>JASPKZ010000037.1:4315000-4915000 GCA_030220185.1 Diploptera punctata | reverse complement strand
CTTATCTCCATCGTCAGTAGCCTCTGGTCGACCGGTGTTATGTCGTTTCTTGGCGGTTTCCTTCTTACTTCTATCGGTGGACCGATGAACCTCTGGATCAGGTCAAAATTTGCGGGAGTTTCAAAATTCATGAGTTTGTCTTTTTTGTTTTTTTGGATATGGATTTTTTCCCAGACTGTGAGTTCCTTTAGTTTATCTGTTTGTTTGATTAGGCTAGCTTCTGTATCAATTAAATGTTTTTCAGACCAAGCATGGGCTGCTACTGCTGACTTGTCAACTTCACCTTTTTTTACATTTCTAAGGTGTTCCTTCAATCTAGTTTTTAAATTCCTTTTTGTTTTTCCTATATAGATTTTGTCGCATAGGAAAAACAAAAAGGAATTTAAAAACTAGATTGAAGGAACACCTTAGAAATGTAAAAAAAAGGTGAAGTGGACAAGTCAGCAGTAGCAGCCCATGCTTGGTCTGAAAAACATTTAATTGATACAGAAGCTAGCCTAATCAAACAAACAGATAAACTAAAGGAACTCACAGTCTGGGAAAAAATCCATATCCAAAAAAACAAAAAAGACAAACTCATGAATTTTGAAACTCCCGCAAATTTTGACTTGATACAGAGGTTCATCGGTCCACCGATAGAAGTAAGAAGGAAACCGCCAAGAAACGACATAACACCGGTCGACCAGAGGCACTGACGGTGGACATAAGCTCCGAAAATGCAGTATAGAAGAAAAAGGATATGAGGTGAGGTAATAAAAACATTAATTTAATTATTAAATTAAACCTCATAGTGTTCTTTCCCTGTGAAAGTTAAAAAAAAAAAAAAGTATAATGATCTTGAAGAAGATTTTCGAGACTCAAGACAACCCTTGAGGATGCCAGACGTAGTCTCTGGCGAAACATCGGGGAACTACAAGCCTCACGACCATGGCCTACAGCCCGAAAATCTTCTTCAAGATCATCATAGCAACTCCGGCCATGAAAGTCTACGTGAATACAAAAAAAAGTACTTTTTTTGCAATTTAAATGAAGATATGGAATGAAACCATCTCCTCCATTGTCCAGCTTTTATAGAAGAGACCAGCCTTCCTGCTAAATATTGGAGTGTAAGAGAGCGAATGAATTCATTGTCAAGTGCTCGACATTAGATACCAACCGACCAATATGAAAATATTACATTTTATGACACAAATATTATTTGTAAAATGGCTGATTTCATGCCCAAGTGTTTCATAATAAGAGAACATTCATTTATTCATTAGCTTGTTTAATTAAACCAACTAATTAACTCACTGGCTCTAACAAACCCATAGGTTCATGGCCACATTGACATAAGCTCTCCATACATCCCTATCCTGAGCTAATGTTTTCCAATCATCCCCTATACAATCTACTTCCCTCAAATCATGGATATTATTCTCCCACCTCATTCTTGATTCACAAACTGGGCGTTTTCCCTCTGGTTTTCCGACCAGAAACTTCCATCCACCTCTTTCATCACCCATATGTGCCACATGTGCTGCCCATCGCAGCCTACGAGACTTAACTGTTGTTATATCTGGCTTCCTATAAAGACCATGTAGCTCACTATTATGCAGTTTTCTCCATTCACCTGTCTGTTCATCTCTTTCTGGCCCAAAAATTTTCCAAAGGACTTTATCTTAATTACACAGGCTAATGATTTCAATTCAAAAGAGTTTTCTTTTGCTTTTTTTTTCATCTATTATTTTTGTAATAGTTACTTTCAGTTTTCAAATGTTACTGCTTTTGTTCTCTGTTATGGATTTATCTTACCCTCATGTTTGCTGCTTTATGTTCTATTTGATCTTATTGATGGTGGGCAATGAAAACCTCCTAACTCCATTTTGGTAAATTTTACAGGAGAAACAAATAACAGAAACAATTAGAAGATGCCATTAAACTGTTAAATATTCAAATAAAACAATCAAATTACAATGGAAATAGAAAATAATCATGAAATACCATTTTTAGACCTTAAATTGATTAGGAATGAAGAAAAAAAGAAAATAGAATTTGGAATCTACAGAAAAGAAACTCACATCGACAATTATATAAAAGCTACTGGATTTAACCATTTTTCACACAAACAGGCAGTATTTAATAGTTTAACACACAGACTTGTGAATGTCCCCATGAGCAAAGAAAATTACAATAAAGAGAAAGGACACATCATAAAAATTGCGAAGGATAATGGTTTTCAAGAGAAGATGATACACAAGAAAATAAATAAATTAAAAAAACAAAAAATCATTAATGAAAGTACTCTTCAGACAGATAAAAAATATAGGCAAAAAATTCAAGAAGTTCACATACCATCCTTTAGTATTTGACAAGTTTCAAAAAATTTTCAACAAATTCAACATTAAATTAGCACCGAAAAATGATTACAGCTTAGGTAATTTAATAAAAACCAACAAAAATGAAAAGATTGAAGACTGCAAAAAATCGGGAATTTATCAAATTAATTGTAAAGATTGTGAAAAGATATACATAGGAAAAACAAAAAGGAATCTAAATACAAGATTAAAAGAACACCTCAGAAATGTTAAAAATGGAGAAACTGAAAAATCTGCAATAGCTGCATATGCCTGGTCAGAAAAACATAGAATAGAAACCAAAACAAAATTACTTAAACAATTGGAAAAACCGAAGGAACTCACAATTTGGGAAAAAATTTACATATGCAAGAATGAAAATACAACTATGAATTTTGAAATACCCAGTTATAAGGAGAGAGGACTGATTTAGAAATTCTTTGGTCGGCCACCAGATGGCGCAGAGGTCAGTCTGCAGGATAGAAAGCCGTTAGACTTCAGTTGTGAACGTGACACAGCATTGAGAATGTCACAAAAGATGTGAAGAAACCCTGGGTCTGCTATGAATTATGAAGTATGAGCTGAGTGAAATAATAAAAAATAAACAATATTAAAAAACCTCATAGTGTTATTTCCTATCTACGTAACTTAACAAATAACTGTTTTAAATAATTATCAAAATTGGTACAGCAATAGTTTCCACACATTTTATTATAGAATACAAATGAAGTTACATTTAAATTAATATTGGGAAGTAAACATTATGAGGTTATATCATTAATAGTGAGTGGAGAACATATTTTAATCGACACACCTCATATAATTTCAAATTTCTTTGATACTGGTGGAAGCCATGACTGAAGAGGGACAAGATATTGTCTGAAACTGCCGGTATCAAAGAAATTTGAAATTATATGAGGTGAGTCGTTAAAAATATGTTCTCCACTCACTATTAACAAATGAAGTTGTTAATACATTTGTAGTCCGTGTTCTGAACAGGTTATGCATCACATATTTCTGTGCTGGTTACTGGAGTTATGTGGTTTTTAATGACTGATGGAATTACGAGGTTTTCATTGCCTACCATTATTATGTTAACGTATTGCAAAGACAAAAATATACTCAAAAAATTAATACATATAATTTTGTAGATAAACCAGAATGAGATGCGTATCATTTCTGTTAAGTACTAATTTCAAACATGTTTATAAAATGCCAATGAAAAATCTGAGAGCATAGAACAAAAAACAAAAATTCCCTAGTTTATTTCATTCATAGCAGAGTTATTTGCTTACAACAGCTCTCCAACGTTCCATAACTTCTTTATTTCAACCTTCTGATTTCTGGGAAATTACAGGCATCTCTTTTATTGAATAACATATACAACAAGTAAATATTTCAGATAACCTGAAAAGAAATAGATCTACTCCATGTTGGCTCCCTTGGTAGCAATTTATAATCACAATAGAAAGTTCCAATTTTAAGACACAAACATAACCGACATTAATGGAATTCCATCTTTGTTTTCCTCAATCATTAAGATAAATGTCATATTTAAATTTAATTACCAAGATCAAATTTGTCATTACTTTTCACTTCGTAATTATTCATAAAGTACATGGAAAAAAATAAAATGAATATATATCATACAATTGTTAAAAGCATCATTACTTATGGAGCAGAACTTTGGACATTAACAACAAAAACAAATAAGTATCTTTTGGCAATGGAAAGGGATTATATACAAAAGGCAGCAAGAATTTAAAGAAGCGAAAAAATTAGGAACTCAGTTATAAGGGAGAAAATGAAGATTGAAGACACTATTTTAGATTATATTAAAACTCAGTAATTAAGATGGTATGGACATGCTCAGCGAATGGAAGAGGATCGGCTACCAAAATCTGTTTTGGAATGGAAACCTGAGGGAAGACGAGGCAGAGGAAGACCTAAAATCTCCTGGAGTCAGGGAATATGTTTATACATGAAGGAGAAACATCTATAACCAGGAGATTGGATGAATCGACAAAATTGGCTATTAGACATTAATCAACCAATGATCTATCTAGATGGAAAATTTCTGTAGACCATTAACAGTCCTCTCAGGACTAAGATACGAAAGAAAGATGTTGCTTTCATATGAGACATAATAAAGACCTGCATCATGATGTGGGAATTTCATAAAAATTCCCGGTTTACTTATATCCCAGTTGGGGAGAAGATGAATGAAGAAAAACTACAATTTGCCTTTGTGTTGTTGTTTTCAAATGCTGGGCCTTGGCACCGAAGCCATTAGCGTTCTTGCTCTCCAATATTTCTCTATTGTGGATCCAACAGGTAATACTTCACAGGTTTGTAGGTGTTCTTTTCATTCATTTCTTCGTCTTTATTGCATAGAGGACAATTTGGATTCGTGTAGATTCCTATTTTATATAAATGTTTGGCTAAATAGTCATGTTCTGTAAGCAGTCTAAATGTTGCTACTGTAGTTTTACGTGGAAATTCTGGAATAATATCTGGCTTCTTTACTAAAATATTCCATTTTTTGTCTTTGGGCTTTATTACATAGGTCTTGGTTTTGTTTGATTTTATATTTGTTTTTAACTATTCTTTTTATGGATGTGAAAGGTAAGCTTTTAGTAGTATTCTGAATTAATTGGAGCCTTTTTTGGCAAGAAAATCAGCAGTGTCATTTCCAGCAATTCCACAATGTGCAGGTATCCATTGCAATTGAATTCTTTTCTGTAATTTTTGGAGTTGTTGAATCATTTTGTAGCACTCTTTAATTTGTATTGACTTCATTTTGTGTGAATTTATTGCATATATTGCTGCCTTAGAATCAGAGAGTATGACCGCATTTTGAAATTTATTTATTCTGTATAGTAATTGTTGGAGTGAAATATGAATAGCTGTTTACTTCTGCATCAAAATTTGTTGTGTGGTATCCTGCTGGTTGATAAAATGAAAATAATGCACATGTAATTCCTGATCCTGAGTGTTATCAATAGTAGATCCATCTGTGTAGAATTTGCCTTTGTGTTGAACTGTATTATAAGTAATAGTGAGTGGAGAACATATTTTTATCAACTCACCTCATATGATTTCAAATTTCTTTGATATCGACGGTTTCAGATAATGTCCTTCTTCAGTCATGGCTTCCACTGATGAAATTCTGTGATTGTTTTTTTTTTTTGCAAATGCCCCAGATTGTCTTTCGACATTCCTGGTGTTCTCTCCTGGCATAGAAAACTTGTAACCCACTTCTGAGGTTGGGGTGCCTGGAAGGCAGGGTTACATTGCCCCAATGATATGATGATGATAGTGGTGCGCCAGGACAGTCCCTAATCCTAAGCTTAATCTAATATGAATATGAATGATGATGATTGCGATGGCCATATGATTTTGGGGACTGTTTGGGCCTTAAAGTTTTCCTGACATTTGTCTTACAGGTGAGGAAAAACCCCAATAAAAACCTCACCCAGAAAAACTGTCCTGACCGGGGATCGAACCCAGGCCCGCTGCTATAGCAGCACATAGTTTATTAGAGAATCATAGAATTGAAAAAGAAGCAAAACTTTTGAAACATCTATCCAAACCTTCGGACTTAACAGTTTGGGAAAAGATATATATTCAAAAAAACCATACTAAACCATTAACTTCGAGATTCCTGACAAACCAAGCTTGATTACAAAGTTCTTCAAAAATACAACAGATGGCAGTTTAGAAAATGATTCCTTCAAAGAACACCAGATGGCAGTTTGGATAATTACTGACAAAAGAAAAAATTGTCAGTCGTGAAAACAGCTGATGATGGTGACGATGGTCGCCGATACTGTGCTGCTGTGTTTAAAAAAACATAGAAGTATGAGGTAAGAAGAATTCACGATTCATTTGATTCTCATCAATAAAACCTCATAATGTTAAAAATTCCCAAATTTATCATATTAGTGGTAGATTTAGATTATGATAAATACAAATTATGTAATAAGCAAATGTTGAATATATGCCGTATTATTTTAAATAGTCCTGAACTACACTCTTCATTTGTCATAATTTTCACATCACGCAGACGACATCATAATTGGATCAACGGATATAAGTAAACTTCAGAACACCATAACAACTATGGAAGAATGGTGTAAAACCCACAGCTTCTATATAAACAAAGAAAAAAACAGAAATGATGGTGTTCAGAAACGGAGGAAAGATCCCTGCCACAACAGAAATAAAACTGGACAAAGATAACATCAAAATAGTAAAGGACGATTTTATTATTAATTTAACACTTCTCATTGAAGGATAAATTATATTTGAAGAGAAAAATTTTCGCCTAGACCGGGACTCGAACCCGGGACCCTTGGCCCGGAAAGCCAAGGGTCCCGGGTTCGAGTCCCGGTCTAGGCGAAAATTTTTCTCTTCAAATATAGTAAAGGAGTTTAAATATCTAGGCATTACTTTACAACCCAGTGGAAGAAGCTTCACAAAACACTTAGCAGAAAGATCAACGCAAGCAATAATGGCAATAAATGATATACGCAATATACAAGCTCTAAGCCTGGAATCAGCGATGAAACTATTCAATGCAAAGATCCTCCCAATAATAACTTACGGGATGGAAATCATATGGCCACATCTTACAGAAGCTAATCTGAACACACTGGAAAAAATGAAAGCTACTTACATAAAAAGAGCAATAGGAGTATCAAAAACGACAAGAAGCCATCTAGTGTACCTACTGGCAAGGGAGACTTTCCTTATCGAGGACTTGAAAACATCATACCTACTACCAACCACAGAACCCTATGAACATGCGCTACAAAGACTATGCAGGAAAAGAGAGGAAGTATGGTCGGAATTCTTCAGCACCAGAGCGATGATAGACAGGAACTGGACAGAAGCAAATTTCCAGATACGACACATCATCACAAGATTAAGCGTGCATGGATTCCACCACCTAATGTGTAGAGATAAAACATTTCATGACCCGAAGATGTCATGCATATGTGAAGTATGTGAACAGAAATGCAAAAGATATCACATCGAAACATGTACAGAAAGAACAAAAACAATTTGTGATTACGCAGGGCCAAGTTAGTGATTGTTAGCTGTGTTATCACCTTTGCACATTTGTGCGCTATCCATTTATACATAATTTTCACATCAGATTGAGATTTACTTACTCGGTTTATTTTGTTAGGTGAGAAAATGGTAAAGTTGTGTACACCATATTACTTTACAGTTTATTAGATAATATGTAGAATGTAATTTATTTTGTTGGGTTAAGATGAGTAAAGTTGGTGAAAATTAAATTGAGAGAATCCAATAATGAACCAGTATAACAATAGTTGTGCCTCCTACACTAATTAATTAAATAAAAATAAAACATAGTTTTATTTGATTTTCATATTTATTATATAATTCAGTGACAGCTGTTTCGGTACACTGTACCTTCTTCAGACATGTTAAATTATGAATTGTGTTCCAACTGATCTAAGCAACAATACAATATTTATTTAAATTTTTTAATTTAACAAAGGGGATTCATTCAAATCAAGTTGAGAATTTAACAGTTAAATTAAAAAATTTAAATAATTTAAATAAATATTGCTTTACTAGCTTTATAAAGTAGTGTTAAATTCCCAATAAATGTCTTCTTAACTAAGAAGCCGCCATTTGCAAAGATAGAAGCAATGGTTTCAAAAGCATTTGGCGATAGGGAATTACAACGTATATAAGAAAAAAAATTGCGTCTAGATCGTAACTCGCCTCGGTAGCTCAGTTGGTAGAGCACTTGGCCCGGAAAGCCAAGGGTCCCGGGTTCGAGTCCCGGTCTAGGCGAAAATTTTTCTCTTCAAATATAAATATTGTTGTATTGTTATTTAGATCAGTTGGAACACAATTCATAATTTGTTAACATGTCTGAAGAAGGTACAGTGTACCGAAACAGCTGTCACTGAATTATATAATAAATATGAAAATCAAATAAAACTATGTTTTATTTAATTAATAAATATGGATTTTCATCAAGTAAACACCAACTGAATTGATTATCCTATACTAATATCCTGCATTGGATTTTGACAAAAACTTCGAAATGAATTCAGTTATGGATAAGGAGTTTTCATTTATTTATACACCCATCACTAGTCCTTACATCACATAATATTCCGCACTGAACTTTGATAAATAATTCACTATATTCCTCATTGATTCCATTCTACAGGAATACATATTTCATTACACTTTTTCTGTTGATGATAAAATATTTTGTTTGTATAAAAGTTGAATAATTGGGTTGGTTTACGTTTAGATAAATTCAGTGTTTATGAACTCCTTATCTATACCTCATTTCCTTATTTCCATTAATATTGAGTGGAGAACATATTTTTAATAACTCACCTCATACAAATTCAAATTTATTTGAACATTGGTTTCAAATTATATTTGAAAAGAAAAATATACGCCTAGACTGGGGTTTGAACCCAGGACCTTTGACTTTCTATGTCACTGCTCTTCCATCTGAGCTACCTAGGCCTCCAATCTAAACGCGTATTTTTCTCTTACACATAGTTAATTCCCTAACCCCAAATGCTACGGTTAGGGAATTAACTATGTGTAAGAGAAAAATACGCGTTTAGATTGGAGGCCTAGATAGCTCAGATAGAAGAGCAGTGACATAGAAAGTCAAAGGTCCTGGGTTCAAACCCCAGTCTAGGCGTATATTTTTCTTTTCAAATATAATTTGTCCATCATTAAGATGTTTAAAAACAAACAATATTAACATTGGTTTCAAATTAATTTTTCATTCATCTTCAGTTTATTTTCATGACACCAACTGAAAAATTAATTCGAAACCAATGGTTTTAAATCAAATAAATTTGAATTTGTATGAGGTGAGTTATTAAAAATATGTTCTCCACTCAATATTAATGATATGACCTCATAATATTTACTTCCCAACATAAATTGCAATACAATCCTTATTTTCAGTTTATTTTGGTTCGTAATTTGTAATAGCTTTCCACATTTTCTTTTACAAATGTTGTTTTGTGACTTAAAATTATGCTGCTCCAAGCTCTTAAGTTAAAATATTTTACAAAAAATTGCATAATTATCTACGTATAAAAAATACACAGTATAATACCTTGTAACTTCATAGAGCTTAAGTTGTGGATGGATCTTCCTTCGTCCCTAATTCTCACTCTCAGCACTTCATCATTCAAATTAAACATTTCATTTCATTACGTTAAAAAAATACAGCTAATACACATATCCTAAGGCATTACTTTTATGTCCCTTCATTTGGATCAAAGAATAAAGCTGTGATTGCAAACAACAGGAACACGACACCACCAATTAGAGTAACTGTAACAAAAAGAAACATTAATGAATAGAAAAATTCTATAAAGGTGAATCAAATATAACTAAAAATTTTAATTAAAATGTTTTATACCTCACCTCGTATCCTGTCTTGTAATTATACCGGTTTCAAAGCTTAGGCAGCTTCATCTTCAGTAATTTCTTGTCGACTAATGTTATGTCGATCAGGAGAAAAGCTTACTGATTTTAGGAATTCATACTATGAGGTATATTCATTTAGGTAAATTTTTTTATCGCTCACCTCACATTATTCTTCTTATTTAACTATAAACTAGTTTCGGAACATAGTTTCTGTTCCATCCTCAGTATCATCATGACCATTGTTCTGTCATCTTGAAGAGCCGTCCTTCGCTCCTTCCACTGGCAGACTGAAAAACCTCAAGGTTTCGAGATTCTTCAAGATGACAGAACAATGGTCGTGATGATACTGATGATGGAATAGAAACTATGTTCTGAAACTAGTTTACAGTTAAACTAGCTAATACCCGGTGTGCGCTGCTACTCATAAATATATGCTAATGTGTTTTTACCACCAGCCGTGCACTGTTCGGGAATCTGCTTATACCGATATTCTTGTCATCAATGAAAGACAAAAATGGTTATTGTGAGTTATCCATAGAAGATAAACATATGCTATTACAGACTTTTTTGTAAGAGTTTTTTTAGATGTTCAATTCTGTGTACATTAATATTTAATTTTAGGAAGTTATATTTTGAGGTTATTTTAATTATATTATTTTTGGTCTGGACATCTTACCTCAATATTAATGTTGATTTGTTCTTGAACATGTTTCAAAACAATTCTGTTTTATCTTCAGCTGTCTGGGAAAGCTGATGATAAAACAGAATTGTTTTGAAACATGTTCAAGAACAAATCAACATTAATATTGAGGTAAGATGTCCAGACCAAAAATAATATAATCTGTGTACATTAATTTGGTGTATTTGTTATGGTTTAGGCAGCGTAAGCCATTTAAGCGTCAAAATAGGAACTTTATTTCATGTTTTTCACTTCAAAAGGTGATTCTTAGAGGTGAACGGGTTGAGTATTACAACTCTCTTATAGTCTCTGTTCATCCCCGGAATCTCCTGAACATTTTTCAAAAAGCCCCATCTCAATCGGATGAACAGTATGGCAGAGCACTCTTGTCTGGGAATCGACTTATCCCGATCATCTTGGCATCAATGAAAGACAAAAATGGCTATTGTGAGTTATCCGTAAAAGATAAACATATGCTGTCGCAGACTTCTTTGCAGAGTTTTTTGAGATATTCAATTCTGTATACATTAATTTGGTGTATTTGTTATGGTTTAGGCAGCGTAAGCCATTTAAGTGTCAAAATAGGGACTTTATTTCATGTTTTTCACTACAAAGTGTAATTTTTAGGGGTGAAGGAGTTGAATATCACAACTCTCGTATAGCCTATGTCCATCCCGGGAATCTTCTGAACATTTTGCAAAAAACTCCATCAAAATCAAATCAACGGTATGGCCGCACATAGAATATAAACAAACAAACAAACCAACAAACATTGATTTTTATATATAAGGTAAGAAGAATAATATGAGGTGAGTGATAAAAAATTTTACCTAAAGCAGAAAAGCTGCTTCCTCCCTCTGTTGGTGGACCAACGAACCACCGGATCAAATCAGAATCCCGGGAATTTCAAAGTTCATAAGTTTGTCTTTCTTGTTTTTTTGGATGTGGATTTTTTCCCAGACTGTGAGTTCCTTCAGTTTATCTGTGTGTTTGATTAGGCTAGCTTCTGTATCAAATAAATGTTTTTCAGACCAAGCATGGGCTACTACAGCTGACTTGTCCACTTCACCCTTTTTTACATTTCTAAGGCGTTCCTTCAATCTGGTTTTTAAATTTCTTTTTGTTTTTCCTATATATATTTTGTCGCAATCCTGACATTTGATCTGATATATTCCTGATTTATATTCTTCTCCAATTTTTTCATTTTTGGTTTTAATTATCAAGATGTTTGTTAAAACCAACAAAAATGAAAAAATTGGAGAAGAATATAAATCAGGAATATATCAGATCAAATGTCAGGATTGTGACAAAATATATATATAGGAAAAACAAAAAGAAATTTAAAAACAAGATTGAAAGAACGCCTTAGAAATGTAAAAAAGGGTGAAGTGGACAAGTCAGCTGTAGCAGCCCATGCTTGGTCTGAAAAATATTCATTTAATTGATACAAACACACAGATAAACTGAAGGAACTCACAGTCTGGGAAAAAATCCACATCCAAAAAAACAAGAAAGACAAACTCATGAATTTTGAAACTCCCGCAAATTTTGACCGAGGTTCATCGGTCCATCAATAGAAGTAAGAAGAAAACCGCCAAGAAACGACATAACACCGGTCGACTAGAGGCTACTGACGATGGAGATAAGCTCCAAAACTGCAGTATAGAAGAAAAAGGATATGAGGTGAGGTAATAAAAACATTAATTTAATTCATAAACTATGAGGTAAGACATAAAAATGACTCATTAATTCATGAATAAGAACCTCATGTTATTTTCCATATTTAACTATGAAATTGTGATAGTGTTTAAATCTGAAAACAAAACTTGCATAATATGTAAATTAAAAGGTGACACTTATTTTTTTACAATATGTTAAGAATAGATCTTAATGCAAATGTAAAACAAATACAGACATAGTGATAAGAAATGAAGGTCTTCCATTTTTATGTACTCTATATTACCATAAGATTAGTTATGTTGGTATTAAAATTAAAGTTCCAGATAATGCTTGTAAACATAACTTATATAATGATAAACAGAATGTCTTGTTTCTTGTAAAACCCAGTGACATGTATGATTCAATGAACTTAAAATAATTTCATAAGTGACTTAATGTTCATTATGCAAGAATTATCAGAATTCCTTTGAGAAGATGATGTCACATTAATAAGGAATTTCATAAACATTAGCAGTCCAGTATTTTCCTTTACAGTAACCTCTATTTTATGTACGTAAAATTTTATCACTTCACCTCATATTATTCTTCTTAGACAGGTTTTGGGACTTTCTTCTTCAGTTCCATCCTCAGCATTTTCAGGACCATTGTTTTCTTGTCTTGAAGAGCTGCATCTTGCTCTCTCTGTTAGTAGAGTGAAAAAGCTAAAAATCAAATAATTTTCCCCACAAATTTCAAAGTTCATTCATTTCTCCTTTCCATTTTTTTGAATGTAGATTTTTTTTTTCCAAGCTGTGATTTCTATGGGTTTTTTCCATTTATTTTAATAATTTAGCCTTTCTTTCAATAACTTTTTTTCTGACCATGCATGGTCTGCTACTGCAGATTTTTCTACTTCTCCATTCTTGACATTTTTGAGAAAAAGTCTTATCAAATAAAAGGCTAAATTAATTAATAAAGCAAATAGAAAAACCCAAAGAACTCACGGTTTGGGAAAAGAATTCTACATTCAAAGAAATGGAAAGAAAAAATGAACGAACTTCAAAATTCCTGTGGAAAATGATTTGATTTTGAGGTTCTCCAGTCTTCCAACAGAGAGAGCAAGAGGCAGCTCTTCAAAACAACAAAACAATGGTCATGAAAATAATGAGGAAGAAACTGACGAAGAAAGTTCCAAAACCAGTCTATGAAGAAGAACAAAAAAATGAGGTTCTGCAGATATCAGCTGACAATTTCAAACAGCATGATAATGAACAATAATTAATTATTTTATAAGCAAACTGCATACTTCTTTTATAAGTATCAGCAACAGGAAATTGAAAAGTGGCCAAGATATAATAGCTTATTAGCTAATATAAGTATTTTAAGTGAAAAACTAAAATACTGTTCTAATTAAATTGCCATGCTGATTCAGCTGGTAGCTTGCTTACTTTCTAAAGGAAGCACCAGGATAGTCCTTAAAACTAAATTTTATCTAAATTCCACATCATGGACGATCACAGGAATAATCTGCTTTAAGGAAAAATTCCTGTGGTCTGACTGAGTTTCAAACTTATGACCTCATGAACTACAGTCACAAACTCAGACCAAGACAATGAGGTTGGACATTTACATAATTTAAATGACTGATTTGGGAATTTAATTCACCAAACCACTGTTTAGTATTTAAAATATTTTTAATTTCTCAGCTTCATCTTAAATTAAGTCAGAAAAAATTCTGGTTAAATATCAACCAGAAAACTAAGTTAATTATCAACAATCTTTATATATGTAAGACCAATTACTTCTGATACAGTAGAAGTCTATAACAGAAGTAAAATATTATTATCTTAATTAAAGATATATTTTTATGGTTTTATGATTTTTGCATATCTTATATTTTAAACAGTACACGGCTTGTTACTAATAAAATTTATGTTTCCAGTCATGATTTGATTTGATTTAACACTTCTCACAAAAGGATAAATTATATTTGAAGAGAAAAATTTTTGCCTAGACCGAGACTCGAACCCGGGACCTTTGGCTTTTCAGGCCAAATGCTCTACCAACTGAGTTACCGAGGCGAGTTGCGATCTAGATGCAAATTTTTCTCTTTATACGTTGTAATTCCCTCGTGCCAACTGCTTTGAAACCGTTGCTTCTATCTTTGCATATGGCAGCCTCTTAAAGAATGTGTTAAATTAATAATAAAAACATCAATAGAAGCCCTACTGGCTTTATAAAGTAGTGTTAAATTCCCAATTAATGTCTTCTTAACTAATAGGCCGCCATATGCAAAGATAGAAGCAACGGTTTCAAAGCATTTGGCACGAGAGAATTACAACGTATAAAGAGAAAAATTTGCATCTAGATCGCAACTTGCCTCGGTAGCTCAGTTGATAGAGCATTTGGCCCGGAAAGCTAAAGGTCCCGGGTTCGAGTCTCGGTCTAGGCGAAAATTTTTCTCTTCAAATATAATGCATGCTATAACATCATTCTTGCATTCACTTATCATTACAAAGTATAAGTTTCTATTAAATAAATATAAGTTTCTAATAAAGTTAATTAAAAAGGGAGACACTTTAATAGATGTATACAATACCTGTCCTAACAGATATCTTCTGTGCTATCATACGCCCTCCCAGAACTGCAAGGCCAGTACAGAGGCTGTGTCCAAATATCCCTCCGACTGTGACACCAAAAACATCCTACAAAAATCCAGTGTACACTTTTCAATTCAAGACCAACAACTAATTTCCAATATAAAACCATGTAATAATATTTATTGGTAAGACAGGGATGTGAACTTTCACCGGTGCTTTTCATTATATATATATATATATATATATATACATATAGATTAATAAACAGTACCAACTAAATTGGAAACACCATCTTGAAAGAATGAGTTCAAATCGGATCCCCAAAGCTGTACATAATTATATACCAAGAGGACGAAGATCACTGGGCCGTCCTATGAAACGCTGGAGGGAAAATTTTCTATAGGATCGTAACAGGCCTTGGCCTAATAATTGGAAGGAAGAAGAAGAAAGAAGATTAATAAACAAATGGAGGAAAACACAACGAGGATATATACCCATCAATAGGAACCTCAAACTCGATGCTATTCTTTTTGCAGATGATTTAGCTCTTCTGGCACTTTCCGAAAATTATTTGCAATAATCAATTTATAATTTACAAAAAATAGCTGCCAAATATAACATGGAAATATCAATTAACAAAACTAAAATTATGGCATTTCATGGGAAGGACCCCATACAAAGTAAAATCTGTCTCCAGAATAAAATTTTAGAGAGATCTAACCAATTTAAATATCTTGGATATTATCTCTCTATCTGGGATGAAAAGGATATCCCTGAAAAAATTACTAGTTGTAATAAAAGTTTGGGAATTATTAATCAAGTTATGAAACCATCCCTTGTACAAAAAAACACCAGATTACGTTTATATAACACTTTGGCTAGACCAGTGTTGGCCTATGGTAGTGAAGCATGGACACTAAAATGACAACATGAAAGCAGAATAACGGCTTGTGAAATGAGTTTCATGCACAGAACAGCGGGTTACACCAGATGGGATCGGAAAAGGAACACCAATATCTTAAAAGAATTGAAGACTACGCCAATTTTGGAATATATTAAACAGTACCAACTAAATTCGAAACACCATCTTGAAAGAATGAGTTCAAATTGGATCCCCAAAGCTGTTTATAATTAATTATATATCAAGAGGACGAAGATCACTGGGCTGTCCTATGGAATGCTGGAGGGAAAATTTTCTATAGGATCGTAACAGCCTTGGCCTAATACTTGGAAGGAAAAAGAAGATATTATTTACTGTTCTACCTGATGGATTCTCTTCCCACCTTTCTCTAGATTAGAATTCACAAATAATTCCTCTCTTTACAATAATAGCATGCAATCAATTAATTTTAGATATTATACATATTTATTAATTTCTAGAAAAATATTAAGATATTAATCAAATTGAAGTGGGAGTAGGGTTGCAAGGGATAGTGACATGCATTTCAACAGCTCTCCTATCCAAATCTCATCCTCAACCTGCTCGCGGTGCAACCTGCTATTACAAATAAGTCTCCGAGGACCGAGTACTGGCAATATAACCACATCACCTTAATGTAGAGGAAATGCTACATTAGTGGGAACCCCACAGTAATACCCCTCTGGACCAGCAACCCATTGGGCGAAAAAAATTTACATTTGCTTTCAAGTCTCAAATCAAGCCTCGGATGAATCAGACAGATCAACCTGTTGACAATCTTTGCGAGAACAAGGACTATCTATAAAACAAATTTGATTTCAGTTTCAATCAATAACACACAAACAGAATGGACCGAAATTAATAGGGGTGTAAGACAAGGATGTGGCCTCTCGCCCTTGCTCTTTATCATATACATGGATAAAATACTCCAAGACTGGCGACAGATGAGACACGGTTCTATCCAAATCAATAGAAACCATAAAATAGACTCCTTGCTTTTTGCAGATGATTTGGTATTAATAGCTCCAACAGAAACAGATTTACAGTATTCTATACACAATTTTAATATAATTGCAAAAAGGTACAATATGGAAATCAATACAAAGAAAACTAAAGTGATGGCCTTTTGTGGGAAATACCCTATACCTAGCAAAATTGTTTTGGGTGATGTAAACAAATTAATTATTTGGGTTATAATTTAACATTTCAAGATGAAGCTGATATATAAAAGAAAATCACAAATTTTACAAAAACAACGGGGACAATTAACAGTATAATGAAACCATCTTTAGTACAGAAGAACACGAGATTATGGCTTTATAAGGTTCTCGCAAGACCAGTATTAAGATATGGTAGTGAAGCATGGACAATACGAAGAAGAGATGAAAGCCGAGTAACAGCAAATGAGATGTGATATATGCGCCTTACAGCAGCTAAACAAAGTGGGACCATAATAGAAATGAGGAAATTATGGAAGAGTTGGATATGAACCAATTCTTCACCATATACAAAACTACCAGAACAACTGGAAAGCCCATCTTCAACAAATGCCATCTCATAGAATTCCAAAAGCCATGCTTCGTTACTGCCCCCAAGGCAAAAGATCGCTGGGACGTCCAAAAAGCGCTGGATGGAAAATTCCTCTTTGAGACCATAACAGGCCACATGGCCTAATACTTGCATGGATGATGATGATGAAGATGATGAAGTGGGAGTAATACTATGAGGTATTTACATTAATGAATGAGTTAGAGAGAATGCTTTTATATCTCACCTCATAAAGTTGCATATCTTCATAATACCAGTTTCAAAAGTATATGTTTTTATTATTCATTTCATACATCTAGTTCATGGATAAATCATATTTGAAGAGAAAAATTATACATATATAGAGAAAGATGTGTGTTTAGATCGATGCTTGCTCCGGTAGCTCAGTCGGTAGAGCACTTCGTCTAGAAAACCAAGCCCCTTTCTCAGCGTATAATTTTTCTCTTCAAATATGATTCAAAAGTATAGTTTTACTTCCATCTTCAGTCAAATTTCAAATCAGTTGGAATTTGACTGAAGATGGAAGTAAAACTATACTTTTGAAACCGGTATCGTGAAGACACACAACTTTACAAGGTTAGATGTTAAAGCATTTTCTCCAACTCATTCATTAATAAAATATTAAGATTATTTAATTACTGATTTTCTTAAATTTAACACTTTCCAATATTTATTAATTAAATAAAAATAAAACATAGTTTTATTTGATTTTCATATTTATTATATAATTCAGTGACAGCTGTTTCGGTACACTGTACCTTCTTCAGACATGTTAACAAATTAATTTGTTAACAATCTTCAGACTCGGGACCCACGGCTTAAAGTCCCTCCCGGAGGACTTGCTCCATGGATTTTTCCATCCTAAAAAAACCCATCGACCCCGACCGGGTTTGAACCTGCAACCCTCGGGACCAGAGGCAAGGAGCATAACCATTAGTCCACCGCAGCCGACGGAAGACAGATATTAAAATGATATATTTATATTAATATTTAAATAGAAAGGAGGAAGAGAGGAAGACCAAGCAGCTATGAATATCAGAGGATTGGAGGAAGATCAATGGATGGACAGAGAGGAACGGCATTTGGTTTCCGGAAGACGGCGGTAGCTGCCATGATACAGGATGATGATAATTTTAAAAAATTTAATTCTAAATGTAATTCTAACTATTAAGTTCATAAATGGCACTTACTTCTCTAGCTGCGAGAATTATTGTAGTTAATTGAGATCTATCGCCCCATTCAGCAAGGAACGTGAGTGTAAAAGCTTGAATAAAAACTCTTGATATTAAGGATAATATAGTTCTTGAAGATTTTCCAACTTTCCTAATAATTCCTGACTCTGGATCTTGTACTAGTGAAGTAGTTGCTTCCTTCTCATACTGAAAAATAGAATTTATATTTCACATTCTTTTAAAACACTTTAGATTATCATCCTGTGTTTCTTGTTCTGCTGGTTAAGGAAGCATTAATAACGTAATATACAGCTTAAAACAAAAAAAATAGGAACATTTCAGAGGATATATGTCATTTGGCAGAATTAGGAGGCCACTTAAAAACTGTTCCATTCATGCTAAAATGTATTTTACTTCCACTGACATCCATTGTTGTTGTTATTTACAAATGACATGCCTAACATATGTATGAAATCTTTGACCTATTTAGCAGAATCTCACTTCAAGTCTGCCCTCACCCATCTTTTTTTTTTGTCCAAATAGCATCTAACAGACATAAATTTCCACTAAAAGCAGGAAGTCTCTGATTAGGTTGGCAGTGTTATGAATTATCTTAACCTGCAAAAACATTAAACTTTGTTTCTCTAAAGCCCAAAACTTATATTTGAAAAGAAAAATATACGCCTAGACTCGGGTTTGAACCCAGGACCTTTGACTCTCTATGTCAATGCTCGAGAGCCAAAGGTTCTGGGTTCAAACCCGAGTCTAGGCGTATATTTTTCTTTTCAAATATAATTTGTCCATCATTAAGATGTTTAAAACGAATATTATGAACAACCCAAAATCTTAATTATATTATTTTTAGTCTGATCATCTTACCTCAATATTAATGTTGATTTGTTCTTGGACATGTTTCAAAACAATTCTGTTTTATCGTCAGCTTGTCCAGACTATATTGAGGTAAGATGATCACACTAAAAATAATATAATTAAAATAACCTCAAAATATCACTTCCTAAAATTAAATATTAACCCAAAACCTATTACTTATTCTATCTACATCTACAATGGTGTAACAGCCCATCATTTAGCCTTAGTCTCTCCTTTGTTAGAAGTTACTAGACCAAGTTAAATTAGTTATGCTTTCGTAAATTAATGAGTCTTTTTTTTTTTTACATCTTACCTCATATTTTATGTTTCTTTAAACATGGGAACTAGTTTTCAAAAGAAGGATCTCTCTCATTTTCAACCGACAATATGACTACCGGATTTTCGTTGGAATCTCCATCAGCAACATTGCCATCTGGTGTCGATTTGATGAACTTTGAGATGAGGTCACTTTCATAAGGAATCTCGAAATTCATTGATCTAAATTTTTGTTATGCTTTTTTTCATTAATATTTAATGGAAGTGACACTATGAGGTTTATTTTAATTAATAAATAGAGTTAGATTTTTATGATTCACCTCATAATTGTAGATTTCTTGAAAACTAGTTTCGATACACACTGTATAATTATCAATTCCATCTAACTATTGCCAACTGCTAATTCAACAGTTATACATAATTAATGATATGTAGTGTATCAAAACTAGTATTTAAGAAATTACAATTATGAGGTGAGTCATAAAAATCTAACTCACTGGCACTATCGAACCCATAGGTTCATGAGCCAATGTTTTCCAATCATCCCCTGTATAATCTACTTCCTCAAATCATAGTTAATGTTATTCTCCCACCTCATTCTTAGTCTACCAGCTTCCATGCACGTCTTTACATATACATCAGAGTACAGGCTATTTTTTTAGTACAAAGAACAAAAAAATGCCAATTTTTATCTCAAATGGTCAATTTTTCACCCATTGCCCCCCTTAAATCAGCTAAGTCAAAACTCCACCCCACATGTGCCATGTATGATATTATGTAACTTATTCCTACAGCTCCAATTTAATACCTGAAATAAGAGTAAAGCAAATAAAGCAAGTGAAACAAACTAAATATTTGGGAATGATTATGGATAACATCGAAGGTATAGGCAAAGAGAACATAAAACATAGAATTGAATTGAGTAGCAAAATAATATCGTCATTAAATTCCATATGGTGGGATAAGCATATTTGGAAAGACACAAAAAAATATATTGGTAAAACATTGGTGGAATCTGTTGCAATGTACGGAAGTGAGGTATGGACAATCAATAAGTACTACAAGAATAGACTAATAGCTCTAGAAATGGATTATTTACGAAGAAGTGCCAGAAAGTCTAAATTAGAACGTGTCACAAATAAGGAAATTAGAAACAAAATGGAAGCAGAAGAAAGCATAATTGAAAGAATTGACGAAAAGGAATTAAAGTGGTTAGGACATGTTTTAAGAATGGAAGATGAGCAATGGCCGAAGCAACTATATGAATGGCATCCTAACAGAAAGAAGAAAAGAGGAAGACCAAGGTTAACATGGAAGGAAAACATGAAGACAGTAATGCAAGCTAGAGGGCTAAGCATCGAAGATGCCCAAGACCGTAGGCTTTGGAGGTTTGGCACGGGAAGACGGCAGCAGCTGTAAAAACCCGAAGATAGATAGATAGAAATAAGAGTAAAAGCAAGTTTAAAAAGTTTTAAATATTTACATCTTTGGAACATACATTTTTTTATTAATATTGAGTGGAGAACATATTTTTAATAACTCACCTCATACAATTTCAAATTTATTTGATTTAAGACAATTGGTTTCGAATGAATTTTTCATTCATCTTCAGTTTATTTTCATTTCATACTGGAGTCATGAAAATAAACTGAAGATGAATGAAAAATTCATTTGAAACCAATTGTCTTAAATCAAATAAATTTGAAATTGTATGAGGTGAGTTATTAAAAATATGTTCTCCACTCAACATTAATGATATAATCTCATAATGTTTACTTCCCAACATTAATTTTAATACTTTTTTTGTTTTCTGCCTTGGTAAAGGAGTGACTGTTGCCTAATAAGTTACAAGTACCCGCATAATAATCAAACTGAACAGCTCTTCCTAACCGCAATGATTTTTACAAGCTAAGCATAAATTATACTTTCATCAACAATCAATCCACTGATGGTTTGCTGCAGACACAGCATCCACGAAAGCTGAAATAGTTTCAACCATTTAAACACACTACAGTCCATGATACAAAACATTTATAAACATATTAACAAAACAAAAAACAGTAAGAAAATTGTTAAATTAATTTAATTTAAATACAAAATTTTAATTGTTAAATTAATTTCCATCCATCTATAGTAATTCTGCCCGAAGACAGGTCCTTCACTGCAATCATAGCATTTTCATCCTATGCTTGCAGCTTTACTAGGGAATTGTAGGTGTGCTAGCTTCCCGTTGCTTTCCACACCGGTGAAGGATGATGATGATGAGATGATAATGATAAGGATGATTATGATGGCCATATAGTTTCGGGGACCGTTTGGGCCTTAAAGTTTTCCTGACATTTGTCTTACAGGTGAGGAAAAACCCCAATAAAAACCTTACCCAGAAAAACTGACCCGACCGGGGATCGAACCCGGGCCCGCTATGTAACAAGGCACCACGCTACCTCGAGACCACAGTGGTGGACAAATTAATTTAATATAAGAATTAAATGAATCATGAATTCTTCTTACCTCATACTTCTATGTTTTTTTTTAAACACAGCACTGCAGTATCACCATACTAACCATGAACTTCCGAGATTCCAGACGAACCGAGCTTGATTACAAAGTTCTTCAAAAATACAACAGATAGCAGTTTAGAAAATAATTCCTTCAAAAGAACACCAGATGGCAGTTTGGATAATTAACGGCAAAAGAAAAAATTGACAGTCGTGAAAACAGCTGAGGATGGTGATGATGGTCGCTAATACTGCAGTGCTGTGTTTAAAAAACATAGAAGTATGAGATAAGAAGAATTCACGATTCATTTAATTCTTATTAATAAAATCTCATAATGTTAAAAATTCCCAAATTTATTCATCATCATCATAGTACATTCACGAATTTAGGCCATTTGTTGACCTGTTTCGGCCTCAAGAGAAACACCATCCAGAAGTCTTTTGAGTGGACGTCCTGGTCTTCTTCTTCCTGCAGGTTGATATCTTAACATTAGTTTGGGTATTCTGTGATCTTCCATTCGATGAACATGTTGTATCCATCTTGACTTATAATCAGAAATTTTGTTTTCTAAAGATTCCATGTGTAATTCTTCTAAGATGTCTTCATTTTTTTTGTGATCTAGTAGTGTGTATCCTGCAGTCCTCCGAAGATATCTCATTTCAGCAGATCTAAGTCTCTGTATATCCTTCTGTTTCAACGTCCATACTTCGCTACCATACAAAAGAGTTGGAAGAGCCAGTGTTTTATACACTTTCAGTCTTGAATGCTTTTGGACTAACTGTGGCTTGAAGATAGAATTTATTAACCCTAAAATTCTTAAAAATTTAGATATTTTTGCATTTACATCCTTTTCTTCTTCATATGAGATATTGCATCCTAGATATGTAAAATTATTCACCTGCTCCAAAATTTTATTGTCCAGTACAATTTTACTTCTGACAGGATCTACACCTTGAAATGCCATAATTTTTGTTTTTTCTGTAGATATCTTTAATCCATATTCTTCTGTAATTTTGTTAAGTTCATACAGACCTTTCTGTAGATTATCTTCGGAATTTGCTATTATTATTTGGTCATCTGCAAACAATAGGGTGTTTAATTTTCTATTTTCTGATATTCTTATTCCAAATTTATATGTTTTGTTCCAGCAACATATTACTTCATTGATATAAATTGCAAAGAGTGTTGGGGATAGGGGGCAGCCTTGTCTCACACCACGATTTATAATTCCTTCTTCAGAAAATCTGTTATTTAATTTAATCTTTATGGTGTTGTCTTTGTAAATATTTTGTATGTTCTGCCGAAGTAAATTTGGTATATTTCTGTCTTCCAATATATTTAAGAGTTTTGATCTCTTGACTGTGTCGAATGCTTTTTCAAAATCTATGAAAGCAAAATGTGTTTCTAAGTTGAATTCTCTTCTTTTTTTCAAGCAATAGTTTAACAGAAAATGCTGAATCAATACAAGATCGTCCTTTCCTAAATCCATTTTGACATTCCATAAGGAATTTTTCACTGAAACTTTTCAATTTTCCATTTAAAATGTCTGCATAAATTTTGTAGCATGTGTTTAACAAACTGATTCCCCTATAGTTGTCCATTTTTCTCTTGTCTCCTTTCTTGAACAGGGGTATAACAATGCTTGTCTTCCATTCTTGTGGTATATCTGCATTTTTGAATACATTATTAAAGAAGGACAACAGTCTTTCATGGAACTGTTTGCCTGCATATTTGTACAATTCAGAATTCAAGCCATCTGTGCCAGTTGCCTTCCCATTTTTTAATTTCTTTAAACTATTGTTCAATTCTTCCAATGATATTATGGAATCTGTCTCATTATTATTTCGGAAAATTGTATCTTCATAGCTATTGTCAGTCCAAAGACTTTTATAATAATTGAAAAAATCTTCTTTTGTTACTCCGCAATTAATTTTGGTAGATTCTTTAATATCTTTATTCAAATGTTTTAATATTTTGAAGGCATTAGGTTGGAGCTTATGCAAATCTGATTCTAAATGTGTAACAAAATTTAACCATGTTTTCCTATGTCTCTTTCTTATTTCCCTCTTAACAATAGCTCTACAGCGTTTGAATTCTATTTCATTTTCTACTTTCTTTGTGTTCAAATATTTTTTATAAGCTGCATTTTTTTCTTCAATCAATTGTTTTATTTGATCATCCCAGATTTTTAGAGTTCTATTTCTTCTTTGTTGTATATTTACTTTTCCTAAAGTTTCATTAGCTGCATTTTGAATTATCATTTTAATGTTTTTCCATTCTTCTTCGACATCATTACTTTCTGGAGTTGTAGCCATATATTGCTGAATTCTTCTCGAATATAACCATTTAATGCTGTCATCATAAAATAATTTTACCTTGTACTTTTGTTCTATGCTCTGTTGTTGTTTCTTCTTTTTTTTAACCATCTTGGTGGAAATCTTATTCTTGCTTCTACTAGGTAGTGATCTGAACCAATATCATATCCTCTGTAGGCTCTGACATCGAGAAACAATTTAAAAATCTTATTATTTGCAATGAAATAATCAATGATTGATTTTGAGTCCTGACGATGCCAGGTATATTTATGTATGTTTCTATGATTGTAAAAGGTATTCGTTATTTTCAGTTCATTGTAGATAGCAAAATCTGTTAATCTTGTCCCATTCCTATTGCTGGTTGGTTCGCCAAATGTTCCAATATTATTGTTGACTTGAGCATTGCCCACTCTGGCATTTAAATCTCCTATTATGAGAATGTAATCATTTCTATTAATTTTGCTATAAATTTCTTGTAATATTTTATAAAATTCTTCATTGTCTTCTTCACGGCCTTCCTCTGGTGCATATACACCAAGAACTGTCAAATTACCTCTATTTATTTTCAGTCGAAGCTCTAATATTCTTTCATTCCAGTAAGTGTAGTGTTGAATTTTATTTCTTATGGTTTTATTAATCCAAATCATTACTCCAGCTTGTCCATGGGTTTTCCTGTCGACACCGCTATATATTTGTACATAATTTTGTGTTTCTTTCGTTCCTTTAAGTTTCTTCTTAGTTTCTGTAGTTACTGCAATATCAATGTTTCTATTTTTAAATATACTGTCTAGTTCCTCTTCTTTTTCATGGATGCTTCGGACATTCCAGGTTGCATATCTTACAATATCATTGTGCCGTTTTCTTTTAACCATATTTCTTTGCTGTGGGTCGTCATATTTCAATTCCTTCTGGCTTTTTTCGTGTTGAGACTTGAAAGTAGTTTTGAAGTTCCTTAGGACAGGTTACTGGCCCGACGCTAAGTAGTCCAGTGGTAGGGCTGCTACCTTTTAGTCTCTGGACAGACATTAGGATACCGCATTTACTCAGTACCTGATGGAACGGTTATACCGCCGTGACTCGGTCCTCAGAGCCTCGTTTGTGAAAACAGGTTGTACCACGAGAAGGTGAGGATGAGAATTGGGTAGGAGAGGTTATACACACGTCACTACCCCTTACAACCTTAATTTAATATAGTTCATTTAATTACAGAATTTTTTATGTTGGGACCAGGAGAGATGGCGACGTACAATTTTTAATCGCTAGATTGTGCACCAGATTCCTGCATTAAATTGCAAACCTCTCCGCAGTACATACACGTTGATAGCAATTCATCCGTCAGATGGGAACATTGGTCCTGGCAACCCCTTGTTTTTTTAAGCAGTACAAAATTAAATTTCTATTAGGGTGAGAAAGGGGCACTGCTGCAGCAATACGCTACAGGCAGGAAGATTGAGAATTCAAGTTCTGGTGGGCTCAGGAACTAACTCAAGCCTTCTGGTGGCACTATGGCCCTGGGTTCAACTCGTCCTCTTATATAAATGAGTACCAGATGCTTGTTCTTGCTGTCTAAAAAAAAATGGAAATAATAAAAACATGGGGGCACGTCACAGCATAGTGGTTTAGGCACTGCATTACAAGCCGGAAGGTCAAGGGTTCGATTCCCAGTGGGGTCAGGATTTTTAAACTGACCCAAACCTTATGGCGGCACTATGGCCCTGGGGTCGACTCAGCCTCTAACAGAAATGAGTACCAGATACTTGTTCTGGGGTAAAGGTGGCCGTCATGCAGAAAAGTGGGAGCCTTAACCTCCTACTACCCCAAGGGCCTCCTGAGGTCTGTTGTGGGATCACTTTAAACTTTAATAATAAAAACATTAATAAATAAAATCAGTTGTATTCATCTCATCTCATATACTCTGTATTGTTCAAAGCACAGGACTGTGGTTTCAGGATGTTGTTCCAATCTTCAGTCATCTTCACGACTGCTGAATTTTCGTCTTCACCTTAATCTTCTGAACTGCCATCTAGTGTTGATTTGATTAACTTTGAAATCAAATCTTGCTCACCGGGAATTTCAGAAGAACAAATTTAGATCCATGTACAGGGTGCAGCAAACGTCAGTTAACCATTGCATGTGGTTGGAAGGGAAAAAATCAGATTGGTTGAAACAGGGGTTTGAATACGGGGTCTTCAGAATATAATCTTAAACACTACTGCTTGAGGTAATTTGCTAACTTCAATTTTGGTAGTTTTTTTTTTGTAAGATGTAAGCTACAGAAAATAATATATTTGCATTTTTGGTTAACTGACTTATGCTGCATCTTGTATTTTCAAATTCCCAGCAAGCAAAATTTGATCTCAAAATTCATCAATCAACACTACAGTTCAGTTCTGGCTTCTTTAGTCACTTTTGAGGGGTCAATGGTGTTTGGTGCAGTAAGAGGGGAAAGCAAATAGCAGGTATTGCCAGCAACTACCCTCAGTTTAGAAAACATAATAGTTACTACACGTTGAGTTTTCTTGTCTACTATAGTCCATTTGCTCAATTAAGAGAATATTCCCGTGCAAATTTTTGAAGAGATTAGGGGCGGGGGGTGAATTCTCTGTCTACTTGAAGACCAGCATCAGGTATAGGAAGGGTTGGAAATTCTTTCTTTCTTTCTTTCGAAGGTATTGTACACTTTTGTATTGCATTTAATGGTGAGTTGACGTATGAATTGTGCTAGGTAAAGTATTTTTTTCAACGATGAGTGTTAATATATTTTAGAAACTTCAGCTAGTTTCTCCGACTGGCCGTGCAGCAACCGTTTGAAAATATATGCGGGAAGATTCTCTTAATTGAGCAAACGGACTATAGTTCTGTATTAGTGAATTTTTTGTTGTCTGGTAAGTTTAGAGTGTTCATTATAGGATAGCACCATTTTTATATCATCATCAATTGAGTTGGTGTTTACTTGATGAAAATTTATTTTATTATTATCGCTGTGATCTCGAGGTAGCATGCTGCCTTGTCATGCAGCAGGCCCGGATTCTATTCCTGGTCGGGACAGGCTCCTGGGTGAGGCTTTTTCAGGGTTTTTCCTCATCTGTAAGACAAATGTCAGAAAAATTAGGGCCCAACGGTCCCTCAAAATTATCCAGCCATCATCATCATTCCCACTGCTGTGAAAAACAACGGGAAGCTACCACATCTATAATTCCCTACTAAAGCTGCAAAGCATAGCATGAAAATACTATGATTGAAGTGAAAGACTTGCCCTTGGGCAGAATTACTATGGATGGATTATTATTAATAAGAAAATGTTTTTTGCTTGGCTACTACTTCCTTCCCCTTTCGGCAATGTTCCCATCTGCCACGCACCAATATGGCTACAGTTATCAGAACTGGACTGTAGATGGCAGTTTATAAGATGAAGCTGAAGATGAAAATTCAACAGTCATAAAGATGGCTGAAGATAGGAATGACTGTTCCTGAAACTGCAGTTCTGTGCTTCGAAGAACACAAAGTATATGATGTGAGACAAACACAACTAATTTTATTAATTAACTTGAAAGCCTCATAATGTTATTTCCCATAGTAAGATTTATGACATAAAAATATTCATTATTTATTCTCACCAGGTTGAGGAAACCAGCTATAACGTCTGGGGGAGCCGATATGCTGACCACATGTCACCCCTACACTGGCTGGATGATCATCTACCTCTGATTAACACATATGGATGTGACGCCAGCAGCCAGCTGGTATGCCAAGAGCCTTGTAGGCCTGTTGCGTCATGGAGTTTAGTTATTTATTCTCAAATTAGTAAATGACTTTTTCAACTGGACATACAACCAAAATTTAATTAGACTGAAATCAACACCTTCACCACTGGAAACAACATACAATAATAATACAAATTTAAGAGAACATTCAAATGTCACATACAATTATCACAATCAATTTATTGTTCTTTCCCTTCACAAATTCATGCATATACAGTAAAACTTGTTCAAAGCGGAATTGCATGGGACCAATTTTTTTTAGGCAACATTCCGCATTATAAAAAAACAAAAAAATCAATTTTTGATTATATAGCACCATATATGTCGTTTTATCAATCAGAAGTAAGTGCTAATTGACTCTAAATTGTTTTAAGAGACCATTACTTGCTTTCAGTCATCTGATAATTCTCTTAACTTAGAGATTCAATTGATAAATTTATTTGTTGAAATTCTCTCAATAACAATTGGTATAAATCTATCTGAGGGGTAACAGTTATTACTAACCTGTTATCAGGTATTCCATATATTGGTATTGATCTCATTCAATGAGTTTGAGGAGGATTTGCTGTAGACAACGCCACTTTAAATCTATTTTTTACTTTCCATTTTCTATTATTCTTTATTATTGTAGCTTCTTCTTCTTCTTTCCAAGTATTAGGCCAAGGCCTGTTACGACCCTATAGAAAATTTTCCCGTATGAGAAATTCTTGTATAAGACTTGAAAGCATAATAATAGGCCCTTCGATTGGTTGCTGGCCAAAGGAAGGCAAGACCAGTGATGGGGCTGCCATCTTATAGCCTCTGGTCAGGCTTTTCTGGAGAAGGAAAGAAAATAAAGGAAAGAAGAAATGAAAAAAAGGAAGGACTCCCTAGCCCTCGGATGCCCTAATAGCATTGGGGTCGAAAAAACAAGAGTTAACCAAGAGAGGTTAGATAGTAAAGTTAAAAGAGTGCAAAACACAAGTAAGTGGAAGAAATGTTTTGCACAGCTTGGGCACCTTGTGGTCGCCATCCACATATCCCCTAGATGAGGACCCCTGAGGGGTATTATTGTAGCAATAGTAATAATTCACCTATATACCTTGGATTAATTATAGTTCTGCTACCATTGGAAAGTGCATTAAGAGATATTTATAACGCTGACGAAATGGGACTGTTTTTTGCACGTTACCGTCGAAGTTGCTCATACATACTATACTTCGCTTTCCAACAGCAGCGGAACTAAATTAATCGAAGGTACATAAAAAGTCATATACAGTGCTATATAATCTAAGATTGGTTAATATCTTTTTTATAATGCGGAATGTTGCCTAATGTGGGAAAAAAATTGGTGCCATGAAATTCCACTTTGAACAAGTTTTACTGTACTATTCTTAACCCTTTAGGTGCCATGAGATGATTAGATCGGCTCTGATGCTACTGTCCCTTACCTGCCAGATACTATAGTTAAATTACTTGATCAGCAGATACAATTTAAATATCTAACACAAGAGATTTTACCTGTGGCATGCAGAGGCTATTCAGAAAGAAGGAACAGACTTCAAACATTTATTTCTTCCAAACTATAAAAAATAAACACACAATTCCAAAGTTCCTGAAAAGAGAAAAGTTCAAATTTCACTATTTCATGCATTCAATATGAGCACCATGTGTTACATATCAAAATGGTGGCTCATTTCTTGCCACACACGAATCAGCTGGTCTCTAGTTATCGAATTCACAGTTTAAACAATTTGATGTTGCAGATTTTCAAGAGTGTCAGGCATAGGGGGGATAAAAACACGGTCTTTTACGTAACCCCACAGATAAAAATCACACAGGGTTAGGTCTGGTAATCTGGAAGGCCACCGGTAATGAAGTTGATCTTTTGCTCCTCCTCTTCCAATCCAACATCCTGTTGTGTCGCCACTTTAATACAAACAATCAATATGACAAGCAACAGCGCCAATGCGACCATGATAGGAACTTCAAACTTTTGTGTTTCCAGGAATGTTGGAATTGTTTTTCCATTTTTTTTGTAGTTTGGAAGAAATAAATGTTTGAAGTCTGTTCCTTCTTGCTTAATAGCCCTGTATTGTGTAACATACCTATCTAGGTAAATATTATTTCAGGGTCTTAATCATACAAATTAAATCAGTCTGATTTGTAATAAAAAATAAATATATTCTTATAATATAGTCTGCTGTGGTTATAATCCATTTTAGTGCAAATACGTAACTCTTAACATTCCAAAGTAAAATCTGTTTTTGAAAAAAATCTTCAATTATTATATTGCATTAAATACAGTACCATACTAAAATATAAAAGAATCTAAAAGATAATGTTTTTATTATTAATTTAACATTTCTCAATGAAAGATAAATTAAATTTGAAGAGAAAAATTTTTCGCCTAGACCGGGACTCGAACCCGGGACCCTTGGCTTTCCGGGCCAAGTGCTCTACCAACTGAGCTACCGAGGCGAGTTACGATCTAGACGCAAATTTTTCTCTTATATACGTTGTAATTCCCTATCGCCAAATGCTTTTGAAACCATTGTTTCTATCTTTGCAAATGGCGGCTTCTTAGTTAAGAAGACATTTATTGGAAATTTAACATTACTTTAAAAGCCAGTAAGGTCTCTAATGATGTTTTTATTATTAATTTAACATTTCTCAATGAAAGATAAATTAAATTTGAAGAGAAAAATTTTTCTCTTCAAATTTAATCTAAAAGATAACTTACAATGGAGAGCAGAAGGCCTGTATTATATTAACAAAACATGTTTAGAACATTTTCTGTATAAAAGAATAAAATGAAAAGGGTCATAAAAAGGAACTCTGCTCAGCTAAAAAAAAAGTATTGACTCATGCTTTCACATTATTATAATGATTTTGAAGATTTGCGGGCTGTTGGCCATGGTCTTGAGGTTTGAAGTTCCCTGACATTTCTCCAGAGACAGCGTCCAGCATCCTCAAGGGTTGTCTTGAGACTGACAATTTTGTCCACTGCCTGTCCTATTTATACAGTTCACCACACGATGTGTACTGCTAACCTATCAGAAGGCAGATACAATTTACGAAGGAACGGACCACACAGAGAACACATCACGGTGGAACTGCATAAATACGACAGGCAGCGGGCAAAATTGCCAGTCTCAAGACAACCCTTGAGGATGCCGGACGCAGTCTCTGGCAAAATGTCGGGGAACTTCAAGCCTCAAGACCATGGCCAACAACCCGGAAATCTTCTTCAAGATCATAAAAAAAAAATGTTTAAGTATTTGAAGAGGAAAATATACACCTAGACCAGGATTTGAACCCAAGATCTTTACCTTCATATGCTAATTCTCTGCCACTGAGCTATCCAAGGCCTCCAACCTAAATACAAATTTTCCTCTTATACATTTCATTAAAATTCCCATTACAAGTCGTCTTAATAAGAAGCTGCCATTCGCATGTCAAACGACGATTCGAAAGCCTTTGATGCTCTTGTAAATTGAAATGTATAAGAAGAAAATTTGCATTGGAGGTCTTGGATAGCTCATGGCAGAGCATTAGCATATAGAGCTGAAGGTCCTGGGTTCAAACCCTTGTGTTGGCATATATTTTTCTAATTAATAGGAGTTGGAATATTCATGACTCACCTCATTTCTAGATTTCTTGAAGATCAAGGTTTCAATGCATTATGCACCATTATAAGTTCTTTCTAACTCTTATTAAATAATAATAATAATAATAATAATAATAACAATAATAATAACAATAATAATAACAATAACAATAATAATAATAATAACAAGAATTAATCGTTATCTCAGTCAAAAAATTAATTTATTAAGTCGACGTTTCAATCTCCTTGTGTGAGACCATTTTCAAGACATGGTTGTTTATTAATACATAGTTACCATCACCAAGACATTTTTTTTTTGTTTTCACAAATTTAAAATTTGAATTTATGATTACAAATATTTTAACAAGGAATCATATTAAGTTATGTAGATAGGAAATAACACTATGAGGTTCTTTAATATTGTTTATTTTTTATCATTTCACTCACCTCATACTTCATAATTTATAGCAGACCCAGGGTTTCTTCACGTAATTCGTGACATTGTCAATGCTGCGTCATGTTCACAACTGACGTCCAACGGCCTTCTATCCTGCAGACTGACCTCCGCGCCATCTGGTGGCCGACCGAAGAATTTCCAAATCAGGCCTCTTTCTTTATAACCGGGTATTTCAAAATTCATAGTTGTATTTTCATTCTTGCATATGTAAATTTTTTCCCAAATTGTGAGTTCCTTCGGTTTTCCAATTGTTTAAGTAATTTTGTTTTGGTTTCTATTCTATGTTTTTCTGACCAGGCATGTGCAGCTATTGCAGATTTTCGGTTTTCTCCATTTTTAACATTTCTGAGGGTTCTTTTAATCTTGTATTTAGATTCCTTTTTGTTTTTCCTATGTATATCTTTTCACAATCTTTACAATTAATTTGATAATTCCCGATTTTTTGCAGTCTTCAATTTTTTCATTTTTGTTGGTTTTTATTAAATTACCTAAGTTGTAATCATTTTTCGGTGCTAATTTAATGTTGAATTTGTTGAAAATTTTTTGAAACTTGTCAAATACGAAAGGATGGTATGTGAACTTCTTGAATTTTTTGCCTATATTTTTATCTGTCTGAAGAGTACTTTCATTGATGACTTTTTGTTCTTTGAATTTATTTATTTTCTTGTGTATCATTTTCTTGTGAAAACCATTATCCTTAGCAATTTGTATGATGTGTTCTTTCTCTTTATTGTAATTTTCTTTGCTCATGGGGACATTCACAAGTCTGTGTGTTAAACTATTAAATACTGCCTGTTTGTGTGAAAAATGGTTAAATCCAGTAGCTTTTATATAATTGTCGATGTGAGTTTCTTTTCTGTAGATTCCAAATTCTATTTTCTTTTTTTCTTCTTTCCTAATCAATTTAAGGTCTAAAAATGGTATTTCATGATTATTTTCTATTTCCATTGTAAATTTGATTGTTTTATTTTGAATATTTAACAGTTTAATGGCATCTTCTAATTGTTTCTCTTTTACTATTGCTATTGATATCATCTACGTATCTTCTCCAAAATTTAAACATCAAAGGATGTGCTTTAGTTACATTGACATTCAAAATTCCCATAAACATGTCTGCTAAGAATGGGTGATAATGGATTTCCCATTGCGAGTCCTGATTTTTGTCTAAAGTATTTTCCTCTAAAGGTGAAGAACATTTGATTTAAGCATAATTTTGTTAGTTTTAGTATTCTTTAACGCTATCATCATCTAATTTGTTTTCTTTCAACCATTTTTCTAAATTTTCAAAGTTGTGTCAGTCGGTATGTTTGTGAATAATGAAGTAACATCAAATGAGACCAATCTTTCTGAAGGTTCTATTTCTACATTTTTCTAATTTCTCAACTAATTGGTAAGAATTTTCTACTGCTAAATTTTCAAATTTTTCCATACCTTAAATTTATTGTTAAGCCATTTGGATATGTTATATGTCGGTGAATTGATATTGTTGATGATAGTCTCATTTTCTTTCCGTCTTTGTGGATTTTAGGAAGACCATGAATGTTGGGGTTTCTGGGATTTGGTATTTTTAATTTAAACTTTTCTTTTGTGTCATAATTTTTTTAATTGATTTTAGGTTGGTTCAACTTCTTTAATTGTTTTTGCGAGAGGATTTGTTTTAATTTCTTCATATTCTTCCCCCTTTAATAAATTCTCCATCCTATCATTATAATCATCTTTATCCAAAATTACCAAATTATTCCCTTTGTCTGACTTTGAAAAAAACAACATTTTTATTATTAATGTTTCTTATTTTCTTCATATTTGTTTTGCATATTTTTTTATTTTTGTGTTTTTAATTTTTTCAATAACTTCCCCACATCTTTTCTGATTATTGTTTGTTCTTCAAAATTCATGTCATCTATAGCAATTCAATATCAGCTATGTAATCTTCTAAATTGTTAGAGTAACTAATGCATGTTTTCAATCCCTTGTCCAAAATAGATATTTCTTCTTTTGTAAAGTTTTCAGATGATAGGTTAATTACATTATTCTCAATTTCTTTATCCCTTCCTAATGTAGTGGTTATACTTTTTGTACTTATATTTTCTTCAAATTTTTTTAAATCAGGTTTTAAATTAATTATCTTTTTCTTTTGTACATCAAATTTTTTCTTCATTTTGAGGTTCAATTGTTTGTAGAAGTTTTTTTCTAGGTTATCCCAAATTATTTGTCCTAAATTGTTGTTTAATCTTAGATGTAAAAAGTACAGTTCTACGTCTATTTTACTTATAGTTGTGTAATGTTTGACTTTTTCCAAATTGAGAGTTTTCTTTTCTAAACTTTTTGGTGTTGGTTATTGTTGTTTTTAACCATTTTCCGGACAATTTTGGAGTGATATTATTTTCTAAACATTTATTAATGAATTAAATTTGAAGAGAAAATTTTTTTTTTTTTTTTTTTTTTTTTTTTTCGCCTAGACCGGGACTCGAACCCGGGACCCTTGGCTTTCCGGGCCAAGTGCTCTACCAACTGAGCTACCGAGGCGAGTTACGATCTAGACGCAAATTTTTCTCTTATATACGTTGTAATTCCCTATCGCCAAATGCTTTTGAAACCATTGTTTCTATCTTTGCAATGGCGGCTTCTTAGTTAAGAAGACATTTATTGGAAATTTAACATTACTTTAAAAGCCAGTAAGGCCTCTAATGATGTTTTTATTATAATTTAACATTTCTCAATGAAAGATAAATTAATTTGAAGAGAAAAATTTTCGCCTAGACCGGGACTCGAACCCGGGACCCTTGGCTTTCCGGGCCAAGTGCTCTACCAACTGAGCTACCGAGGCGAGTTACGATCTAGACGCAAATTTTTCTCTTATATACATTGTAATTCCCTATCGCCAAATGCTTTTGAAACCATTGTTTCTATCTTTGCAAATGGCGGCTTCTTAGTTAAGAAGACATTTATTGGAAATTTAACATTACTTTAAAAGCCAGTAAGGCCTCTAATATGTTTTTATTATTAATTTAACATTTCTCAATGAAAGATAAATTAAATTTGAAGAGAAAAATTTTCGCCTAGACCGGGACTCGAACCCGGGACCCTTGGCTTTCCGGGCCAAGTGCTCTACCAACTGAGCTACCGAGGCGAGTTACGATCTAGACGCAAATTTTTCTCTTATATACGTTGTAATTCAAATTTAATTTATCTTTCATTGAGAAATGTTAAATTAATAATAAAAACATTTATTAATGAATTTGATATCTGCAGCTCTTTTATTTCTAAGTTCTTTTAATTTCAAATATCTTTTAATTTCTATCTTATTTTCCGAAAAATGTTCGTTGAAATGTTGTATATTTGAAGCCGCCATCTTGTTCCAGTTGGTTTACGTTATTCTTGTTTTCCTATGACTTGATAGCCAACTTATTAAGTTATGTAGATAAAAGCTACTGGATTTAACCATTTTTCACACAAACAGGCAGTATTTAATAGTTTAAACACACAGACTTGTGAATGTCCCCATGAGCAAAGAAAATTACAATAAAGAGAAAGAACACATCATACAAATTGCTAAGGATAATGGTTTTCACAGAAAATGATACACAAGAAAATAAATAAATTCAAGAACAAAAAGTCATCAATGAAATACTCTTCAGACAGATAAAAATATAGGCAAAAAATTCAAGAAGTTCACATACCATCCTTTCGTATTTGACAAGTTTCAAAAAATTTTCAACAAATTCAACATTAAATTAGCACCGAAAAATGATTACAACTTAGGTAATTTAATAAAAACCAACAAAAATGAAAAAATTGAAGACTGCAAAAAATCGGGAATTTATCAAATTAATTGTAAAGATTTGTGAAAAGATATACATAGGAAAACAAAAAGGAATCTAAATACAAGATTAAAAGAACACCTCAGAAATGTTAAAAATGGAGAAACCGAAAATCTGCAATAGCTGGTCAGAAAAACATAGAATAGAAACCAAAACAAAATTACTTAAACAATTGGAAAAACCGAAGGAACTCACAATTTGGGAAAAAATTTACATATGCAAGAATGAAAATACAACTATGAATTTTGAAATACCCGGTTATAAAGAAAGAGGCCTGATTTGGAAATTCTTCGGTCGGCCACCAGATGGCGCGGAGGTCAGTCTGCAGGATAGAAGGCCGTTGGACGTCAGTTGTGAACATGACGCAGCATTGACAATGTCACGAATTACGTGAAGAAACCCTGGGTCTGCTATAAATTATGAAGTATGAGGTGAGTGAAATGATAAAAAATAAACAATAAGGAATCATATGTTTCACGCCATTTATTTAAGCTTTTTGTTTATTTAATACTTTATTTTGTTTTTTTTTTGTATAGGCCATTTCTGTAAATTTTTTGGTACGAAAATTATGCTTAATTTAGATAATTATTCCAGTGAAGAAATTTTAATAAATCAAGGAGTTCGACAAGGGTGTACATTATCACCTACATTGTTTAATATATATTTTGATGAGGTTATACGAAAATGGAAAAAATAAAATCCAATAGGAATATAAATTAATAAGGAAATGTATATGAATATTTTAATGTATGCAGACGATCTGGTAATTATACAGAAGTCAGAGGATCATTTACAAAGAGCCATTTACATGTTGAATCAATTAGGATTCTATTATAATCTCAAAGTCTCAACTTCAAAAACTAAAATTATGGCTTTTCAGGGCAAAGTGCCAGTCAGAGCAAAAATAGTGATCAATAATGAAATAATAGAACAGATAGCACGCTTTAACTATCTTGGTTCAGATATAACATATAGCTACGATTGGGATATACACAATAAATTAAACCGATATCAAATCAACCCTCCGAAAGACTCGAAGAGAAACTCAGCTCAGGTTTTATAAAATTATGGCCGTTCCTGTTCTTTTATATGGATCTGAATCTTCGGTATACTTACAAAAAAAGATATCTCACACATTCAAGCCACTGAAATTAAATTTTTAAGATCCGTAAAAGGATGTACACGCATGGATACATTACACAATGAATCAATAAAAAATGAACTGGAGATATTTTCAATACTCGATAAACTAGACGAGCACAAATACCAATGGAAAGAACATTTAGACAGAATGGACAATACAAGATTACCCAAAAAGATCAATGCCTATAAACCACATGAAAAAAGATCTTTGGGACGGCCAAGGAAACGATGGACTTGAGACCGGAACAGGTTGCATTGACCTAATCCTGGAAAGGAAGAAGAATTATTTTCTTTGTGTAAAACTTTTATGTCATCCCATTTCAAAATAAAGTATTAAATAAACAAAAAGATTTAAATGAATGGTGTGAAACATATTTGTAATCATAAAAGGAAACTTTAAATTTGTTCATTTTAATCTGTAAAATCAAACAAAAAAAATTATCTTGGTGATGGAAACTATGTATTATAAAGAACCATGTCTTGAAAATGATCTCACACAAGGAGATTGAAACGTTGACTTAATACTTATTTTAGGAATTCTCACTATGAGGTATATTCATTAAGGTAGAATATAAATTAAATTTGAAGAGAAAAATGTTCACCTAGACCGGGACTCGAACCCGGGACCCTTGGCTTTCCGGGCCAAGTGCTCTACCAACTGAGCTACCGAGGCGAGTTACGATCTAGACGCAAATTTTTCTCTTATATACGTTGTAATTCCCTATCGCCAAATGCTTTTGAAACCATTGCTTCTATCTTTGCAAATGACATTTATTGGGAATTTAACATTACTTTAAAAGCTAGTAAGCTAGTAAGCCTTACTAGCTTTTAAAGTAATGTTAAATTCCCAATAAATGTCTTCTTAACTAAGAAGCCGCCATTTGCAAAGATAGAAACAATGGTTTCAAAAGCATTTGGCGATAGGGAATTACAACGTATATAAGAGAAAAATTTGCGTCTAGATTGTAACTCGTCTCGGTAGCTCAGTTGGTAGAGCACTTGGCCCGGAAAGCCAAGGGTCCCGGGTTCGAGTCCCGGTCTAGGCGAACATTTTTCTCTTCAAATTTAATTTATCTTTCATTGAGAAGATGTTAAATTAATAATAAAAACATCAAGGTAGAATATGTTTATCACTCACCTCATATTGTTCTTCTTATTTGATTATAAGCTAGTTTCGGAACATAGTTTATAATCAAATAAGAAGAACAATATGAGGTGAGTGATAAACATATTCTACCTTAATGTTGACTTAATAATTTTTTTTACTGAGATAATGATTAGTTCTTGTTGTAATTATTATTATTATTATTATTAACTACTCTCAGTGAATAATATTTAACAAAAATATTAAATATTTTTAAAAAGTATATTTTTCTCTTCAAATATGATTTGTCCTTCAGTGAGAAATGTTAAATTTATAAACATCGAAATGTTAAATATTTGTATCATACCGTATGTAATTTTTATTATCATCAGAATATTTCCCACTCTGTATCATTATTACCATCAAATCTTATTCATAGTATTCCTAAATAGTTATTTTTTGCTTTTTTTATTTTTTGTACAAGTTTCATTTATTTTTAATTACTAAAAAAAAATTGCATAATTTTTTTTAATTATCTTTACATTCCCAACTCAAGTTCTTTTACTTACTTTTTTACCCCCCTGTTTGTCGTCACAGTCTGAATTTTTATCAGGACTTGATGTTTGGGGGAGATCTTTGTTTTCAGCCTAAGGAAAGAAACGTGCCTTTGTGTACATGAACCACCAACACCTTTGTCTCAGTACTAGGAACATTAAAAACATGGTAAGATAATTAGGTGATTAAAGAAAGAAAAATTAAACTTTATACCTTCTTTATTCAACAATGCAAATAAATTAAAATAAAATTCTGAACCAATATTGAAATCATACAAACTTAATTAACAAATCAAAGTAAATAAAACTTAACAACATAACATCATGAAATCATATAATCATTACAAACAATATCAAAATACTTTCAAGACAGAATATTACAAGAATAAAATAACTTAAATTATAGTACTTAACTCAAATACTTAAAAAAAATAGTCACTTCTTAAAAAAATATATGTATTTTTCACTAAAATTCACTCACTTAAAAAATAAAACTCAAAAAGTTGACCAATTGAACAATTTTATTTCTAAGTAAAAAATCTGCTTCAGTCTGAAAAAAACACTTCTTCTAATTGAAAAACGCTGGTCCAAATTCAGGCAAAATCTCTAGATTGAGAAAAATCTTTATGTAAAATATTTAAAATGGTGGCTAGGCTGAGAAAAAACTTCAAAATTAGGGCATAAAAAAATGAAAAATTTGAAGTGGAACATAATAGCGTTACATAATTACAAAACATCTAAGCAAACACTGACATTTCAACGTGTTAATGTACTTAATACAAATCACAACAGGCTAACATAAAAGTAAGCACAGTAAAATGCATTAACAACACAACTTCTATTATTATTGCAGATATGAATAATACATTGTATTTTTATTAGTCCACTAGTGGAATACAAAGGACTGACCATCATATTTTCACATAATCAATCTTTGTGGTTTTTATTCTGTAATATTCCACTGCTTGATTTTTAATTTCTTCTTAAATATTTTTCCAATACTGAATAAGCATACAATTATTAAATTTTTACGATTCTATGCTTTAGTATCATACATTCATGAAGTAATTCATTTGATGAGTCACAGATTTATTTCAGAATTTGATATCATCACATCCTCTTGTAAATGTATTATTCTTCTGTGCTTGCTTCATTCTTCATATAATCTTGTTCACTTTGTTCCACCATTTGTTGCAATTCACTTTCATATCATTCTTCATATTAATTTCTTCATGAAACTGATGCAGTAAAATATGTCACTTCTACTATATTGAACAATTATATAAAAATGCCTCTTCTCTTCAATTTGTACTCTTTCTTCAAATATTGTACTTCTAATAAGTTGTTCTTAAAAGTTGAATCCAATTTCAGCTTTCAAACTGCAGTATATGTACATATATATTCTCTTCTTTCTTGTTTTATGCATTTTTTTTATCCAAATAAAAATCTTTTGATACGTTATTATTTATCTGACAATATGTCTGGTGCATATTAAATTTGTTTACGAAAACAAATCTCAATATGCTTTTGAAGTTATGTAGATAGGAAATAACACTATGAGGTTTTTTAATATTGTTTATTTTTTATTATTTCACTCACCTCATAGCAGACCCTGGGTTTCTTCACATCTTTTGTGAACGTGACACAGCATTGAGAATGTCACAAAAGATGTGAAGAAACCCAGGGTCTGCTATGAATTATGAAGTATGAGGTGAGTGAAATAATAAAAAATAAACAATGCTTTTGAAATTTAAAACAGGATATTTACGCATAGTATTTAGTTGTAAATTATAAAAAAAAATAACGGAAAAAAAATTACTCACCAAGTTTGATGGTTCATGTATACATAGGTACCTTTCACCCAAACCAAGCCTAGAAATAAACTATGCTTTGCATTTTTAACTTTCAACACAAAAAGCAACTAGGAGGTAAGGTAATTTTTACACAGAAAAATCAAATTGTTAGTCACAAACATACAGTAAATAAAATTATACAAAAACAAAAAATGGATAAAAGTCATTTTTAAAAATTAATTTAAAAATATTGTTCTTAAATACAGGGTGACGCTGAAAAAGCAGGAACCATGACACTGGATCGCCAAAAAAAGTTTTTTGCTAAAATTTAAAAATATTGTTGTTAAAAACCCAAAATTAAAATATCAAACCTGAAAACAAATTAAATTATTTTTAATACTAATTATCATTAAATAATATTAATTATAAGAGAATACAACATATGTATGGAATAATCACAAGATATATTTAAAACATAAATTTAGTTTCCTTTGTGATCTCCTGAGCATTGGACAATCAGAATCCAGCAGTTCTGCTGATGTCTAATACACTAATGAATTAAATCTCTCAGTAAAATGTAATTTAAAAGAATATTTGCTCATTCCTATATCAATGTAAGAAAATGATAATGAAAAAGAGATAGAACAATTATGTTTGCAGGAAGCGGGAGAGGTAAGATAAGTACTAACTGCAGTTAATTCTGGCTCTATAATGCTATCAGGCAATACAGTAACACTATTGTTTTCTCTTCAAATATAATTTGGCCTTCAATGAGAAATACTTACTTACTCACTGGCACTATCGAACCCACGGACATAAGCTTTCCATACATCCCTATCCTGAGATAATGCTTTCCAATCATTCCCTGTAAAATCTACTTCCCTCAAATCATAGTTAATGTTATTCTCCCACCTCATTCTTGGTCTACCAACTGGGCGTTTTTCCTCTGGCTTTCCTACAAGAAGCTTCCATGCAAGTCTTTCATTCCCCATACGTGCAACATGTCCTGCCCATCGCAGTCTACGAGACTTAACTGTTATTATATCTGGCTTCCTATAAAGACCATGTAGTTCATTGTTATGTAGTCTTCTCCATTCACCTGTCTGTTCATCTCTCTTTGGTCCAAAAATTTTCCTAAGTACTTTATTCTCAAATACTTGTAATCTCCTTTCCTCCCTTAAAGTAAGAGTCCATGTTTCGCATCCATATAATATAACTGGTAGAATAATAGTTTTATATATTCTCAGTTTAACGTTTTTTGAAAGGAGTTGGGACATCAAGAGTCTCTGCAATGCATAATAGCATGCATTTCCAGAATTGAGCCTATGTTTAATTTCTTTGTGCATCTCATTCCTATTTGTGATTATTGTTCCTAGGTATTTGAATTCAGCCACTTCCTCAAAATTTCCCTCATTTGTCATTAGCTGTCCATTTCCATTATATAATGAATCTCTACGTGTGACCATATATTTAGTTTTATTGATATTTACTTCCAGTCCTAATTTCTTAGTATTACTCAATAATGTGTGCGTGTTGTCCTTTAGTATCTCCTCGCTATCGACCAATAGTACTACATCATCAGCATAAACTAACAGCTTATTAATACCATTGAGTTGTAAGCCTTCCTCATTCTCTAAAGATTTAATGGCATGCTCTACTACAAAATTAAATAGTAGAGGAGATAGTGCATCTCCTTGCTTCAACCCATTCTGGATTTCAAAAGTGTCCAAAAACTGTTTGCCTACACGCACCCTACTCTTTGTGCCATTTACACACATTCGTATAAGTCTAACTAACTTTTTAAGAATTCCAAACTCCAGCAGGATACTATATAACTTCTCCCTCTTAATTGAATCATATGCTTTTTTGAAGTCTATTATAGTTGATGTACAGTACCATTATTCTTTCCTAACATTGGCGTTATTGTAACCTACTTCTGAAGTTGGGGCACCTGTAAGGTGAACTTATGTTACCCCGATGATATATGATAGGTGATGATGGGCCAGGAGAGGCTTTAATCCTATACTTAATCTAATGAGGTGAATATGATGGCCAAAAATGATCAGGAACCATTTGGGCCTTAAAGTTTCCTGACATTTGTCTTACAGGTAAGGAAAAACCCCAAAAAAAATTCACAGATGGTAAATGCTCTGAATAAGACGCTAGGATTATCACGTACATTATAGAATTTTGTTGGAAAAAGAGAATTTGTTCTTTGAAAGATAACTGCTTATCTTACAAATTTATTGAAAATATAGTTGTTATCTGTTGAAAATAAACTATTACATAGAGAGATAATGCACACTTAAAAAAAAAACCTCTTCATTTTTTACCTTAAAGTCAAAATTTTGACCTGATCCAGAGGTTCATTGGTCCACCAATAGAAGTAAGAAGAAAACCGCCAAGAAACGACATAACACTGGTCGACCAGAGGCTACTGAAGATGGAGATAAGCTCCGAAACTGCAGTACAGAAGAAAAAGGATATGAGGTGAGGTAATAAAAACATTAATTTAATTCCGAAATTAAACCTCATAGTGTTCTTTCCCTGTGAAAGTTAAATAGATGAATAGATATTGGATTTAGACCATCTTCTAAAATTGGTATGATATTAGATCCCACAATCCGTTTTGAGACTCACAGTGACCAACCTGAGAAGTTGACTGTGAAAAGAAAGCCACATATGAGCCAACAATTGACTATTACAAAGATAAATACCAATTAGATAGTATAACTGTCACAGGATTGATGATCGGGGCAAGAGGTACTATACCAGGATTCTTAGCTAAATTTTGGAATTCCTTAGATTTGGACAGGGTGTATCTTTTTAAAATTGCCATCGCTGCCATTAGAGGATCAATTTCAATTTTAACAAACCATCTTTACGAAATTTCTACATTATAGTATGTATGTCCACCACTGTGGTCTCGAGGTAGCGTGCTGCCTTGTCACGCAGCGGGCCCAGGTTCGATCCCTGGTCGGGGCAGTTTTTATCAGGGCTTTTCCTCACCTGTAAGACAAATGTCAGGAAAACTTTAAGGCCCAAACGGTCCCCGAAATCATATGGCCATCATCATCATCCTTATCATTATCATCAGTCACCATCCTTCACCGGTGTGGAAAGCAACGGGAAGCTACCACACCTACAATTCTCTAGAAAAGCTGCAAGCATAGCATGAAAATGCTATGACTGCAGTGAAAGACCTGCCTTCGGGCAGAATTACTATGGATGGATAGTATGTATACTTAAATTACAATTTGAAAATTGTTAATGTATTTACAAAATGTATTTCATCAATTTTGAAAATTGTCTGCATCACTTCGTCCTTGAGGCAATCCTCTAATGAGGAAAGTTGTATATTGTATTGTATTGTAAGTCTATGTTTTCCCTTAACAGAGATTTAGGCGCTCTCCCCCTACTGGGAAGAATTTGAACCATACTAATTTAGTTACACTTGTTTTCGTATAGATGTCATTTTGAGTGGTCCGTGGTCAGCGGTCCACCTCATACTGACATCTAGGAAACCAAGGTAGTACTAGGACGGGAAAATTCGGTAAATTTTGTTTAGAGGCCTTTTCATTCAGGCTTAAGGATTTTTTACGAGCCTGAAAATCTTCAGACTCGGCACCCACGGCTTAAAGTCCCTCCCAGAGGGAACCCTGGCCAGGTTCGAACCCGCGACCCTCAGGACCAGAGGCAAGGAGCATAACCATTAGTCCACCGCGAAAAAAATTATCTTTTAAGTAATAACTGAGAATCTATGAATTGGAAGTACATTACAGAAAAAGTTGCAATGCTTTAAGTCGAAAATGAAGAGGTTTTTTTAAGTGTGCATTATCTCTCTATGTAATAGTTTATTTTCAACAGATAGCAATAAATTTGTAAGATAAGCAGTTATCTTTCAAAGAACAAATTCTCTTTTTCCAACAAAATTCTATAATGTACGTGATAATCCTAGTGTCTTATTCAGAGCATTCACCATCTGTTATCTTTCCTTTAAACTACTACAGACAGACCCTTATCTGATGATGAACCAACAATGTCTCGCACATGCCAGCATGCACACACTCACACATGATCTCATCATGTTCTCTTAACCAAGATTGATAAAATAATCTTACATCTGTGTCTGGCATTCCATGGTTTGGCCTTCACTATTTCCTTGTATAAACCACAAGTTGAAGGAGTTTAAAGTTAAATTTGAATTCAGAACACAGATTAAAATAGCAAATAATAGGAAATTTTTGTGGAAAATCCCCAATACCAAGCAAAATTTGTTTAAATAACAAAATTTTAGAGAGAGTTAATGAGTTTACTTATTTAGGATATAAACTCTCTTTTATTGAAAATTTGGATTTATCAGAGAAAATTGTGAAATTCAACAAATCAATGGGAATCATTAATAGAGTTTTAAAACCTTCATTAATGCAAAAATCAACTCGTACTCGTCTTTATCAAATAATGGCTCGACCAGTCCTATGTTATGGGAGTGAAGCGTGGACTATAAGGACGAGAGATGAAAGCAGACTAACAGCTTGTGAGATGAAATTTATGCGCCGAACAGCTGGCTACACCAAATGGGATCGAAAGAAAAATGTAGAAATCCTTCAAGAACTTAATGTGTCACCAATACTGGACTACATCTCCAGATATCAGCTAAACTGGAAGGAACATGTCTCAAGAATGGCTAGATCCAGGATCCCCAAGGCAATAATGAACTACTATCCAAATGGGAAACGGTCACCTTGTCGACCTATGAAAAGATGGCATGAAAACTGCTTTCTCAAGCCATAACAGTTTTTCTAGGACTAATACCTGGCAGGATGATGATGATGATAATAGGAAATACAATAGACTATTGATTATAAATCATATTTGAAGAGAAAAATTATACGCTCAGACTGGGATACAAACCCAGGACCTTTGGCTTTCTAGACCAATGCTCTACTGACTGAGCTATCTGGGCAAGTTCCAATCTAAATGCAAATTTTTCTCTTTATACGCTGTAAATTCCCGTGTACCAAATTCTAAGAAACCTTTGCTTCTATCTTGCAAATGACGACTTCTTTATTAAGAAGATATTTATTTGGGAATTTTACATTACATTATAAAGCCAGTACGACTATTGATTATTTAAATTAATTGTAGTATAAACTGTCCAGATAATTACACAGTTCATAAAATTAGCTCTGCTATGTAACCTATCATATATTTAAGGTGAATTATAGGACATGCATAATGTGATATAAAAATAAGTCAATGCAGTGGAATAGATATACAGTATATTTTCTTTTGGAGGAAAAAAATAAGTCATATCTGAACATGCATGAACTATATGTATTCTTCAAAAAGGCATACAATTAAAATAAAAAGAAAGTACATAATTTGGATTTGATGTTCAAAGTAAGCTCCCTCAGGGATCCCAGCTTTATAAGACAAAAATTATGAAGCAGATATAGAAAAGAAAATCACAAATTTGAAGCTTGGACAATACGAAGAAGAGATGAATGCCAAATAACAGCAAATGGGATGTGATTTATGCGCTGTACAGCAGGCTATACAAAGTGGGACCATAAAAGAAATAAGGAAGTTATGGAAGAGTTGGATGTACCATTCTTCAGCATATACAAAATTACCAGAACAACTGGAAAGCCCATCTTCAACGAATGTAATCTCACAGAATTCCAAAAGCTATACTTAATTACTACCCCCATGGCAAAAGATCGCTGGGATGTCCAAAAAAGTGCTGATGGAAAATTCCTCTTTGAGACCGTAACAGGCCACATGGCCTACCTAATACTTGCATGGATGATGATGATAAAGAAATAATATCTTAATATCTTCATTATGAATAACTGGGTAACAGAATTCCATTTAGCTATACATAAGTCTTTATTCACCATCTTCTGTATTGTATCAGCACTCCTTGTGATCCAACATCGTGTGGTGGAAAGAATTATCTATTCTGCTCTCAATAACAGTGGTTATACCAGACTCATGGGCTAGTGGTCAGCATTTCTGACTACAGTTCATGAGGTCCTGGGTTCAATTCCTGGTCAAACCATAGGAATATTTCTTTAAAGGGAATTATTCCTGTGGTTGCCCATGGTCTGGAATTTAGGTTAAGTTTATGATATGGATTCTCCTGGCACTTCATTATCATTTATCACCCATCATATCATCGGGGTAACATAACTCTACCTTCCAGGTGCCCCAACCTAAGAAATGGATTACAATTCTACCAATACCAGGAGAGAAAGCCAAAAAAATATCATAGCAGTCATATGGGAGAACATTCTGAATAATAACAATAATAATAATAATAAGCTAAATTCATGCCAATTTAATAAATGAAATTAAAATACCATTCATTTCCGATCAAGAACTTATTATAAAATATTTGCATAAAGCATATCAAATACCTCATCATCTCTCTTCCTTAAATCCAACTGCACCTCCTCAAACTCTTCTTGTCCTTCATTGGGTGACATGGAGTAGCCTTCTTTTAACATTTTTAAACCAAATATAGCAAAAAGTGCAGTAGATATATAATACGTATAAGCACGAGGGATTATTGTTGCTAACCAGCCAAATGCAACTGCAACAAAAGAAAATGATTATAGCAAATACAAATTAAAGTTGTTATAAAACTTTTTTAATCTATCAAGGTTTCACTACTAGTCGACAGCATTAACCCTTAACTTTCTGTCACAACAGATCAGTTTCTGGTCATTCACTTGTGAAAATTTAATGAATGTCTCTTCGAAGTTTCAAATATTTACAATTTAAATGAAGATATGGAAAGAAACCATCTCCTCTGTTGTCCAGCTTTTCTAGAAGAGACCAGCCTTTCTGCTAAACATTGGAGTGCAAGAGAGCATATGTTTTCATTATCAAGTGCTCGACATTAGATACCAACCAACCAACCAGTTTCAAATATTTTCATAAGTAATCAATTTATCTAGAGAATTTGGAAATCAAGAGTGGCATTTGTTAGGATTATTTAATGAATAAAATTAAGCTATTTACTAACAAATCATTATTTAAATATAGTTATTTTAAAATATTTATATATTTAATGTAAACGGTGATGTTTGAAAACAATGTTCCAACATTATAGGTTATTAAATTTGAAGAGAAAAATTTTTTTCGCCTAGACCGGGACTCGAACCCGGGACCCTTGGCTTTCCGGGCCAAGTGCTCTACCAACTGAGCTACCAAGGCGAGTTACGATCTAGACGCAAATTTTTCTCTTATATACGTTGTAATTCCCTATCGCCAAATGCTTTTGAAACCATTGTTTCTATCTTTGCAAATGGCGGCTTCTTAGTTAAGAAGACATTTATTGGAAATTTAACATTACTTTAAAAGCCAGTAAGGCCTCTAATGATGTTTTTATTATTAATTTAACATTTCTCAATGAAAGATAAATTAAATTTGAAGAGAAAAATTTTTTTCGCCTAGACCGGGACTCGAACCCGGGACCCTTGGCTTTCCGGGCCAAGTGCTCTACAAACTGAGCTACCAAGGCGAGTTACGATCTAGACGCAAATTTTTCTCTTATATACGTCATTTGCAAAGATAGAAACAATGGTTTCAAAAGCATTTGGCGATAGGGAATTACAACGTATATAAGAGAAAAATTTGCATCTAGATCGTAACTCGCCTTGGTAGCTCAGTTGGTAGAGCACTTGGCCCAGAAAGCCAAGGGTCCCGGGTTCGAGTCCCGGTCTAGGCGAAAAAAATTTTTCTCTTCAAATTTAATTTATCTTTCATTGAGAAATGTTAAATTAATAATAAAAACATCATTATAGGTTATTAATTAATTTCTGATGTCCTGTGATGTAAATATGTCAATTATATTTTTCTGGAACGTCAATTCCTGGAAAATAATATGTTTAAGAAAGTGCAAACCCTCAGGGGTCCTCATCTAGGGGATATGTGGATGGCGACCACAAGGTGCCCAAGCTGTGCAAAACATTTCTTCCACTTACTTGTGTTTTGCACTCTTTTAACTTTACTATCTAACCTCTCTTGGTTAACTCTTGTTTTTTTCGACCCCGACGCTATTAGGGCATCCGAGGGCTAGGGAGTCTTTCCTTTCTTCCATTTCTTCTTTCCTTTATTTTCTTTTCTTCTCCAGAAAAGCTTGACCAGAGGCTATAAGATGGCAGCTCCATCACTGGTCTTTGCCTTCCTTTGGCCAGCAACCAATCGAAGGGACTATTATTATGCTTTCAAGTCTTATACGAGAATTTCCCTCGAACGTTGGAGGGAAAATTTTCTATAGGATCGTAACAGGCCTTGGCCTAATACTTGGAAGGAAGAAGAAGAAGAAGAAGAAAGTGCAAACAGTGGTTTCTTTTCTTTTTGTGGTATAATCAATTGCTACAAATGTTTTTATATTATATCCCGCAAGCACTATCCGGTTACATTTTTGCACTATATATACAATCTGGTAGCCACATGCATTCTAGAATTCTTACATCTTAATATATATATATATATATATATATATTGTTACAGTCAATGTATTTCTTAGAGAGTCAGTCAGTGCAAAATAATGCTCTGACCTATTCAGAATTTTAAAAAGGAGGAGCTTGATTTTAAAGTGATAAAATTAAATTGATAAAATTGAGGTGGAAAAGATTGTGATTGGTTGTAAATCAAAATTCATTGAAATCTGATTGGTCATTGACTCCCATTTGGGACACGAGTTAAATAGTCTATTCAAATTTCTACAATGCGTGGTATATTGGAACTAAGTCAAAAAAACCTAACTTTTCAGGACAAGCGTACAAACTTCAAGATGATCTTTAAAAAGTATGTTCGTCAAGATATTATGTGTTTTGGAATATAAAAACGTTAATTTAAAACAATTTCAATCGATACTCCACATAACTATCTAAATAAAGATAAAGTGATTCCATTACAGGCTTTTAGGTAGTAGGAAATTAGGGCCTTTCCAGACAATCAGTAAGAGATGTCATCTTCTTTGTCAGTCCTACGCTACAACCACTTTTACTCCCAGAACGTGAATTTGGTACTCATTTTTGTTGGAGGCTGAGTCAATCCCAGGATTGTGGTATTGCAAGAAAATTAATGGTGGTTTAAAAATCCTGACATGACGCTTTACCTAATGTTTCTAAATTAATAAAAAGTTAATGAATAAAATTTACTCCTCAAATTGTAATATATGAAAGAAATTACTTTACAACTCTTATCTTTCAAGTAATTTTCAGATTTCCTTCTTCATTTAACTTTCACAGGGGAAAAAAACACTATGAGGTTTAATTTAAGATTTATATTAATACTAGATGGCCCGGCGAACTTCGTATTGCCTTTAACTATTTTTTACGTTAATTTTTCCGTATGGTTTTATTGATTGAGATAAATTTATATTGTCTGCATTCTCAGTATCACCCATAAGTGTATCATAAGGATTATATACATTTATTGATGGAATATTTTGAGGAGGCTTGCTGATTTCATTATACTTTCGTTTTTTTCTACGAACTTGTTGGCAGTTTGGATTCTCATCATCATCAAGAAGTCTCTGTATAGTAATATCATCTTGTGATATATTATAGTCATCTTGTTTTTCATTTAATTGAGGCATGGAGATTGTTTCTGTAATATTAGGCATATTATTATAACTAACACACTTACTTACAGTTCTGTTATTCCGTTCCTTAGGACCTTCATATGTTTTTAAATTGGCATTCTTCTTAAATGTAAGATTTATGTCACATAGGCCTATACCAATTTGCGGAAATTTACTTGATATCATATCATTCATGGTCTCTAGAATTGATTCGCCATATTGTCAATGTCCCTTCTCGGTCCAGTTAAATTTAAATTAAGTTGCTGTCTTTCAGCCAGATTACTTAAAACTAATACTTACACACGAAATTAATATTATTATCATCAATATATTGAAAATAAAATAAACACTGAACACACTTAAATTATGAAATAATCAATATTTTTAATTCAATTTAAATTCGCGGTTGCAACAAAAAGCACAGCCACCTGGATCTCTCTTTGTTAAATAATAAACCAATTACCTTACACCATCATCTGTTAGAATCGTATGGAACTCACAGATAATTATAACTCTTTGTTAAATAATAAACAAATAATTTGCAATAAAAAATAATGCGACTATAAATTTAGTTATAAACAACCGTAGGTCTAAAGTTGGATCAAACAGCACACAGTGTGCAAAATTTTATTAAAATTGGTTCAGTAGTTTAGAATTCCATTGCGGACAAACAATGTGATACATAATTTTTATATATTAAGATTTTTATTACCTCACCTCATATCTTTTTCTTCCAGACTGCAGTTTCAGAGCTATATCTCCATCATCAGTAGCATCTCAACGACCGGTGTTGTGTCGTTACTTGGGGGTTTTCTTCTTCCTTCTATTGGTGGACAAATGAAACTCTGGATCAAATCAAAATTTGTGGGAGTTTAGATAATTTATGAGGTTTTCTTTCTTGTTTTTTTGGATGTGGATTTTTTTCCAAACCGTGAGTTCTTCCTGTTTATCTGTGTGTTTGATTAGCCTGGCTTTTGTATCAATTAAATGTTTTTAATGCTTGATCATGAATTTCGAAACTTCCACTAATTTTGATTTGATCCAGAGCTTCATCTGTGCACTGATAGAAGGAAGAAGAAAACTGCCAAGTAACGACATAACATCGGTCAATGAGAGGCTGATGATGATGGAGATGTATCTCCAAAACTGTAGTCTAGAAGGAAAAAAATCTATTTACCATTAATCATTATTTCATGATTCATTAAAGACGAAATTCAAATTTAAAGTACCGATATGAAAAAGTATATTTAAATTAATTTATGGAAGATATGTAAGAACTCTTTGGAAAACCCTAAAAGAATACAAAATCCCAATTAAAATAATAAATATAATTAAAAAATTGTATTATGGATATAAATGCTGGTGATTCATGAAGGACGACTAACTGATCTTTTTACAACTACAACAGGAGTTAGACAAGGTTGTACAGTCTCCAATTTTGTTTCCTTTAGTGCTGGAGAGTATGATGACTAAAATTATGAAAGGAAGAAAAAGAAGAATTCAATGGAAAATATCAGAACGATTAGAAGACCTTGACTTTGCAGATGGTATCTGCTTCTTACACAAAGATTTAGCAATAAAAGAAACTAAGATAGAAAGATTAACTAATGAAGCAACAAACGTAGGACTAAAAATAAATGTCCTAAAAATGAAAGAAATAAGAACTAATCCTAACACAAATACAACACTAAAAAATAAATGAACAAGAAATAAATGAAGTACAAGCTTTCACATATCTTGAAAGTACAATTACTGTAGAAGGAATTGCATTAGAAGATGTCCAGAATTGTATTAGAAAATCTAACAGAAGAGCATTTCGTAAATTAATGAGTCATTTTTTAACATCTTACCTCATATTTTATGTTTCTTCAAACACGGGAACTAGTTTTCGAGAGAAGGATCTCTCTCATTTTCAACCAACATTATGACTACCGGATTTTCGTTGGAATCGTTCGAATCTCCATCAATAACATTGCCATCTGGTGTTGATTTGATGAACTTGGAGATGAGGTCACATTCATCAAGAATCTCGAAATTCATGGATCTAAATTTGTTCTTCTGAAGAAGAACAAATGAATATCGAGATTCCTGATGAACGTGACCTCATCTCAAAGTTCATCAAATCAACACCAGATGGCAACGTTATTGATGGAGATTCCAACAAAAATCCGGTAGTCATAATGTCGGTTGAAAATGAGAGAGATCCTTCTCTCGAAAATTAGTTCCCGTGTTTGAAGAAACATAAAATATGAGGTAAGATGTTAAAAAATGACTCATTAATTTACGAATTAAGAACCTCATAATGTTATTTCCCATATTCAACTATGAAGAAGAGCATTTGTCCAGCTGTACATAGGGTGGAAGAATAAAAACATTTCAATCAAAACTAAGATCCAACTATTTAACACAAATGTAAATTCAGTTTATTCTATGGATGTGAAACATGGAAGATTACCAAAAGGTGTTTGTGAATAGGTGTTTATAACAGATATTAAATGTGAGGCGGCCTGATACAATCTCAAACCAAGAACTAGGGCACAAGCACCCATCGAAAAACAAATAGAGGAAAGAAAATGTGTTGGATTGGACATAATCTGCATAAACCTCAAATTGCAATAGAAATATGTGCACTGGACTGGAATCCTCAAGGTTCGAGGAGGAGAGGAAGACCAAAAATAACTTGGAAGAGGACTGTTGAAGATGAAATATGTGAAATGGGAAAAACTTGGTTGGAGGTGAAGAGTTTGGTAGATAATAGAGCTAAATGGAGAAACTTCATTAAGGTCATATGCTCCAACCAGCAGCAAAAGGAAATTACGATGATGTAAGAATCCAATCATTTAAATAAATTTCTAAATGTTAAAATCCAATTATTGTAGACCGGGCAGTCACAAAAAATGTAGTATTAAGTCTATATTGGAAGAAAGTAAAATAAGAATGGTGTAACATTGATTTTTTGCACGATAGTGCGTTCTGTTGTACTTACAGCAATGGTAACCATGATTGAAAGTTCAATTCCTTAAATTTCGGGGTTGCCAATCTATACATGACTAAATAAATATACTGTAATATTACAAATTACCTACCTAGTGTGGGAAGTAAAACCACTGCCCTCTATGTATAACTAACTAACTCACTGGCACTCTCAAACCCGTAGGTTCATGGCCGCGCAGACATAATCTCTCCATAAATCCCTATCCTGAGCCAATGTTTTTCAATCATCCCCTGTATAATCTACTTCCCTCAAATCATAGTTAATGTTATTCTCCCACCTCATTCTTGGTCTACCAACTGGGCGTTTTCCTTCTGGTCTTCCTACAAGAAGCTTCCATGCACCTCTTTCATTCCCCATTTGTGCCACATGCCCTGCCCTTTATGTATACAAGGTACAATGTATATATAAAAAAATATCCAAAAAGTAGTATTAATATACATTATACAAAACAAATCACTGCATTTTACATGAATTGAACTTTATAGTTGAAGAGAAAAATTTTCACCCAGACCGAGACTCGAACCCGGGACCTTTGGCTTTCCGGGCCAAATACTCTACCAAGTGAGCCAAATGCATGAGGGAATTACCAACGTATATAAGAGGAAAATTTGCATCTACATTGCAACTCATCTCGGTAACTCAGTTGGTAGAGTATTTGGCCTGGAAAGTCAAAGGTCCCGGGTTCGAGTTTCGGTCTAGGCGAAAATTTTTCTCTTCAAATATAATTTATCCTTCAGTGAGAAGTGTTACATTAATAATAAAAACATTAATTGAACTTTATTTGAAACAATATAAAATAATAAATTTGTACTTTCTGCCATTTTATCTCTGATTGGTGTCATTGCCTACTGTAGTCTCAACTAAATTATTTTTGGCATTTACCGTATAAATATTGGCCAGACTGTTAACATTAGTCAGTTGTTTATAATGAATGCAAATATTTCCAACAAAGATGTTATAATTTTACTATTATTTTGAAAATACTATTCGTGCAAAAAATAATGTACAGCTCATGTTTGTGAAGTGTTTTACAGAATCTCAAAAATTAAAAACCAAGCTGTCACTCAGTTTTTAATCATTTCCTCACTTCTGTAAAACCCACTTCCCAACCTTGCATTGTAATATACTATTTTATTTGTGACTTACCTGAGAGGATTGTCATAAGAGCTAATGCTGTAATGGCTCCTAGAAATACTGTAAGACGAGGATGTCTCATTGCCATGATGGCTGCTATGAAGAAGGTTTTATCTCCCAGCTCCGAGACAATGATAACTGACAATGCAGCAATAAATGCATGAATAAAGCCAAGATTGCTCTTATTCTCTTCTCCATCTTCTGTATTTACCTCAGCTTTATTTAAGTCGTGGACTTTCTGTAACAATAATTAAAAAGATACATATTAATAAATATAAGATACGTCCAATCTAAGCATTTTTATATTTCAATTTTATATATAAACAGGTTTACAATGTAATAAAACACCTTTCTGTGCCAAGAGCTTTTTCATTTTTATCTTCTTTCTCCATTCTTCTCTATCTTCCCATTCCTATTCTTCCAGACCTATCTCCCTAAACCCTCTTCTTATATCAACCATCCATTAAAATCTCAATTCATTAAATAAAAGTAAATTTAAAAGAATATTAAACATTAAATAATTTTTTCGACAATTGTTATGGACGGCAAAGAGAAATATGAATATCTGTGATAAATGGATTAATACTGTTAGGAGGATCTATAGTAATAAAAAAAGTTAAAGTAAAAAATACAGAATAAATTAACAGAGGAATTCATAATAAATAAAGGCCTTAAGCAGGGATGCAGTTTATCGCCAATTCTTTTTAACATTTATCTAGACCAGGCTCTTAATTTATGGCATAAAATAATGTTCTGAAATAGGTATTCCTATAGGAGGAAAAATACTATATTCATTATTGTTTGCAGATGATCAATTAATTTTTGCATGGGATGAAGATGATATAAGATATATTATAAATAAACTAATGGAAGAAAATACAAAATGGGGACTGAATACAAATTTACAGAAAACAGAATATATGTGTTTGGGAAAGGATGTGGATGACCTCATACTCAAAAGAGGAAAATTAAAAATATTGTTAAATTTTTTAATATTTTGGGTCAATAATTACAAGTTTAGGTACCTGTGAAAGAGATGTACAAACTAAAATTGCAATGGCAAAAAATGCAACTAAGACATTACATGGGATAATTTGGAACAAAAATGTTACAAAGGAAAATAAAATGAAAAATTATAAGAGCATAATACAGAATATTTTGTCATATGGAAGTGAAACTTGGTCTTTGACGGAATTACAAAAAAATAAAATTAGAACAGTTGAATTTGATTATCTTAGAAGAAGCCTTCAAAAAACAAGATGGGATAAAATAAGAAATGAATTCCTTTGGAGAGAAATGAATGTCACCATATCTGTTGTTAAGAGGATTGAAAATCAAACTTTTAAATGGTATGACCATGTACAAAGAATGGAAAATGAAAGATGGCCAAGAAATGTATACCAATGGTCACCCCCCTGGAAGAAATAAACGTGGCAGACCAAGATGGAAATGGAAAACTTATGTCAGAACTTTAATGGATGATAGGAATTTGGAAGGAGATTGGAATGATAGAAATGGAAACTGAAGACTGTAAACCTATAAGTGGGGGAAAGTTGAAGAAGAAGAAATAACTTTTTTACCTATTAGATAAAAAGTATGTCTATGCCTGTACATCCCTACATGTGGCAAGTACTCCCGTGCAGAAGTTACTTAGACAAGGTAAATTAGTTATACAGTACTTAATAAATTACAGTAAGAAGTTACAGTATGAGGTTCTTTTTTAAATAAGGTGAATCTGGTACATCATCATCATCTTAAGGCACGACAACTTCAAAAGTGAAAGTTTTGGCCTTCTCAATAATCCTCATCCATGCCAATCTGTCTCTTGCCATATTCAAATTAGTCACTTTCATTTTCCTTAGATCGTTCATTGTGTCATCCTCCCATCTGACCTTAGGTCTTTCTACAGCTCTGCCTCCTATAGGTTTCCATTTGTAGAGTTTTTTGACCAGTCTCTGATCATCCATTCTTATCAAATGTCCAAGCCAACCAATTCTGAGAGATCTTATAATAATAATTAATAATAATAATAATAAGAAATGTGCACTCAGGTTGAGCATTAGTGGTGGTTTAGTCTTTACTGTAGTCTGTGATAGTTTTTGTTCTTTTCGCACATGTTATGATGTGGTATTTCCAACATCTTTGTCCACACAACACACTTGCATTCTTCGGTCGGCTCATGGAATTTCTTGTTTATACATATTTTGTTGTGAAATCCATGTACTGCGAGTCGTGTTGTGACGTGTCTCTGGGGGTTGCACTTTCTGGTCCATCTGTCGTCCAGCATGGCAGTTGTGGTGTAGAAATCTATGTCGAGTTCGTAAGCAAAACGAGATGCTGCTGTTTTTCCTATTCTCAGGATCCGTTTCATGAACATTGCTTTGACTTTTTCTATTCTTATCAGATCTCCGATCTTAAGTTTTTCCCAAATTATCTCTATCCCATATGTTATAACTGGTGCCACTGTCGTTTTGAATAACTGCATTGCTGTACCTGTAGATAAGTTGGCCAGATTTGGGATATTGTATGATGTTCGGATGGCTGCCGCTTGGATGTGTATTCCGAAGGACGTTGCTGTTGTCTGTAGCGTGAATCCTAAATATTTGTATTTTCCCACTTTTTGTAGTGGTTGATTGAGTAGTGTTATGTTGTCTTTTGATGTTGATTTTCCCCCTTTTATAAATGTCATCTGGACTGTTTCTCTTCATTTATCTGCACGTTGTTCTCCTGTGCCCAGATCTCTAATCTTATATGATTTACTATCTTCTGATATTTTATTAATTTGTTTAGTTCATTATTTGTTTCGATTCTCCAACAGTTATCAATTCCTCTATTTGGTCCAAATATTCTTCTTAAAATTTTTCTTTCAAAAATTAGTAATTTCTGTTTTATTGTTTCTTTTAGGACCCAAGTTTCACAAACATATGTAACTACTGGTCTAATGTGTGTTTTGTATAACCTTATTTTTGCAGTTTTTGATATTAATTTGCTTTTAAATAAGGTTCTATTTGCAAAATAAGCTTTATTCCCATTTACCAATCTTTATTTAATTTCCCCTTTTTAATGTATTATGTCCATTTATTTTGGTACCTAAGTATTTGAATGATTCTACTGTATCTGGTACATCTTACCTCATAATACTTGTGTTTCATTTGACATGTTTCAATATGCTGTCCATTCTATCGTCAGCTTGTCCAGACTGGACAAGATGAAGATGGTATGGACATCATATTGAAACATGTCAAATGAAACACAAATATTATGATGAAGATCTTGTAGAAGATTTCCAGGCTGTTGGCCTTGGTCTTGAGGCTTGTAGTTCCCCGATGTTTCGCCAGAGACTGCATCCGGCATCCTCAAGGGTTGTCTTGAGACTGGCAATTTTGTCGACTACCTGCCAGTCTCAAGACAACCCTTGAGGATGCTGGACACAGTCTCTGGTGAAACATCGGGGAACTACAAGCCTCAAGACCATGGCCAACAGCCCGGAAATCTTCTACAAGATCATCATAATAACTCCGGCCATAAAGGCCTAAGTCAATATAAATATTATGATATTTGAAGAGAAAAATTATACTCTCAGACCAGGGCTCGAACCCAGGAGTTTTGGCTAACAACGTATATAAGAAAAAAATTTGCATTTAGATCGGAACTCGCTCAGGTAGCTCAGTCGGTAGAGTATTGGTCCAGGTCCTGGGTTCGAGCCCCGGTCTGAGCATATAATTTTTCTTTTCAAATATGATTTAACCATCATTGAGATGTATGAAATGAATAATAAGAAACATACAAATATTATAAGTTAAGATGTACCAGTTTCACCTTATTTATTAGTTATACTTATTCCCCTAAAGATATCAGAAAGCAATAAGCATATCATTTCAAATAGCCACCTAGTAGCAACTAAGATATTACTTGGATGGTAAAGACAATTAAATTTTGCTCAGAGGCTCTAATTTAGGCTTGATATTTTTTTTTTATTAGCCCAAAAATCTTCAGACATGGGATCCATGGCTTAAAGTCTCTCCCATAAGATTAGTTCCCTGGACTTTTCCATCCTAAATAATCTATCGACCTGACCAAGTTTGAACCCACGACCGTCAAGTCTAGGGGCAAAAGAAATCAACCCCCTAGACTACCAAGGCCAGTGAAGGAATTAAATGGTGTTATTTCTTTAAAACAAAAATATACAATGTCTTTATGGAGGGACCTATACTTCTAGCCATTAAAAAATTGCATATTTCATTTTTTTTTTCTCAGCAACAATGCTAGATACAGAAATGAAATTTGGTATGTGATATCTATATTACAACATGAACATGTTTGGGCGCTTATGTACAATCTAATCTAACTTCAGTCATTACGGTTAATTAAATATTCAAAATGTCAGCTGATAATTTTGCAATGTCTTGCCATTTCCCTGATAATTGTCCTACTTTTCAATATATTTTAATTATTGTTTTATTTACTCAATGTTGTAGCTACAAAATATACAATTATTTAATTATATAGTGTGTAAATATTTTATTTTTCATAAGTAATGCCATGAGTGATTTCCAAATTAACGATAAATTCACGACTCATGTAGTGAGGAGTCAATTTATCTAGAGAATTTGGAAATCAAGAGTGGCATTTGTTAGGACTATTTAACGAATAAAATTAAGCTGTTTACTCACAAATCATTGTTTAACTATAGTTATTTTAAAATATTTATATATTTAATGTAAACGGCGATGTTTGAAAACAAATCAGAAATGTGAGGTTATGTTCATTCACTGCTGCTTGATCATATTATTTATTGCCAAATAAGATCGCAATAAGAAAGTGCAAACAGTGGTTTCTTTTTTTGGTGGTATAATAAATTGCTACAAATGTTTTTATATTAACTCCTGCAAGCGCTATGTGTTGACATCTATGCACTATATATACAATCTGGTAGCCGTATTTCTCACAGGCTCAGTCACTGCAAAATAATGGTCAGACCTGTTCAGAATATTAAAAAGGAGGATCTTTCTTTAATATGGTAAATATAACACTGATAAATATTTCGTGAAACACGACTCCCATTTGGGGCATGAGTTAGATAGTCATTTTAAATTGATGCATACTCATTTTTGTTAAAATTTGCATTAAAAATATTTTTTTTAAATAGAATATAATAGGTAGATTAATATTTGAAGTATATTTTGTTCAGCTCTGTAAACTACGTATACATGCAAAATTTCATCTCAATATCTTGAAAACTTTGGGAGTTATCAGGGAAACCGTATTGAAAACATTAAGTTACAGAAAACAAGAGATAAACTTATGGAAGATGTAGGTACCTTCTAAAATTAAAGGGCTCACTCGAGTGACAGCATTACATATTTTTAAACATAACTCTGAAAATAATAGAGATATCAATGAAAATCTTTCACTAATTTAAAGATGAAGTTTCAATCTACATGAAAAAATAAATTGAAAGATGATTTTTTTTTTGCCCTCAAAGGTATAGGTCCCCCCTTAAAGACACTATCCATTCCATTTCCATTTTTTTCAATACTAATAAAATTCATTGTTAAAACCGTTGAGGTGGAGGGTCATAAAATAAAATAAGATAAATATACCTTCTTAGGTAAAATCCGTCGTCCTCAACTTATAAAATATGTAATCTTTATGCCTGTAGGCCTTTCAGAACATCCATTCCATCTTCAGCAGGTCACTCATTGCTACAACATCCAGTATGCTGGTTGATGCTGCTGGTCCTAACATAGCCACATTAGGACCAGCAGCATCAACCAGCATACTGGATGTTGTAGCAAAAAGTGACCTGCTGAAGATGGAACGGATGTTCTGAAAGGCCTACAGGCATAAAGATTACATATTTTATAAGTTAAGCACAACGAATTTTACCTAAGAAGGTATATTTTAACTTTATTAAGTTATGTAGATATGAAATAACACTATGAGGTTTTTTAATATTGTTTATTTTTTATTTCACTCACCTCATACTTCATAACTCCTAGCAAGCATACCCAGGGTTTCGTCACATCCTTTGTGACATTCTCAATGCTGTGTCATGTTCACAACTGACGTCCTGCAGAGCAGGATAGAAGGCAGCCGGACGTCAGTTGTGAACATGACACAGCATTGAGAATGTCACAAAGGATGTGATGAAACCCTGGGTCTGCTAGGAGTTATGAAGTATGAGGTGACTGAAATAAAAAATAAACAATATTTTATTTTATGACTATCTTTTTTATGTAAAATTGTAGACTTTCATGGCAGGTATTTTGATTCATGTAATTTATGTCTTTCAGGATGTCTACCACAGTAGTAGACAAAACGTTGAGTGTTAATAAAACCAGACCATGGCCATTTAGCCTGAAAGACATAAAATACTATTTTTTTTCTTTGCAAACACTGTTAGCTTACTGCAACATGTTTAGCACAGAAGAACAGGTTGTCATTGTTTGTGCACGGGTACAAGGATTGTCATATGAAGACGCCAGAACTGAATTTACTCATAAATTCCGTAAACCAGCCCCAACAAAGGCATACATTCGTCTGCTTGTAAACAAATTTATGCATACTGGCAGTGTGTGTGATGAGTAGAGCTAGGAATTTTAGGTGCTGCACTTTTTTTTGTTACTATAATGTTCAAATTAGCTATTATTGCAAAGAAAACATTAAATAAATGCCCCTAACTGTGCTTTAGTTGCACCTTTTTGCACCTTTTTTCAATGCTAGCATCTTTTTGCACCTTTTCTTTAATGGAAGCACATTTTGCACCTTTTCAAACCTTTTTTGCCTCCTTTGGAACATTTTATTACCAAAACAATATATATATATATATATACATTTATTCAAATACGATTTCAAGGGTTGGTAACGATATGTGGTATCAGTCCACATCACATTACATGCACTTCAATGCAATCCCGTTAGGCTATTCTTTTTAAATTAGTTTGTGCTTCATTGCACCACAGTTATGCAAAAGCTATTGTTCAAGCAAGTGTTCAAGAAGTGTTGGGGATAGGGGGCAGCCTTGTCTCACACCACGATTTATAATTCCTTCTTCAGAAAATCTCTTATTTAATTTAATCTTTATGGTGTTGTCTTTGTAAATATTTTGTATGTTCTGCAGAAGTAAATTTGGTATATTTCTGTCTTCCAATATATTTAAGAGTTTTGATCTCTTGACTGTGTTGAATGCTTTTTCAAAATCAATGAAAGCAAAATGTGTTTCTAAGTTGAATTCTCTTCTTTTTTCAATTTAACATTTTTTTAGAGAAGTTGGGATAACAAGAGTCCCTCTAATGCATAATTGGATCTTTTGTTACATTGCTGACATAAACTCAAATTAACTTTCTGTGGACTTATAAAATGTTGAAATTGTCTTATTATCTAAAAGTGCTATTGTAATCATAAGTAAATGTTTATAATATAAGGAGCCAAAGCTGATAAAACTATCACACTACTTAAAATGAAGATCCTGAAAACCTGTTACACCATTAACAATGGACAAGACCACTTCAGCATTTGCTAATATAACTGACTTTCAGGCCTAAATGACCTCATACTCAAGAGGCTTTAAATTGCTACTTATTTGCCTCATTGACTTTCATAATAGTTCTTCTTTTAATATTTTATACTTTATAATAAAAAATAGGCTACATTAAAACTGTTGCCCTGAACTGTGTATGACATAATTTACAATTTTATCAGTAAATCAAAACTCTTAACAGCAAATTAAAATTATCATGATTAGAAATAATAACTTCCAAATGTTCATCATTATCATCACTCCAGGGATTAGGCAATTGCCCGTTCTGACTTCATAATGCATCAGCCCAACGTCTTCTAGGTCTTTCAACATCACGTCTTCCTCTTGCTTGATAATTTCTTGCTAACAATGGATATCTCTCCTTACTCATTCCATCCATATGATCTATCCATTTCTGTCTGTAATTCATGACCTTATCCAATAAAGGCTGTACTTTCAATTCTTCTCTTATATCCACATTTCTTATTCTATCAAGTCTTGTACATTCTTTTACTTGTCTTAAGAACCTCATCTCCGCCGTCTGTATTCTATCCTTCTGTTTTTTCACTGGAGCCCAAGTTTCACATCCATACAATGCATTTTTATCTTGGTTTCTTTTTGAATGTTCTCTGTATTGTTCCACACACCGTCTGAAATTTATTTATTTTGGAGTCAATATCTCTTTCCACATTGTAGCCAATATCACAGCCCAAATATTTGAAACTAGACACCTGTTCTATACTTTGATGTTCTAAAATAATTTTGGATCTCACTGGATCTCTTCCTCTAAAAGCCATGGTCTTCGTTTTTCTTACAGAAATCTTTAGATCATATAATTTCTTCCAAATGTTAATACACCATAAATCATAAGAATTTATTGTATACAGAGTGTCCCAAATTTCTTAAGTCACATCAAAAGAGAGTCCAAACTGAGTTTTTTTTTAAAAATGGAACCATCAATTGGAACTGGCATTTCAAGCTCCACAAGATCTTGGATTAATTATGTGGGAGGTTTGAATGGGACACCCTGTATAAAGAACAGTACTGATGATGTGTGTGTATTAGGCCGTCTCTCTTCCAGTACATTTTACACTGTTGTATTAAATCCCCTTAATTTAGTAACTCCCAGTTGTAATCAACTCCAAAAGTGACTTGTGTAACCCAGCAAACTGAACTGCCCACCAATTGATTTTGTCACCACCTTCAATGGTTACATACAGGACAATCCATATCAAATCGGACAGCAAAAAATCTTGCAATTTATTTTTTTAATTTTATGTATCCCTAAATATAGTGAATACATTTATAAACGTATTAATACAGAAATTTAATTTTTATCATTTATAGGTTCGTAGTTATGATTTAAAATTATCGTAAATATGATAAACTAAAACGTTTACTAATATTTCTGAAACAGTAAACAGCAAAAATTTGTTTCAAACATATTTATATAGGTGATATCATGTAGTTTAAGGGTGTTATTTTTATAATTAGGATATTTTTATTTTCGGTGTCAATTTTCTGTTTTATGGCGGTTTACTGCAGTACATATCAAAAACTGAAAACGGAAAAAATACAGGATACTATTCACGTAATAAGGATTAATTTTCAGCAATTACCCTTTTGAAGAGTTGAATAGTTCAGACAATATAAATGTTTTTTTATTCTATTTTCGTAAAAAAAACTCGCGGGTCCACGGCGCAGCAGATTTATTTCACGACCAAGGTCGCGCGCGTACTTTATTGAAAGAGCTTCATCAGTGACTTTTTCAACTGCCATTAAATCGAATAGATTATTATATGTTCTGCTTAATGGAACAGTACCGTAAATTTATAAAAGTGGCGATATTTTAATTCATACGCAGTAGATATTTATTTATCAAATTTTATTGCTGAAGTGAGAAGTAAAGAGCTCTGTTACTTACGTTTACTGTGAATTATTAAACAAATGATTTATAATTAACTCACTCACTGGCTCTGTGGAACCTATAGGTTCATGGCAGCGCGGACATAAGCTCTCCATACATCCCATTCCGAGCTAACGTTTTCCAATTATCCCCTGTATAATCTACTTCCCTCAAATCATGTAAAATGTTATTCTCCCACCTCATTCTTAGTCTTCCAACTGGGCGTTTTCCCTCAGGTTTTCCTACCAGAAATTTCCAAGCACCTCTTTCATCCTCCATACGTGACACATTTCCTGCCCGTCAAAGCCTACGAGACTTAACTGTTTTTATATCTGGCTTCCTATACAGATCATGTAGCTTACTATTATGTAGTTTTCTCCATTCACCTGTCTGTTCATCTCTTTTTGGTCCAAACATTTTCCTAAAAACTTTATTCTCAAATACTCGTAATCTTCTGCCCTTTTTAAAACAAATTATTTATTTTGTTACAATTTTTTTATTACAGTTTAAATGTAATATTATATAATAAAAGCTCTTTCAATATTAATTGAATAAACTGGTATAAATTTTTATTATGTTATAATTACTAATTTCAGTCTTAAAATAACTTTTTATTCAGTGTATTTTACTGTACCCTGAAAACGTTGACGAAATAGTACTGTTTTAAGATATCACTTCCAAATAAAACCGAATGTTTTAATACTCTTAGCACTTCCTACCAAACGATAATAATGCAGCATCAGCAAGTCTTCCTTACATCTGTTTTACGTAAACAATTCTCAAGTTCAGACAGTTGATTTACATCAGTATGTTTAGTGCATCTCATCATTTTAAGTGTCACAGTCAAATTTAAAATAATATCATTGTTTTTAACTCAAGTTTGCAGATCTACAAAGACTGAATGGTGAGTTAGAAGTTAAATATAATTTTAATTATGCATATATTAGTATACAATAGTTATTAACAATATTATGTGTTAATATATAATTTTACAATTTCTTAAATGTTTCTGGAATGTGAGAATAATCGTAGAGGGAGGCTATACATTTTGTGTTATAAAATGAGAATAATGGGAAGTTTAGACATTAAATTAAATACTATAATAATTTAGCTTATAATAAAAGCTAATATTATCGTGCATTTTAATATCATCTTAGATATGTCATGAGTAGGGGATGCAAGATCAGTAAGTGATACCAAGCCAATAAAATATATTTATACCTCTTAAATATTGCTTGTAACAGCATGAAAATTGTTATAAATTAAAATCGATAGCTTAACGTTACTTACAATATTCAACATCAGACATTGGTGTAGGGTACAAGTACAAAACATTACAACATATTACAAAACTACTCTCTAGAAAATATTTTTAATAGGCCTACCAGCTTGAATTCGTAGGTGCTTAGTAATTTAAATTAAACTATACATTAGCCAAAATCAGCACAAAATTAACCGCCTACTGAATATATCAATAAAGATTGTTATATTTAATGACGTTTATTATGTAGCAATTTATTTCAAGGGCGAGGTTCTCCTACGTACCATAAATTTACGACACGGGACTCACGGATTTCTTTCCTTCTGAAGAAAGCTACATTCAGAATTGTTACGCCTTTAAAATGGCATTGATTCCTATCGACTTTGAACCCGCGAACCTCGGAATCGGAGGCGTGCAGAGTAACCACTTGTCCACGATGATGATGATGATGATGATAATGTAATAATTGTAATAATGATAATAAAAATAATGTAATGATGATAATAACAATAAAAAATATTTGTAAGTGCGCAAAGGACTATTACCAAGTAGCTCCGTCATTGTTTGTACGGGCGAGCGATCTCCACTCACGCGAAAGGTATTGCGGGAAGTCTACACATAGGAGATTTTAGGAAAAATAATTATTTTTGGTAGTTTCCTTTCAAGACTCCACTTTAATACTAATTACAAAAAATTAACTGGTGTTCAGGTAATAATGTGGCATTTTTTGATTTTATCAAATTTTTGGTGAGGAAGGTCAATTGCATATTAATTGCATTTACGCCCTTCACAAAAACGTAAATATTAACATACTAATTTTCAAGCGATAGAGCATGAAAGCATATATAATGTGAATATCCTTTCAAGTTGAGGGAATAGTCATACTTCGAGAAATGTATTTTATAAAAGAGACTATTTAAAACAATACGATAAATTGACAGCTCGATTACTCTTTAATTACACCAAGCGAAGACTTGAAATTCGGTTCAGATATTCAGTATATCATAAAGTTTCACTGTAAAAAATTGTAAACTTTTAAAGATGTGAGTTCAATTTTCACAATTTTTTTGCCGATTTCGTATGGAATGTCCCATACCCAAAACAAACTTACACAGTACATTTCTAATGTGTAGATCTATATAAGTTGGGTTAAAATGTATATAAATTTTCGTTTATGTCCTACCCTTTTCAACATCTACCTGGAAGACCTAATGAAGAACTGCTTCAGTAATACGGGAGGCGTAAACATGGGAGGAAGAAGAATAAAGTGCATAAGATTTGCTGATGACATGGCTTTGCTAGCAGAAGATGCAATGACATTGAGGAACATGCTGATGGAGCTGAATGATAAGTGCGAGGATTATGGGATGAAGATGAATATAAATAAGACGAAGGCAATGATTATAGGAAAGAAACCAAGGAAGATAAACATAAGGATTAAAGATGAGGCCATTGAGCAAGTGGAGAGCTTCAAATACTTGGGTTGTACTATCAGCAGTAACATGAACTGCGGTCAAAAAGTAAAGTAGAGGATAGCAATGGCAAAAGAAGCTTTCAACAAGAAGAGAAGCATTTTCTGCAGACCTATGGCAAAAGAATTAAGAAAGAGGCTAGTGAAGTGCTTTGTGTGGAGTGTAGCATTATATGGTGCGAGACGGAATGAGGAAAAGCGACTGGAAGCTTTTGAGATGTGGATATGGAGAAGAATGGAAGTATAAAATGGACAGACAAAGTAAGAAATAAAGATGTGCTAGACAAAGTGAGTGAAAGAAGAACAATGCTGGAACTCATAAAGAAGAGGAAAAGAAATTGGATTGGCCACTGGCTAAGAAGTAACTGCCTGCTGAAGGATGCTCTAGAAGGAATGGTCAACGGAAAGAAAGTTAGAGGCAGAAGAAGACATCAGATGATAGACAATATTAAAATAAATGGTTTGTATGCAGATGGGGCACGCCTTAGCGTAGTGGTTAAGGCACTGAGCTACAAGCCGGAGGGTCGAGGGTTCAAGTCCCGTTGGGGTCAGGATTTTTAAACTGACCCAAACCCTCTGGCGGCACTATGGCCCTGGGGTCAACTCAGCCTCTAACGGAAATGAGTACCAGACGCTTGTTCTGGGGGTAAAGGCGGCCGTCACGCAGGGTTGACAACCCGGCTGACATAAAGTGCCGATTGTCTAAAAAAAGTGGGAGCCTTAACCTCCTACTACCCCAAGGGCCTTCGGGCCTGTTGTGGGATCACTTTACTTACTTGTATGCAGATACAAAAAGGAAAGCTGAGTTAAGAAAAGAGTGGAGAATGCTGAGTTTGCAGTGAAAGACCTGCTCTTGAGCAGAATACTATGAATGAATGAATGGATAAATCTGTATTAATTGCATGTTAGTCCATTATAATGAAGGTATGTAACTTTGCCCTCATCATTTAATGAGTATTAACCATTACAAATATATTGTTGTCAGCCTTTAAAAATATCTTCATGGACTGTCTAATACAATAAAATTTTTCAACTTTATTTCAGCAGTTATGTAACATTATATTCTGTTATCTCACTTCAAATCTAACTACTTCAATATTGTCTTTGTATCAGCTCTCTTAGATTCAGATTTATTGACTATCTGATAACCATAAAAAATATTCTTTAAATATTTTGTTCTAAAAATCCTTAGAAAAACAAGAAATAGGCCCTAGTGTGTAAAAAAAAATAATATAACATTTAGGCCCAATATGATATCAGGGATTCAAGTGTTGGTTGGGTATTAAATATAGGCTCAATTCTGGAAATGCTTACTATTATGCATTACAGGGACTCTTGTCATCCCAACTTCTCTCAAAAAAACATTAAACAGACTATTTAACTCATGCCCCAAATGGAAGTCAATGACCAATCACGTTTCAATGATTTCTGTTTTACAACCAATCAGAGTCGTGTTTCACCAAATATTTATCAGTGTTATAATTACCATATTAAAGAAAGCTCCTCCTTACAATATTGCGTTCCTTTGGCAATAAATAGTATGATCTGGTTGCAGTGATAAACAAATGAAGCAGTAGAAGCGTACCTATCGTTTCTCATTTGTTTTCAAACATCGCCGTTTACATTAAATATATAAATATTTTAAAATAACTATAGTTAAATAATGATTTGTGAGTAAACAGCTTAATTTTATTCGTTAAATAGTCCTAACAAATGCCACTCTTGATTTCCAAATTCTCTAGATAAATTCACTCCTCACTTCGTGAGTCGTGAATTTATCGATAATTTGGAAATCAATCGTGGCATTACTTATGAAAATACATTAAACTGTTATTCTCCCAGTTATATGGATATGAAACATGAACTCTTACTTTAAGAGAGGAGAAAAGATAAGTATATGAGAATAAAGTTCTTAAAACCTCAGGGGTCCACATCTAGGGGATATGTGGATGGAGATCACAAGGTGCCCAAGCTGAGCAAAACATTTCTTCCACTTACTTGTGTTTTGCACTCTTTTAACTTTATTATCAAACCTCTCTTGGTTAACTCTTGATTTTTTCGACCCCTATGCTATTAGGGCATCCGAAGGCTAGGGAGTCTTGCCTTTCTTCCATTTCTTCTTTTCTCCAGAAAAGCCTGACCAGAGGCTATAAGATGGCAACCCCATCACTGGTCTTGCCTTCCATTGGCCAGCAACCAATCGAAGGGACTATTATTATGCTTTCAAGTCTTATACGAGAACTCTGGGCTGTCCTATGAAACGCTGGAGGGAAAATTTTCTATAGGATTGTAACAGGCCTTGGTCTAATACTTGGAAGGAAGAAGAAGTTCTTAAAAAAAATTTGGACCAAAAAGAGATGAACAGATAGGTGAATGGAGAAATTATTTAACAGTGAATTATAGGAAATAGTGATTACAGGAAACCACATATAATATGAACAGTTAAATATATATTTGTTTAAGATATGATACGAACAGTTAAATATTGTATCCTGCGCCGTAGCCAAGTGGTTAAGGCAAGATGCCTTGGCACAGACATACAGGACTTGCACTGGTTCGAGTCTCCATGGGAAAAGAAATTTTCTCATGGAATTTCAGCCAATATAGGACCGGGGCCACCTGCATCATAAGGCGCTTGGGTAGCTACAATAAGTATCGGCTCCAGGTTAAGGAATCCGACATGCTGACCACATGTCCCCTGCGCTGGTAGGATGATTGTCTACCTCTGTGTGATTAACACATGTGGATGTGAGGCCAGCAAGCCAGCTGGTAGGCTAAGGCATTGTTGCACCATGGATTTAATTTAGTTAAGTCTCATATATTGTGATAGACAGGATACATACAATGAATTGGGAATTAAAGAGGGGCATGTAAGCTTTTTGTAGGAAAACCAGTAGAAAAACCAGTAGGTAAACCAAGAATGAGGTGGGAGAATAACATTAACCACGATTTGAGAGAGTCCCACGCCATAGCTGAGTGGTTATGGCAGGAAGCCTTGGCGCAGAGCTATGGGACTTGCGCTGGTTCGAGTCTCCATGGGGGAAGAAATTTTCTCATGGTATTTCGGCCAGTATGGGACCAGTGCCCACCCAGCATCGTGATGCATTTGGGTAGCTACAATAAGTAGCGGCTCCAGGTTGAGAAAACCAGCTATACGGCTCGGGGACTCGACATGCTAACCACATGTCACCCCTACACTGGCTGATTATCATCTACCTCTGTGATTGACACATGTGGATGTGAGGCCAGCAGCCGGTTGGTAGGCTATGGGCCTTGTAGGCCTGTTGCGCCAGGAGTTTTTTATGATTTGAGGGAAATGGATTATACCAGGGATTATTATGAGTGGGGATGATTAAAAAACATTAGCTTAGGATAAGTATTAATAAAGAGCTTATGTCCATGCAACCACAAACTTACGGGTTCGATAGTGCCAGTGAGATGGGTTATTTATTTGACAGGTTTGATCAATGATTTACTATCAATGTTTATCATCCCAGATACTATTGTAAAACTTCAAAAATCAATTGCACTGTACAGGCTATCATAAGGAGAGAAACTGCTTACTACAACTATTGTTTCAGATATAATTCAGAATGGATGATTGTCATTTAGGTCAGTGACAGATACACATTTCAATTAGATTTACTACACTTTCACCACACATTATAAATTTAATTCACTTAAAAAAAATTGTGTCAAAGTCAGCACCTTCTCTCCTTATCAATGACATTATGTCTTGCAACAGCACATGCTATTCCATTCAGCAGATTAATCATTCCAATAAACATTTATAATGCACTTGTTTACTGAACTGGTCAGTCACCTCTATATGTTTATTATATAACTGTTACTTACTTACTCACTGGCACTATCGAACCCATAGGTTCATGGCCGTGCAGACATAAGCTCTCCAGACATCCCTATCCTGAGCCAATGCTTTCCAATCATTCCCTGTATAATCTACTTCCCTCAAATCATAGTTAATGTCATTCTCCCACCTCATTCTTGGTCTACCAACTGGCCGTTTTCCCTCTGGCTTTCCTACAAGAAGCCTCCATGCAAGTCTCTCCTTACCCATACGTGCAACATGTCCTGCCCATCGCAATCTACGAGACTTAACTGTTCTTTTTATATCTGGCTTCCTATAAAGACCATGTAGTTCATGTTATGTAGTCTTCTCCATTCACCTGTCTGTTCATCTCTCTTTGGTCCAAAAATTTTCCTAAGTACTTTATTCTCAAAAACTCTTAATCTCATTTCCTCCCTTAAAGTAAGAGTCCATGTTTCGCATCCATATAATATAACTGGTAGAATAATAGTTTTATATATTTTCAACTTAACATTTTTTTAAAGGAGTTGGGACATCAAGAGTCTCTGCAATGCATAATAGCACGCATTTCCAGAATTGAGCCTATGTTTAATTTCTTTGTGCATCTCATTCCTATTTGTGATTATTGTTCATAGGTATTTGAATTCAGCCACTTCCTCAAAATTTCCCTCATTTGTCATTAGCTGTCCATTTCCATTATATAATGTATTTCTACGTGTGACCATATATTTAGCTTTATTGATATTTACTTCCAGTATATAGATAATATGAGAACTCTTATAATAAGGAAGAGAGAAAAAAGTTTCTATCTTATATTGTATTGTATTGTATTGTAAGCCCGTGTTTTCCCTTTACAGAGATTTAGGCGCTCTCCCCCTGCAGGGAAGAATTTGAACCATACTAATTTAGTTACACTTGTTTTCGTATAGATGTCATTTTGAGTGGTACGTGGTCAGCGTTCCACCTCATACTGACATCTAGGAAACCAAGGTAGTACTAGGACGGGAAAATTCGGTAAATTTTGCTTAGAGGCCTTTTCATTCAGGCTTAAGGATTTTTTACAAGCCTGAAAATCTTCAGACTCGGGACCCACGGCTTAAAGTCCCTCCCGGAGGACTTGCTCCTTGGATATTTCCGTCCTAAAAAATCCATCGACCCCGGCCAGGTTTGAACCCGTGACCCTTGGGACCAGAGGCAAGGAGCATAACCACTAGTCCACCGCGGCTAAAAATCATAAATAATATTTAAAATAATCTAATATACTTACTTACTCACTGGCACTATCGAACCCATAGGTTCATGGCCATGCAGACATAAGCTCTCCATACATCCTTATCCTGAGCTAATGCTTTCCAATCATTCCCTGTATAATCTACTTCCCTCAAATCATAGTTAATGTTATTCTTGCTCTACCAACTGGGCGCCTTCCCTCTGGCTTTCCTACAAGAAGCTTCCATGTAAGTCTTTCATTCCCCATACGTACAACATGTCCTGCCCATTGCAGTCTACGAGACTAACTGTTCTTATTAATCTAATATATAAAAATGAATGTTTGTTTGTATGTATGTATGTTTGTACTTTATGCGCGGCCATACCGTTGAACCAATTGTGATAGGGCTTTTTGCAAAATGTTCAGGAGATTCCCAGGATAAACATAGGCTATAAGAGAGTCGTGATTCTCAACTCCTACACCCTTAAAAATTGTCCTTTGTAGTGGAAAACGTGAAAAAAGTAGCTCTTTGGACATTTAATGGCTTACACTGCCTAAACCATAACAAATACACAAAATTAATGTACACAGAATTGAATATCTCAAAAGGCTCTACAAAAAAGTATGAGACAGCACATGTTTATCTCTTACGGATAACTCACAATAACATTCAATTATCATCCTCGATTACTATCTGTTGCTATGAAATTTAAATGACCAATATTAGTAATAAATCCCCAAATCTATGTTAAAAAAAATATATTAGTAATATTAAAATTACCAAACGTTTATTAAAAATGGGTGTACACTTACTTATCACTCTCTAACGCTAATCCAATAGAAAAATCATAGACTAAGTAATATACTCTGTGGAGATAATAGCAGTTAGCATCAAAATATTGTCTAACAGTGTCATAATATTGTGATTTGCATACTTAAATAAATACTTCAAAATTGTCTAATAATGTTATAAAAATTGTTTGAAAAAGTTTAAAATATTAAATAATGTTACTAAATACATATTGCAATAAAAATAAAAGAAAAAAATAACTCAGTGGAAAGAAATAAACTCGGGAGTCAGTCAAGGTTGTGGCCTCTCCCCTCTACTTTTTAACATATATATGAATGCCATTGTAAAAGACTTTAGAAAAACAAAACACGGAAGTATCACTATCAATAGAAATTTAAAATTAGATATAATAATGTTTGCAGATGATCTTATTTTACTAGCAACATCTGAAGATGATTTACAATGGCCAGTTCATAATTTAAATTTGATAGCCCAGAAATATTCAATGGAAATATCTACCAATAAAACTAAAATAATGGCCTTTTATGGAAAATCCCCAATACCAAGTAAAATTTGTCTAAATAACAAAATTTTAGAGAGAGTTAATGAGTTTACTTATTTAGGATATAAACTCTCTTTTGTTCAAAATTTCGATTTATCAGAGAAAATTGTGAAATTCAACAAATCATTGGAAATCATTAATAGAGTTTTAAAACCTTCATTAGTGCAAAAATCAACTCGTACTCGTCTTTATCAAATAATGGCTCGACCAGTCCTATGTTATGGGAGTGAAGCGTGGACTATAAGGACGAGAGATGAAAGCAGACTAACAGCTTGTGAGATGAGATTTATGCGCCGAACAGCTGGCTACACCAAATGGGATCAAAAGAAAAATGTAGAAATCCTTCAAGAACTTAATGTGTCACCAATACTGGACTACATCTCCAGATATCAGCTAAACTGGAAGGAACATGTCTCAAGAATGGCTAGACCCAGGATCCCCAAGGCAATAATGAACTACTGTCCAAATGGGAAACGGTCACTTGGTCAACTTATGAAAAGATGGCACAAAAACCGCTTTCTCAGGCCGTAACAGTTCTTCTAGGACTAATACCTGGCAGGATGATGATGATGACTAAATACATAAGAAGAGCTATAGTTTACAATAAAATAACTGAAAAATCAAGTGCTAGTATAAGTGCAGTTGAGCCGAAAAATGTTTAAAATATTACAAAATGTTAATAAAGACAGAAGAAGTACATAGAGTAACAGTATTACAAGAATACACTATGGAAAATGAAGGTAAAGGTAATGTACTGTTGAGCCGTGGAAAAGTAAATAGTGCAAGCATCTTAAGAATGATGCATACTGTAGCACTGCGAGGCATATTCAGGGATTCTATGCCAGGAGTCCACCTACATTTGTCACTGTTGAAACAGAATAGCCAATTTTACCTTATGGTGCACCAGATTAAATCCAATAAATTGTAAACTAATTTGGTGTACCCAACGTGCCCATTTTCCTCACCTTACAAAATAAAATGAGTATAGGTGGACTCCTGGCATAAAATATCCCCATATTCTACAGTTCAGCCGAATACAGCACTGTATTTTGAACATTGACCTGGTGATTGAATATTTCTGTATTGCAATGGAACTTACCAGTGAAGGTGGATCATCTGACTTGTCTTCCTCTTCTACTGGCTCCTTTTCTGCTAGCGAACATGATATTAACGATAGGCCTACCATGAGCACAAGAATTATAATTTTCTTCATAATTTTAGTCGTTCGTTATTCCCACAAAGTTCAATGTTGTACTCTTGGTAATCTGATGTTCTATCTCATTAAGTCATCAATATTGCAAATAAGGGCGTCTTGTATACACAAAAGAGTGATAAACAGACACAAAAAAAATAAATAGACAATCTCCTACTGAAGTTCGACAAATTATCGGTTACGTATAATGTTGTTGAAATTTACAAGTGTCATTAATGACATATTGGCATACAAATATATTTAAATGAAAACGAAATAATTAATTTATTTCATGTATCATGTTAAAATTCCTGTAACTTCATAGTCATTTAGTTGTAAGATTAACAGAATAATTTATTGATTATATAGTAATGATGTTACAAACCGAAATGCGAAATTTGACTGAAAACGTGTGATAATTTAGCTGGATTTTTAGCAACAGCAGTATGACCAACAACACGGAGCCTCAAACATATTGAAACCTATATTTTATTTCAATAACTGTCATATCGTAGAACTAGCTTATGAAAACTGGATTCACTATCGCATTAACTTTGTATCTGCTCTAAATTTAAAAAAAAAAATACAGTTCACTCATTCTACGGTTCACTTGTCAAATTATCATGTTGGTAGAGAAAATGTCCACTATTTGTCGACCATGAGTTCTACAGAATTGCAGTGCGCATGCGCGAGTTGCTCTAATGGTTAATGTAACTTCCGTTAGATGGCTCTCAAATCAAAGGTATCAACTTTCGGAATAAATTCCCAAATGTTAATAAAAAATGGACATAAACCAACTTCCCATTTCATAACCTAACAAAAAAAATTACATAGATATTATTGTAATAATACTATAAACTAATTTTATGTAGACTAACTTGTCCCATCGGAACCTAACAAAATTAAGTTAATTTCTCATCATTTTTCATGGATTAGATCTTTGCCTGTTCCGATCTCACATCGTTCAGTCCAGCACTTTCATGGTATTCCTACCGATCTTCGTCCTCCAGGAGTATACATCAGTTAATTTCTTAAAATATGAACTAATAGCGAATGTTGAAAACTCCGATTTGAGAGCCATCTAGCGGATGTTACATTAAGCATTTGCGCGTCTATAGAACTTTATTACAATATTCACGTAATTATATAAATGTTTTAAAGTTGTAAGAAATATTTATAAAAATGTTTAAATTTGTACGAAACCTTATTATAAATGGCAAAAGTGGCATAAGAACGTTGTATGGGAAATCGTGACCGACAAATACTAGACCTCAGCCCTTTATTTCATATATCTTTTTATTGATACTTTTCTTCTTACAATATTAAAATATTTTTGTACACGAGTGTATAGGAAATTAAAAATAAGGGCAATTCGCTGATATCAAATAATTCAGCTATTTACTTACTACTAACATGTTAACACCCTTGACATTAAGTCATTTGTACATGAAACAAGATAATGCTGCATTTCAAATGCTCAGCATTAGTAAAATAAATGAATATTAATTCCTATTGAAGAATTTTCCATGTTTTATCTCATAAATTCTAGATTTTTTATATATTTTATATTAGGCTATTTATTTTTTTGTTTGAGAATAAAATCTGTGTATAGCAATTCCTTGGTTTTTATGTTTAAATGACTCTGAAAGTTATGCTGGCAGCAGCATTGATGTCAAAAGGGTCATCCATACTGGAGAGGTGATAAGCCAGACGAAATGAGTACCTTGATCGAAACAGTGACGATCTTTTGTCGTAAAAATTCAACCTTCTAGAAATGTAGATACGGATTCCACTGGGGTAAAATTTCCAGAAATAAAATAGCCCCTCATTCGGATTTCCGGGTGGGACTACTTAGAAAATACATGCAAAAAAAAATCTCGTAGACAGGACATGTGGCACAAATGGAGAATGAATACAATCTTCAAGAAACGTGGACATGGGTTCCATTGGGAAACATTTTCTGGAGATAAAATAATCCCCCATTTGGGTTTTCTTGTCAGGGATTACTTAGGAAATCCATGCTGAAAAGAAATTCATAGACTGGGATGGGCACAAATGGGGAATGAAAGAAGGGCTGTAGGATAATCAGAGGAAAATTGCCCAGTAGGCAGGATGACAGCATCACTCATGATTTGAGAGAGGTGAATTGTACAGGGAATGATTGAAAAAAGTTAGTTCTGGACAGGGATGTATGGAGAGCTTATGTCCGCGTGGCCATGAACCTCCAGGTTTAATAGTGACAGTGAGTTAGTTGTCATCATCATCATCAACAAGGATTAAGCCCAATGGCCTGTTCCGATCTCATAATAGGTCGAATTGGTCCTTCCATCTCTTCAATGGTCTTCCCAACATTCTTCTCCCTTTTGGTTTATAATTATACATTCTTCTTGGTATGCGCTGTTTATTTGTTCATAATACATGCTGAAGGTATGCATTTTTATAACATTTCATTCTTTCAGAGACATTAAATATATTAAGTTCTGTTCTTATATCTTTGTTTTTTCTTTTTATCGGTCTTTAGTATCCTGCTATTGCTCTCAACATCTTCATTTCAGCAGCCTCTATTTGTTTATTATCTGCCTTTGTTAATGACCAGGTTTCACATCCATAGATAAGAGATGGAACTGCCAATACTTTGTAAAACTTCAAAATAGTTTCTTTTCTAGTCTTATTCAATAAAGTGCATTTAATTGTGCCACATAGATAATTGAATCATATTTTAGTGTGTTTATCTAAATTTCTGTCATTGCCTAAATGACATCCCAAATAATTAAAATTCTGAACTTGGTCTATAATTACATTATCACTATTTTTGTTCTTATTGCACATTTTCCTTTCAGAGCTAATATTTTTGTTTTAGATGTAGATATTCTTAAATTGTATTTTAGAGAGATATTATTTAAGTATAAAGGAATTGTTGTAAAGCATTTTCTGATGCTGTCATTATTACTTGATCATCTGCAAAAAGCAGAGTTGTCAATACACTATTTATATTAATTTGTTCTTGCCATTCATTTATGACACGGTCCAAAGTATAAATTAAATAATACTGGTGACGATGGACACTCTTGTCTTACTCCCTGGTTTATTTCTATGTTTTGTTTACTAATTTTATCTCTGCAGTCTATTTAAAAATTTGTTTCTATATGTAAACTCTGAATGGCTCTTATAAGGTGTTGAGGAATTCCTTTCATTTCTAGTATGTTCCACAGTTTATTTCTACTTACACTATCAAATGCTTTAGTATAATCAACAAAAGCTATATACATGGGTAAATTAAATTCTTTTCTTTCTTCTATCAATTGGGCCATTGTATAAATGCAATCTATAGTTGACCTACCCTTTCTAAATCCATTTTGTTCCTCACGTAATATTGTTTCAGCTATTTTATTTATTCTATATGATAAAATTTTTGCATATATCTTATAAGCTGAATTTAATAAACTTATTCCTCTATAATTTGTACATTCTCTTCTGTTTCCTTTTTTAAATATCGGAACAGTTATTGCATCCTTCCATTCATCCGGAACAGAATCCATTTTCCAGCAAAGATTTATAAATTCAAGAAACAACAATAAATGTAATCGATGCACATTTGAATAATTCTATGTTTAGATTATCTGCTCCAGGCGATTTCTTGTTTTTAAAATTTTGCGTTGTTCACATTAGCTCTTCAAACCTAATACTATCCACATTTGGGTCATTTTCTCTTAAGGCTGTTGTTTGTTCTTCTAAGTTTGTCCAGAACAATGTATAATTTTGTTCCCATTGTGTAAGAGGTATAGGATTTAACCGTATTGTGTCATTTTCGTTTTTATTTAAATGTTTAATAACTTTATATGCTCTAACTTGGTGTCCGTGTACATCATGTTCTAAATTCGACACATATCTGTTCCAATGCTCTCTCTTTATTCTTCTAATTTCTCTTTTAACAATTGCTGATTTTTGTTTATATTCAATAATATCGTCTGTAGATCTGCTCTGTAGAAATATGCTTGTTTCTTGTCCTTTTCGTATATTTCTTAGTTGTTAGCACATCAAATTCAGTCCAGTGATACTGATGGTGAACCATCTGCAGGTATCAGGATCTGGAGATATTATTCCTCCTCTGTCTGATCTTATGATCATACGTTTTATTTGTGGTATACGTAGATTTGATCACGTGACACCATCCCTGGAACAATTGTCATGGCTTCGTCTTCAAGATCGTAGAACCATCCATTCCCTATGCCTTCTCTATAACATATTACACACATCATTACCTTATTATTTATCACACCGCTTCACTAAACTCTCTGATAGACATAACTTAGATACCCGATCCCTTGAGCACAGTGTCCTTTATATCCCTCCTCATCATACTACCTATTACTCGAAATCTTTTACAGTTTCTCTTGCTAGAACATGGAATTCCCTTCCACCCTATGTCAGAGACTGCCAAACTTTACCATCTTTCAGAAATAAATTGAAAATAAAATCACTAACAGAAACAACTCACTAATATTACTTTTTAAGAATTAATAATGCGTTTTTGCATTATTTAATAAAAATAGACTTAGGATTTGTTAATATATTTACCTAATGCGTTGTATAAAAAGCATAGAATAATTCATTGTAGTTTATTACTTTCTTTGTATTTTTTTTCTTTTCTTTTTATGCATAGTAGATTCGAGCTGTTATTCCTTTTTTATTCATTGTATCATTAATTTAATTTTAATTGTATTTAGTTTCATTCTATTATTAGACATTAATTTCATTATTATTCAATATGACAGATGATTAATTGTTCAATGACTATTATAGTAACTTTTTTTTGTATTCATATGTAACATATGTTTGTCCTGTTTAATATGACTATTATTGTAATTTTTTTGTACTCAAGTGTAACATATGTTTGTCCTGTTTAATATGACTATTATTGTAACTTTTTTTTGTATTCATATGTAACATATGTTTGTCCTGTTTAATATGACTATTATTGTAATTTTTTTGTACTCAAGTGTAACATATGTTTGTCCTGTTTAATATGACTATTATTGTATTTTTTTTTTGTATTCATATGTAACATATGCTTGTTCTGGTGAGTGGGAGAGAAGGCCACATGGCCTTAACTCCACCAGGCTAAATAAATCTATTCTAAATTCTAAATGATCAAAGAATTTTCTTAAGTATTTCAAGTTGTTGTAACACTGTGGTATACGTTGTGCTAATACTTGGATCAGTGGATTTGGGTGAAACTATAAACTCTGCAAAAAGAAAAATTATTTCCTAGATGTAGTATCTTCTTTTCTCCTTAAACATAATTTGTAGGATTTTCATCCTGTTTATTTCCAAAATCACTCCTCGGAGGAAGACGTATTGGATGTGCATGCACTGTCTATCCATCTCTTGGCTGGTCTTCCTCTTGTTCTTTTCCCATCCATTGATCGATCTTCTTTAGCTCTTTTTACAAGTTGGTTGTCTTCCATTCTTTCTACATGACCTTTCCAATATTTTCGTCTATCTATAATAAATTTGGTTATGTCTTAAATATGACATTTGTCCCTAATTTCTGTATTGTGTATCTTATCAAATAATGTTTTCTCCCCATTGTATATAAATATATAATCATCAATTTTTGTCATACCTTTTGCCTTTCTTTTTTTGTTTCTGATAATGAACAAATTTTTATATTTCTCTTTTATTTCTTCTTTCCTTTTAAACCAGGACATAAAATTCTTCTTCTTCTTCCTTTCATGTAGTAGATCTAATGGTCTGTTTGGTCTCAATCCAATGTTTGAAGGGTCTGCCCAAAGATCTCTTGCCTGGTGGCTGGTAATTTAAGATTTGACGTGGTATTCTTGTTCTGCTCGTTCATAACATTCCAAATAGCAATTCTTAATATGTTTCCTTTTTCCAAATCATAGTCCGCTTCCTAGCGTTTGTCATATTTTGTTTCTGACTTTGATCCAACTTATCTGATGATAAAACAGAATTGTTTTGAAACATGTCCAAGAACAAATCAACATTAATATTGAGGTAAGATGATCAGACTGAAAATAATTTAGTTAGTTACTTACTGATATTATTTAAAACATTCTTGCAGGTTATTTAATATATATAATCTATTCTCATAATGAAGTTGGAAATTTTTACATTAGAGGTTTTCTTAATAAAAATCAAATGAATCGTGAATTCTACTTACCTCATACATCTATAGAACCACAGTATTGGGAAACATCATTACCATCCTCAGCTGTTGTCACGACTGTTTATTCTTCATTATGCCGGTCATTTTCTAAACTGCCATCTAGTGTTGATTTGAAGAACTTTATAATCAAATTTGGTTCGTCCAGAAACTCAAAATTCATGGTTCTGATATGGTTTTTTTTGGATGTATATCTTTTCCCAAACTGTTAATTCCAAAGGTTTAGATAGATGTTTCAAAAGTTTAGCTTTTTTTCAATTCCATGATTCTCCAATAAACTATGTGGTGCTATTGCTGATTTTTCAATTTCACCATTTTTTATATTTCTAAAATATTCTGTTTTGCTAGTGTCCAAATTCCTTTTTGTTTTTCCCACATATTTGGAGTTTCTGGATGAACCAAATTTGATTACAAAGTTCTTCAAATCAACACCAGATGGCAGCTTAGAAAATGACCGACATAATCAAATATTGACAGTCATGACAACAGCTGAGGATGGGAATGATGTTTCCCGAAACCACAATTCTGTGTTAAAGAACACAGATGTATAAGGTAAGAAGAATTCACGATCCATTTGATTTTTATTTAATCTGTATTTGCCACTTTGGATCAAGATAATTTATTTTTATTCTTGTAAGCCCATGTTTCCCTTAACAGCGATTTAGGCGCTCTCCCCCTACAGGGAAGAATTTGAACCATACTAATTTAGTTACACTTGTTTTCATATAGATGTCATTTGAGTGGTCCGTGTTCCGCCTCATACTGACATCTAGGAAACCAAGGTAGTACTAGGACAGGAAAATTCGGTAAATTTTGCTTAGAGGCATTTTCATTCAGGCTAAGGATCTTTTACGAGCCTCAAAATTTTCAGACTCATGACCCAAGGTTTAAAGTCCCTCCTGGAGGACATGCTCCTTGGATTTTTCCATCCTAAAAAAATCCATCGACCCCGGCAGGGATCAGAGGCAAGGAGCATAACCACTAGACCACTGCGGCTGACAATTTATTTTTAAACATTGTTAAAATAAAAGAGAAATATGGATCTTTTTATCTTGACACAATCCTTGTGACCAGAATCTCCGGTATAAGGACAGTTTTCTTGTGCCTTATTGCCACTGCCAGTGTTCATGATACAGACCATATTTCAGGAAGTGTTTGAGGCACATCCATTGTGTGACTTGGTGATGAAACCAATGCAGGCAGAAAAATTTAAGAGTTCACCCACCCCATTCACTCCCTCAGGCTTCAAGACACCTATTGTACTAAGTTACTCACCAATGAGTATATGCATGTTCCTGACACAGTATGCTAGTATCTGCTTTAATTTACAAATGAAAATATACAGTGCAATAAAACAAAACAGTGATTTTCAAGAATGAAAGAAAAAAAAAACTTAGATGATAAAAGCATTTTGCCCTACACTGCCTGGAATATTGTTCATTTCTGTAATGAAATAACACATTTAGATGTGAGGACAACTGCTAGCTGGTAGGCCAAGGGCCTTCTAGGCCTATTATGTCATGGAATTCAGTTTTAGTTATTACAGATAATACAGGTCAACTTAGAGACGCACATCCTCTTTATAGATTATAAGAAGGCCTTTGATAAAGTGTCTAGACCAACATTATGGAACATTATTAAGTTATGTAGATAGGAAATAACACTATGAGGTTCTTTAATATTGTTTATTTTTTATTATTTCACTCACCTCATACTTCATAATTCATAGCAGACCCTGGGTTTCTTCACATAATTTGTGACATTGTCAATGCTGCGTCACGTTCACAAGTGAGTTGTGAACGTGACGCAGCATTGACAATGTCACAAATTATGTGAAGAAACCCAGGGTCTGCTATGAATTATGAAGTATGAGGTGAGTGAAATAATAAAAAATAAACAATATTATGGAACATATTAAGTGAAAAAGGAATTCCACTACACTTGATAGCAGTAATTAAGAAAATGTATGAGAAAACAAAAATAAAAATAAATCAAAGGGAACCAATACATATAACAGGAGGAGTTAGACAAGGTTGTCCACTATCAACCACTCTTTCTAACATTTATTTTAACGACTTAAGATCATGGAAGCAAATGACGACTGGGGGAATTAACTTAGGAAATATAGTAATAAAAACTGTAGCCTTTACAGATGACCAGGTTTTAATAGCAAAAACAGAGGACAAACTACAAAGAATGCTATATAAATTAAATGAAATATAAAAAAAATACAACATGGAAATATCATCAGAAAAATAAAAAAACAATGACCTTCAAGGGTGCTCATCCAGTTCGGACAAAGATAATATTAGAAAATAAACTAATAGAACAAGTGGTAAGATATAACTTCCTATGTTGCAAAATATCATACACAGCGGAAACAGATATAAATAACAAACTAAATAAGTTTAATTATATAGCAGGAACACTATAAAGAACTTTGAAAAATAAAGTCAGGAAAGACTCTATAATGAAACTATATAAGACAATGGCAGTTTCTATCATTACTTATGGATCCGAAACATGGACAGTGACAACACAACAATCTGCCAGAATACAAGCTGCTGAAATGACATTCCTCAGACCAATAGCAAGATATCAAAGAACAGAAAAAAAACATAACACAGAAATATGACAACTAAAAGTAGAGGAATTAAACACAACAATAGTGAAACACAGAACAAACTGGAAAGAACACTTGGCAAAGATGACAGAATAGAATACCAAAAGCAGCATACAGCTATTCACCACAAGGAAGAAGAAGTTTGGGAAGACCAAAGAAAAGATGGAAACAGCAGCAATTTGGAGCCAGAACAGGCTAGTAAATAAGCCTAAACCGTGAAGAAGAAGAAGATAGGTAATTCATCAAATGTTACTATCAAAATAAGGATACAATAGAAAGGATTTCTTAAAATTTATTGTTAAAGATCAATACATAACAAGAAATATTCAAATTTTTAAATTGAGGCGCTTAGAATAATAACGGCAGATCCCAACCAAAGTTGATTTCATGATAAATGTTTTTTATGCTGGGAATGTATTTGTTTTCTCTACGGACAAATTTTAAAGGTGGAAAATGAGAGCTTTGGCATATTCCAATTCGTTTGATACTTCATCACATGAAAGGTAGATGGCAGCTGTGCACGGTCATGCTTCTATCTCAAAATTTGAAGTCGGTTGGGATCTGCTGTTATTATTCTGAGCGCCTCAATTATATAACAAAATAAACAATAGCATATAAAATATTGTATGCATTTTTTTATTTATAAAAAGCGACTATTTTAGAAATATGTTTCGTAAACTATCGATTATCCATGCTTGCAATATATCAATTCGAATTAATTTTTTCTCGATGCATGTAAAGTTATTAACTTCAGAATTTGTTAACGTAACTTAGGCAAGTAAACAAGTCACAATTAAAAAAAAAGCTGCCGCTTACATTTCAATAAAACTATTTATTTTCACAATGTTTGACAACATCTTTCTGTGTCCAATTAATCTACTGTCATTCTCCTCCACATCTCTCTGTCATTCCAATCTCCATCATCCAAATTCTTTTTTTCCCTCAAGCTGCTCAAAACACCATGAATCCACGATTCTAATAATACATCTACTTGTAGAATACGTAATATTTAATTTATGTTGAGTTGTTTAGACTCACCTCGTACTTCTTAACTCCCTTGCAGACCTGGGTTTCATCACTGCATTTGTGACATTCTCAATGCTGTATCACATTCACAACTGACGTCCAACGGCCTCCTCTCCTGCATACTGACCTCTGCGCCATCTGATGGCTGACCGACGAACTTCCAAATCAATCCTCTCTCCTTATCACAGGGTATTTCAAAATTCATAGGTATGTTTTTATTATGGTGCAGAGACGTGGACATTACGACGGAATGAGGAAAAGCGACTGGAAGATTTTGAGATGTGGATATGGAGAAGAATGGAACGTATAAACTGGACAGACAAAGTAAGAAATGAAGATGTGCTAGACAGAGTGGGTGAAAAAAGTACAATGCTGGAACTCATAAAGAAGAGGAAAATAAATTGGATTGGCCACTGGCTAAGAAGAAACTGCCTGCTGAAGGATGCTCTAGAAGGAATGGTCAACGGAAAGGAAGTTAGAGGCAAAAAAAGACATCAGATGATAGACAAATTAAAATAAATGGTTTTTATGGAGATACAAAAAGGAAAGCTGAGTCAAGGAAAGAGTGGAGAATGCTGAGTTTGCAGTGAAAGACCTGCTCTTGAGCAGAACACTATGAATGAATGATGTTTTTATTCTTGCATATGTAAATTTTTTCCCAAATTGTGAGTTCCTTCGGTTTTTCCAATTGTTTAAGTAATTTTGTTTTGGTTTCTAATCTGTGTTTTTCTGACCAGGCACGTGCAACTTACTTACTTACTTACTCACTGGCACTATCGAACCCGTAGGTTCATGGCCGCACGGACATAAGCTCTCCATACATCCCTATCCAGAGCCAATGTTTTCCAATCATTCCCTGTATAATCTACTTCCCTCAAATCATAGTTAATGTTGTTCTCCCACCTCATTCTTGGTCTACCAACTGGGCGTTTTCCTTCTGGCTTTCCTACAAGAAGTTTCCATGCACGTCTTTCATTCCCCATACGCGCAACATGTCCTGCCCATCGCAGTCTACGGGACTTAACTGTTCTTATTATATCTGGCTTCCTATAAAGACCATGTAGTTCATTGTTATGTAGTCTTCTCCATTCACCTGTCTGTTCATCTCTCTTTGGTCCAAAAATTTTCCTAAGAACTTTATTCTCAAATACTCGTAGTCTCCTTTCCTCCCTTAAAGTAAGAGTCCATGTTTCGCACCCATATAATATAACTGGTAGAATAATAGTTTTATATATTTTCAGCTTAACGTTTTTTGAAAGGAGTTGGGACATCAAAAGTCTTTGCAATGCATAATAGCATGCATTTCCAGAATTGAGCCTATGTTTAATTTCTTTGTGCATCTCATTCCTATTTGTGATTATTGTTCCTAGGTATTTGAATTCAGCCAATTCCTTAAAATTTCCCTCATTTGTCATTAGCTGTCCATTTCCATTATATAATTTATTTCTACGTGTGACCATATATTTAGTTTTACTGCAACTATTGCAGATTTTTCTGTTTCTCCATTTTTAACATTTCTGAGGTGCCGTTGGACGTCAGTTGTGAACGTGATACAGCATTGAGAATGTCACAAATGCAGTGATGAAACCGGGTCTGCAAGGGAGCTAAGAAGTATTAGGTGAGTCAAAAACAACTCAACATAAATTAAAGAAACCTCATAATGTTATTTCCTACCTATATAACTTAACATAATATTAACTTAATTTTGAACATCTGAATTTTATAACCTGAGGAAAATTATGCAAGAACATAATGTTAAGTGCAGAGCAAGATGTGCATGAATAAATGTTTAATCTAAGAATTAAATTAAAATGTTTAATATACCTCACCTCATATCCAGTCTTCTAATTATACCGGTTTCAAAGCTTATGCAGCTTCATCTTCAGTAATTTCTTGTCGACTGATGTTATGTAGATGAGGAGAACTGCTTCTTCCTCCCTGTGTTGGTGGACCAATGAACCTCAGGATGAAATCAGAATCAACAGGAATTTTGAATAATATTTTATTTTAGGAAGTGATATTTTGAGGTTATTTTAATTAAATAATTTTTAGTCTATAAAAAATGGGGACTGAATATAAATTTACAGAAAACAGAATATATGTGTTTGGGAAAGGATGTGGATGACCTCATAATTGAAACAGGGAAAATAAAAAAATGTGAATTTTTTAAATATCTTGGGTCAATAATTACAAGTTTAGGTACCTGTGAGAGAGATGTAAGACTAAAATTGCAATGGCAAAAAATGCAACTAAGACATTACATGGAATAATTTGGAACAAAAATATTACAAAGGAAACTAAAATGAAAATTTATAAGAGCATAATACAGAATATTTTGTCATATGGAAGCGAAACTTGGTCTTTGACGGAATTACAAAAGAATAAAATTAGAACAGTTCAATTTGATTATTTTAGAAGAATCCTCCAAAAAAACAAGACAGGATAAAATAAGAAATGAATTCCTTTGGAGAAAAATGAAGGTCACCACATCTGTTGTTAAGAGGATTGAAAATCAAAAGCTTAAATGGTATGGCCATGTACAAAGAATGGAAAATGAAAGATGGACAAAAAATATATACAATGGTCACCCCCTGGAAGAAATAAACGTGGTAGACCAAGATGGAAATGGAAAACCTATGTCAGAACAATAATGGAGGATAGGAATTTGGAAGAGGGAGATTGGAATGATAGAGATAAACGGAAACTGAAGACGGCAAACCTATAAGTGGGGAAAAGCCGAAGAAGAAGAATTTTTAGTCTGATCATCTTACCTCAATATTAATGTTGATTTGTTCTTGAACATGTTTCGATTATATCATAATCATCATCAGAATCTTGCCCAGACTGTTTAGATTTATGTTGCACACCCTGGATGTCGATGTCAGCTCCATCCTGTAGTTGGCCAAAGAAATTCATATAAATAAAAATTTGGACACTAAATTATCAAAACAGTTAGAAAATACAAAAGAGCTGACTATTTGGAAAAAATCTATATTCAGAAGAACAAAAACAGAGTTATGAATTTTGAAATACCGACGGATCATGATCTTGTTTGGAGGTTATTTGGCCAACCACAGGAGGGAGCTGACATCGACATCCAGGGTGTGCAACATAAATCTAACTAGTCTGGACAAGATGCTGATGATGATTATGATATAATCAAAACATGCTCAAGAACAAATCAACATTAATATTGCGGTAAGATGATCAGACTAAAAATAATTTAAGGAATTTTGAAGTTTTCCTTTCTTATTTTTCTGAATGTGGGTTTTTTTTCCCAAACTGTGAGATCTTTTTATTTTTCTGTTTGTTTACTTAGACTGGCTTTTGTACCAATTAGGTGTTTCTCAGACCAAACATGAGCAGCTACTGCTGACTTTTCCACTTCATTTTTTATATTTCTAAATTTCTTTTTGTTTTTCCTATGTAAATTTTGTCACAATCCCATTTGATCTGATAAATTCCAGATGTTTTCTTCTTCAATTTTGTTCATTTTTCATCATCGTCCTTTCGAGTATTAGGCCCAGTGGCCCGTTACGGTCTCCCACCATCTCCGAAAAGGTCGACCCACAGATCTTCTGCCTCGAGGAATGTAGTGAAGAATTTGTTTTTGTATTCTGTGACGATCCATGCGCTGAATATGGGCTAGCCAATTGTTTCTATATTCTTGGAGGTATTCAGATATAGGTACGATGTTTAACTCTCTGGCTATTGTTGAATTTCTTTGGTGGTCTAGAAGGCTATAACCTGCAGTTCATCACAGAAATTTCATCTCCGTGGCTGTAATATGACGATCATCCTGAGTTCTGATGGTCCAAGCTTCACTGCCATAACAGAGTATGTTCATTTTTATTAGTTTTAATTATCCTATTTAGGCTGTATTCATTCTTTGATGCCAATCTTATATTAAACTTTTTAAAAAATGCTTTGAAACTTGTGGTATTTCAATGGATGATATGTGAATTTCTTGAATTTTATGTTTTCTTCTGTTTCTTTTATAAGTGTGCTTTCATTAATTAATTTTTGTCTTCTAAATTTATTTATTTCCTTTGTGTACCATATTTACCATAATGTTTAGTCTCTTCTATTCTTTAATTAAAATTACATGGGAAGTAACACTTATGAAATAATTAACAATTTATAAATTGAGTGAATATAAATCTTCTATTGTTACCATTACTTTTGAATTTATTGTGATAATGTAACAAATTTTAAATACCTTTTTCCTTTAAGTTACCAGTGGTATCCACACATTAACCTGAATAATCGAGATTTACTTTAATACGTAAATTTACCAGCCACCCCAATCACACAAACCTGTTCAAAATTAGATACAGTAAAAGCTAAATTATATTTGAAGAGAAAAATTATATGCTCAGATTGGGGTTTGAACCCAAGATCTTTGGCTTTCTAGGCCAGCATTTGGCAATTGGGAATTAACAGTGTATAAGAGAAAAATTTGAATTTAGATTGGAGTTTCTCAGGTAGCTCAGAGATAGAGCACTGACCTAGAATACCAAAGGTCCTGGGTTCAAACCCCAGTTTGAGCATATAATTTTGCTCTTCAAATATAATTTATCCTTCATTGAGAAGTGTTAAATTAATAATAAAAACATCACAGTAAAAGCTCCTTATTCACATTTTCATTATTTGCAGGTTAAAAGATTGTGACATAATTCCTGTTTTTTGTAGTTAAAAATTTCTTCATTTGCAGATCCAGTCCTTTATTAACGCATTGGAAACGTTTTATTTACTGCGGGCACGTGCCAAGGTGGCTTTTACAAAGAGTGGTTAAACCAAATTGACAAATTAATATCAAAGTAAAATAAACCTTATTGTCAATAAGCCTAAAGTTTGTTATTAAAAGCCACCGCCATTGTATTTCACGTGCTGCTATGTCCGTTGATAAATACTGCTCTCGCCACGATCGGTGTTTTATTGTTTCAATTGTCATTCATTTCAATAATTTTGATTGAATAACACGTGTCTCTTCTGCTTTGTTGCCACTTTATAATGTCGAGTAAAAGGAAAGAAAATCAGTTCCAAAGCGGAATAGTGTTGCTGCTTAAAGTAAAAACAGAAATGCTTGACTGTTTACTGCTGACGAATTGTTTTGTGTCTATATCACGCTGTTTCAATGTTAATGAATCAACTGTACAATCCATCAAGAAATCCAAAGACTAAATAATGAATTCTATCGCTGAATTCACAGCTGTACAATCCATCAAGAAATCGGAAGACAAAATAATGAATTCTATCGCTGAATTCATAGCTGTACAATCCACCAAGAAATCCAAAGACAAAATAATGAATTCTATCGCTGAATTCACAGCTGTACAATCCATCAAGAAATCCAAAGACAAAATAATGAATTCTATTGCTGAATTCACAGCTGTACAATCCATCAAGAAATCGGAAGACAAAATAATGAATTCTATCGCTGAATTCACAGCTGTACAATCCATCAAGAAATCCAAAGACAAAATAATGAATTCTATCGCTGAATTCACAGCTGTACAATCCATCAAGAAATCGGAAGACAAAATAATGAATTCTATCGTTGAATTCACAGCTGTACAATCCATCAAGAAATCCAAAGACAAAATAATGAATTCTATCGCTGAATTCACAGCTGTACAATCCATCAAGAAATCCAAAGACAAAATAATGAATTCTATCGCTGAATTCACAGCTGTACAATCCATCAAGAAATCGAAAGACAAAATAATGAATTCTATCGCTGAATTCACAGCTGTACAATCCACCAAGAAATCCAAAGACAAAATAATGAATTCTATCGCTGAATTCACAGCTGTACCATCCATCAAGAAATCTGAAGACAAAATAATGAATTCTATCGCTGAATTCACAGCTGTACAATCCACCAAGAAATCCAAAGACAAAATAATGAATTCTATCGCTGAATTCACAGCTGTACAATCCATCAAGAAATCCAAAGACAAAATAATGAATTCTATCGCTGAATTCACAGCTGTACAATCCATCAAGAAATCCAAAGACAAAATAAGGAATTCTATCGCTGAATTCACAGCTGTACAATCTATCAAGAAATCCAAAGACAAAATAAGGAATTCTATCGCTGAATTCACAGCTGTACAATCCATCAAGAAATCCAAAGACAAAATAATGAATTCTATCGCTGAATTCACAGCTGTACAATCCATCAAGAAATCCAAAGACAAAATAATGAATTCTATCGCTGAATTCACAGCTGAATATCAATCTGAATTGAAAGGCCTTTTAAAAGCAGCAAAACAGGAAAAAATTACTAAGTTATTTAAGCCCTTGCCTACGCCTGACAGTAATAATTAATAGAAATTGTTCATAATCTCTCATTAATTGATTTTACTTTGATAATTTTAATTTTATCTTGGAACCTTGGAATGTATCCCCTATATATCCATACAAATTATCATTCCATATTTGTTGTTTCTGTATTTGCGGCATATTTGCGGAACATATCTCCCGTGAATAAGGATATTTTACTGTATTTAAAACATCACATAAAAAACTTGGAATGTTATTCTTACATTCATTCTTTTCCTATCACCATGAGTCAGATCAAGCCAATTCATCCACATTGTGTCAATTATGTCAAGACAGCTCAATGAATGACTTATTTTTAAGATTCCACATATTGGTGAGGATAAAATACAAATACAGACTAAAATCTAATAAAATAATTAATAGTTTTAAAAAACTAAAAGAACACGCTTTATTAGAAAACTAAAAAAATGAAAAATAATTTTAATTTCCAATACGCTTGGGATAAAATAAAGTGGTCAACAAAAAAATCATCTCCAACACATATAGAATAAAATTAGAGTTATCAACAAAAATAAAATAATTTTACCATCAAAAGCGTGGGGTGCTCTATCAATTAATACACTTGATAATAAACAGATACTGGTAAAAGTAAGCTCTCTAAGAAGAAAATGTAAAAATCATAAAAAGCACCCCACGCTTTTGATGGTAAAATTATTTTCTTTTTGTTGATAACTCTAATTTTATTCTATATGTGTTGGAGATGATTTTTTTGTTGACCACTTTATTTTATCCCAAGCGTGTTGGAAATTAAAATTATTTTTCATTTTTTTAGTTTTCTAATAAAGCGTGTTCTTTTAGTTTTTTAAAACAATTATTTATTTTTTAGTTTTAATATTTTACAGAATAAGATAAAAATGTAAATATCTTCAAATTTGATACTATTGTAGTATGAGCTAAAAGTAATACTCTTCTATAAAAAAACCCTCACAGCCGGATTTGAACCAGCGACATATGGATTACTGAAATTATATACCACTAAGAGTTCACTGCTCTACCAACTGAGCTCTTACAACGATTGACTAAAAACTCGACAAGTCCGCAACTTATTATACCAGTTTTCATTTTTTTCAGCATGAAACATAATATTTTCTTGATCAGTTTCAATTTTTTCCTACTTACACGATTATGTACAATCGCAATAAACCTGTTGGAACTACCTCCTTTTTGCACCAGAGAGTAGGTATTTGAAGAATGTATGCCTAGAAACTTCTTAATAAGGAAAATATGATTAAATAAATGACAAAATTGTCATAAGAATTAAATGAATCGTGATTTCTTCTTACCTCATACTTCTATGTTTTTTTTAAACACAGCACTGCAGTATCAGCGACCCATTGTCACCATTGTCAGCTGTTTTCACAACTGTCAATTTTTTTCTTTTGCTGGTAATTATCCAAACTGCCATCTGGTGTTCTTTTGATGGCAGTTTGGATAACTACCGGCAAAAGAAAAAATTGAGTCATGAAAACAGCTGACGATGGTGACAATGGGTCGCTGATACTGCAGTGCTGTGTTTAAAAAAACATAGAAGTATGAGGTAAGAAGAAATCACGATTCATTTAATTGTTATAAATTGAACCTCATAATGTTAAAAATTCCCAAATTTAATATATAAAAATTATTGTCATTCGTTATGCTCTTTATAGGAAGCCAGATATAATAAGAACAGTTAATTATATTATTTTTGGTCTGGACATCTTACCTCAAAAATAATATAATTAAAATAACCTCAAAATATAACTTCCTAAAATTAAATATTAAGAACAGTTAAGTCTCGTAGACTGCGATGGGCAGGACATGTTGCACGTATGGGGAATGAAAGACGTGCATGGAAGCTTCTTGTAGGAAAGCCAGAGGGAAAACGCCCAGTTGGTAGACCAAGAATGAGGTGGGAGAACAACATTAACTATGATTTGAGGGAAGTAGATTATACAGGGAATAATTGGAAAGCATTAGCTCAGGATAGGGATGTATGGAGAGCTTATGTCCACGCGGCCATGAACCTACGGGTTCGATAGCGCCAGTGAGTAAGTAAGTAAGTTACTGAATCACCATAATCATCACTGGAACGTATCATATTGATGAACTCAATAACTTATTATTAGTAATCAGAAATACTCGTAAAGAAAAATATAAGAACACAACTTCACATCTACAATAATTGAAAGATCAATGGAGATAACTTATTCAACTCATTTAAACATTAGACAACAGCTCAGTGTTGCCAATAGAAGTGGTATAGAAATGACTGCAAAAAATTACCGTTAAATATCAACAGAAGTAGCGAAAAAAAGGTTAAATTGGCAGTACTGAAATAGCTTTTTTTTAACCTTTACAGGAATTAATCACTATGAGGTTTTTCAAAGTTAAAATTGGGAAACACATTATGAGGTTCTTAATTAATAAATTAATGAGTCATTTTAACATCTTACCTCATATTTCATGTTTTATCAAACACGGTAACTATAGTTTTCAAATGATCTTGTCATTCATTTTCAACTGCCATTATGACTACCGGATATTCGTTGGAATCTCCCTCTATAACGTTGCCATCTGGTGTTGATTTGACGAACTTCGAGATATCGTTGCCATCTGGTGTTGATTCGATGAACTTCGAGATGAGGTCACGTTCATCCGGAATGTCGAAATTCATAGATTTAAATTTGTTCTTCTGTATAAATATTTTCTCCCAAACTGTCAAATCCAAAGGTTTTTCTAAAACATTTGGAAAAACCTTTGGATTTGACAGTTTGGGAGAAAATATTTATACAGAAGAACAAATTTAAATCTATGAATTTCGACATTCCGATGAACGTGACCTCATCTCGAAGTTCATCGAATCAACACCAGATGGCAACGATATCTCGAAGTTCGTCAAATCAACACCAGATGGCAACGTTATAGAGGGAGATTCCAACGAATATCCGGTAGTCATAATGGTGGTTGAAAATGAATGACAAGATCATTTGAAAACTATAGTTACCGTGTTTGATAAAACATGAAATATGAGGTAAGATGTTAAAATGACTCATTAATTTATTAACTATGAGGTTTAATTTATGGTATAATCAAATGTTTCTTACCTCTCCTCATACAAATCTTCTAAGTAGATCACAATTTCAAGACCATAACGGTCTCATCTTCAGTACTATTTTGGCGACTGATGTTATGTCATCGGAAGAAACTCTTCTTCTTCCCTCTGTTGGTGGACCGATGAACCTCTGGATCAAATACTTACCTGATCCAGAGGTTCATTGGTCCACCAACAGAGGGAAGAAGAAGAGTTTCTTCCGATGACATAATATCAGTTGCCAAAATAGTACTGAAGATGAGACCATTATAGTCTCGAAATCGCGATCTACTTAGAAGATTTGTATGAGGAGAGGTAAGAAACATTTGATTTACCATTTACTGAAATAGCTGTTTGAGAAGTGGCAAGTGCTGCTTCATCTGGTAGAAGCATGATATTATTCTGTGCAAAAAGGGAGTACATTTCAAATGTACCAAGAATTTTTGAAAATACAATAGGAAGTAACATTATGAGGTTTTACATAATAATAAGTTTAGGTCTGATTTGAAGAGAAAAACTATACGCTCAGACTGGGACTCGAATCCAAGACCTTTGGCACTTTCTAGACCAATGCTCTACCGACCGAGCTATCTGGGCAAGTTCCAATCTAAATGCAAATTTAAGAGAAAAAGAGCCAAAGGACCTGGGTTCGAGTCCCAATCTGAACATATAATTTTTCTCTTCAAATATGATTTATCCATCATTGAGATGTATGAATTGAATAATATAAGCATTGAAGTTTAGATATGTTTAATTCTTACCTCATATTGTTGTTTCTGTTAAGACATGTTTGCATCATCTTCAGTAGTTACAGACTGATTTTTACCTTGTTGTCGACCCTGGATCTCAACTTCTGCTCCCTCTTTCTGTGGTCCAAACAACTTGCTATAATTCATAATTCTCTCCTTGTTCTTCTATACGTAGATTTTTTCCCACATGGGAAAAATCAGTCTGTAACTACTGAAAATGAGGCAAACAAGCCTTGAAACATATATCTAACAGTTCACCTAAATCTAGAAGAACGAGTTACAAAATCTGAAACTCCCACACCTGTACTAAAAGCTCTAGCATTAGAAGCTGTGAATAAGAGATATGCACCAGAAGAATGGTTACATGTCTACACAGATGGATCTACTATTGATAACAACTCAGGATCAGGAATTACATGTGCATTATTTTCATTTTATTAACCAGCAGGATACCACACAACAAATTTTGATGCGGAAGTAACGGCTATTCATATTTCACTCCAACAATTACTATAAAGAATAAATAAATTTCAAAATGCTGTCATACTCTCTGATTCTAAGGCAGCAATATATGCAATAAATTCACACAAAATGAAGTCAATACAAATTAAAGAGTGCTACAAAATGATTCAACAACTCCAAAAACTACAGAAAAGAATTCAATTGCAATGGATACCTGCACATTGTGGAATTGCTGGAAATGACACTGCTGATTTACTTGCCAAAAAAGGCTCCAATCTAATTCAGAATACTACTAAAAGCTTACCTTTCACATCCATAAAAAGAATAATTAAAAACAAATATAAAATCAAACAAAACCAAGACCTATGTAATAAAGCCAAAGACAAAAAATGGAATATTTTAGTAAAGAAGCCAAATATTATTCCAGAAATTCCATGTAAAATTACAGTAGCAAAATTTAGACTGCTTACAGAACATGACTATTTGGCCAAACATTTATATAAAATAGGAATCTACACAAATCCAAATTGTCCTCTATGCAACAAAGATGAAGAAATTAATGAAGAACATCTACAAACCTGTGAAGTATTACCTGATGGATCCACCATAGAGAAATATTAGAGAGCAAGAACGCTAATGGCTTTTTGAAAACATATGTCTAACAGAAATAATGATATGAGGTAAGAATTAAACAGACCAAACTTATAGTACTAAGAATTATTTAAGTCAAAAGTTCGTATTCATGGTTAAATATGGGAAGTAACATTATGAGGTTCTTAATTCATGAATTAATGAGTCGTTTTTAACATCTTACCTCGTAGTTTATGTTTCCTTAAATATGGGAGCTGTAGTTTTCAAGAGAACTATAACCATACATGGAAAACAGTCTTCTCAATAATACATTCATTAAATTGCGTAAGAAATTGTCTGCCATTCGCTCTTAGGAAAATGTTAGTAGAAACACTTGCAATGCCCCATTTTGATTATTGTGATACTCTTTTTACAGACTTAAATATTATTTTCACTCAAAGACTTCAACGTGTTCAATCTGGCGCATGTTTTATTTGAGGTATTCGAAAATTTGACCATGTTACACCGTCCCTGGAACAATTATCGTGGCTTCGTCTAAGAGATCGTAGAACTGTCCATTCCCTATCCCTTCTCTATAAAATACTTCACACATCATCGCCTAATTATTTATCACGCCGCTTCATCAAACTATCCGACACACATAAACTTGACACTTGATCCCATCAGCACATTGTCCTTTATATCCCGCCTCATCACACTGTATATTATTCATTATCTTTTACGGTCTCACTTATCAAAACATGGAATTCCCTTCTGCCCTATGTCAGAGACTTCAAACTATAACATCCTTCAAAAACAAACTAAAGAATTATTTAATAACAAACTAACTTATACATCTCACTGATAGTATTCTTTTAACAATTAATAAATTTAATTATTTATGAAAATAATATTAAGATTAACAAATATTTTCTATTGTTTTGTTTTAAATATTGTACAATCGTAAAATTAGTTTTCTATATATAATTATTTTCTTTGTGTTTTATATACATTAAACAGGGACCATTTAATATGTCTTGCTTGTGTACATTTTATTATTAGTTTTAGTCTTAATTTTAACTAACATTAACTGGTTGCATTATAGATCGTAATATAATAGATATTATCTTTTTGATCAAATTTTTATTTAGTATTTAATATTAGAGTTAATTGAGATTGTTATATTCTGATGTAATATATGTTTGTCCTGGTGAGTGGAAGAGAAGGCCACATGGCCTTAACTCCACCAGACTAAATAAATCTAATCTAATCTATCTCTCTCATTTTCAACTGACATGTCAACCCTACAAATGTCATAATGTCGGTTGAAAATGAAAGAAATGGTTCTCTTGAAAACTGCAGTTCCCATGTTTAAGAAAACATAAACTATGAGGTAAGATGTGAAAAAGTCTCATTAATTCATGACAAAAGTTCATAGTTGATTTCCGAGTTTTAGAACAAAATTTTATGCAAGCACACTGTTCTATTTGTTGTTTTATTTTCACATAGACAGTAATAGGTAAGAGTCTATACCAAATAAGTATAAAGTACGAGGGTGAACAAATATAAACCGGAATTTGTATCTGGAGGCTCTGGTAGCAAACTGCAAAGGTTGCGGTTTTGTGGGGGTGTCTGGAGTAGGGATCTTGATGTGTCGCACTCCAAAGAATGGCCGCTTGCTTCAGTACGCCATGAGGAGCAAGAGGTACACACATCTGTTGCACAACGCATTATTATTAAGTTTTTGGCAAAAGAAGGCACTAAACCTTCTGAAATTTTGTGAAGGCTCCATGCGCAGTTCGGGGAAGCAACCCTTTCGAAGATGCAGGTGTATGATTGGCGCAAAAAAATTTTAGCAGGCCGGGATTCAGTTGAAAATGAGCCCAACAAACAAGCATCACTGCAGACAACATTGGTGCTGTATGGAACCTTATTGAGGAGGATCGGCGCGTAACAATTTCTGAAATTGCTTCACACGTTGGAATAAGCTTCGGAAGTGTTCAAGCCATCATCAGTGATGAACTCAAATTCCAAAAATTGTCTGCCAGGTGGGTTCCTCAACTCCTCAGCCAGGAACAAAAAAATTGACCAAAAAACCTGATGAAAATGCATTGGACACCTCTGGAACATCCTCCTTACAGTCCAGATTTGTCACCCTGTGACTACTGAAAGAAGACCTGGGAGGAAGGCGGTTTGGTGACAATGCAGCGGTAGAGGAGTTTGTGCGCAACTGGCTGACTACACGTCATCACTCATTCTTCAAGGACAGCATCAAAAAGTTGCCAACTCGATGGCAAAAGTGTGTTGGAAATGCAGGAGACTATGTAGAAAAATAAGGTGGTGGTTTTGTATTTTTTTGTTAATTCAATAAAATTGTAAACAATAATTCCGGTTTATATTTTATTCACCCTCGTATACACTTAACTAAATGAAGGTAAAGCTTTCAAAAAATTTCAAGAACAAAGCAAGCTTCCTATTGCCACTTCACCATACAACTCATAACTTACAAACAGTAGTAATTTTTTTCTGCATATATTAAACAGTAATAACTTCATATTTAATTTTAGGAAGTGATATTTTGAGGTTATTTTAATTATATTATTTTTAGTCTGGTCATCTTACCTCAATATTAATGTTGATTTGTTCTTGGACATGTTTCAAAACAATTCTGTTTTATCATCAGTTTGTCCAGACTGGTTTGATTTATGTTGCACACCCTGGATGTCGATGTCAGCTCCATCCTGTGGTTGGCCAAAGAACCTCCAAACAAGGTCACGCTCCGTCGGTATTTCAAAATTCATAACTCTGTTTTTATTCTTCTGAATATAGATTTTTTCTAACTGTTTTAATAATTTAGCGTCTGAATTATATTATGTTTTTTCAGACCAAACATGAGCAGCAACTGCAGATTTTTCTATTTCCCCATTTTTAATTAGAACCAAAGAACACATAAGAAATATTAAAAATGGGGAAATAGAAAAATCTGCAGTTGCTGCTCATGTTTGGTCTGAAAAACATAATATAAATTCATACAATAAATTATTAAAACAGTTAGAAAATACATAAGAGCTGACTATTTGGGAAAAAAATCTATATTCAGAAGAACAAAAACAGAGTTATGAATTTTGAAATACCGACGGAGCGTGATCTTGTTTGGAGGTTCTTTGGCCAACCACAGGATGGAGCTGACATCGACATCCAGGGTGTGCAACATAAATCAAACCAGTCTGGACAAGCTGACGATAAAACAAAATTGTTTTGAAACATGTCCAAGAACAAATCGACATTAATATTAAGGTAAGATGATCAGACTAAAAATAATATAAGTAGTAACTTCAGTCTAAAACTTATCAATTATAATTCATAGGGTGGTATTTTGTCACATTGTAGATGAACTGGTATGAAATGAGAAAGAGTCATTTTTTATATCTTACCTCATAGTTTATGTTTTTTTAATCACAGGAACTGCAGTTTTCAAGAGGAAACATCCCTTTCATATTCAACCGACATTATGAGTACCAGATTTTCATTGAAATCTCCATCTATAACATGGCCATCTGGTGTTGATTTGATGAACTTCGAGATCAGGTCCCGTTCATCAGGAATTTCGAAATTCATGGATTTAAATTTGTTCTTCTGAATATATATCTTCTCCCAAACTGTCAATTCTAACAGTTTTTCCAAACCTTCCAAATGTTTTAGAAGTTTGGCCTCTTTTTCAATTTTATGACTCTCCAACAAATTATGTGTTGCAATAGCTGATTTTCCACTTTCAAGTTTCAATTTGTGCTATTGCAGCATATAGTTTGTTGGAGAGTAATAAAATTGAAAAAGAGGCCAAACTTCTAAAACATTTGGTAAAACCTTTAGAATTGACAGTTTGGGAGAAGATATATATTCAGAAGAATAAATTTATATCCATGAATTTCGAAATTCCTGATGAATGGGATCTGATTTCAAAGTTCATGAAATCAACACCAGATGGCAACGTTATAGATGGAGATTCCAACAAAAATCCGGTAGTCATAATGTCGGTTGAAAATGGGAGGGATGTTTCCTCTTGAAAACTGCAGTTCCTGTATAAATTATATTTGAAGAGAAAAATTTTCGCCTAGACCGAGACTCGAACCCGGGACCTTTGGCTTGCTAGGCCAAATGCTCTACCAACTGAGCTACCAAGGCGAGTTACGATTTAGATGCAAATTTTTCTCTTATATACGTTGTAATTCCCTCTCACCAAATGCTTTTGAAACCATTGTTTCTATCTTTGCAAATGGCGGCTTCTTAGTTAAGAAGACATTTATTGGGAATTTAACATTACTTTATAAAGCTAGTAAGGCCTCTAATGATGTTTTTATTATTAATTTAACATTTCTCAATGAAAGATAAATTATATTTGAAGAGAAAAATTTTTGCCTAGACCGAGACTCGAACCCGGGACCTTTGGCTTGCCGGGCCAAATGCTCTACCAACTGAGCTACCGAGGCGAGTTACGATCTAGACGCAAATTTTTCTCTTATATACATTGTAATTCCCTCTCTCTTTCTCTTCAAATATAATTTATCTTTCATTGAGAAATGTTAAATTAATAATAAAAACATCATGCAGTTCCTGAATTTAAGAAAACATAAACTATGAGGTAAGATTACTCATTCTTCATGAATAAGAACCTCATAATGTTGTATCCCATATTTAACTATGAATGGTATGAAATGACCCATATTCAACTCCAGTGCAATGTCTTAAAGAGAAATTAATGAAAAATTGGTGATACCTAATACCAAACCCATATTTAAGTAGAAAGTATAACAACTTGGCACTCAACTTGACCACATGTAAAAGTATGTATCTTGCCACTGTGGAAGATACTGTGCAATTGGTTTGCAGATGATACGAACTAGAGGAAGATTAGCTGACATGCTGTACAGCAGTGCTTGCAGACGATCTCTGCTATGATGTTCGTAGAATGGAGAACGTATTAAATAAAGAAGAAGACCAATGGTACGTCTTGATAGTTCTAATTGCTGGCGACGACTCATCTGTTTACTCTGAGCATAGTACATTTGAATGCTGTAAAATACAAATAAATGACTCAACATTAAATAGGAACCTTTCATCTTCTTGTAAGCCCATGTTTCCCTTAACAGAGATTTAGGCGCTCTCCCCCTACAGGTGAACCATACTAATTTATAATAATTAAATGAATCGTGATTTTATTCTTACCTCATACATCTATGTTTCTTTAAACACAGCACTGCAGTATCGGCGACACTTTGTCGTCATCGTCAGCTGTTTTCACGACTGTCAATTTTTTCTCCTTTTTGCCAGTAATTATCTAGACTGCCATCTGGTGTTATTTTGAATGAATCATTTCCTAAACTGCTATCTGTTGTATTTTTGAAGAACATTGTAATCTTCAAAAATACAACAGATAGCAGTTTAGGAAATGATTCATTCAAAATAACACCAGATGGCAGTTTGAAGAAGAATTCCTTCAAAAGAACACCAGATGGCAGTCTAGATAATTACTGGCAAAAAGGAGAAAAAATTGACAGTCGTGAAAACAGCTGACGATGACGACAAAGTGTCGCCGATACTGCAGTGCTGTGTTTAAAGAAACATAGATGTATGAGGTAAGAATAAAATCACGATTCATTTAATTATTATTAATTGAACCTCATAATGTTAAAAATTCCCAAATTGAATACATAAACATACTAATTTAGTTACACTTGTTTTCGTATAGATGTCACTTGAGTGGTCCATGGTTAGCGTTCTGCCTAATACACTAATATTAGGAGGGCAATTTGGGTAACTAGAAAGAGAGAAAGAAGAGAGGCTGTAGGAACCAGGTAGTACTAGGACGGGAAAATTCAGTAAATTTTGCTTAGAGGCCTTTTCATTCAGGCTTAAGGATCTTTTACGAGCCTGAAAATCTTCAGACTCGGGACCCATGGCTTAAAGTCCCTCCCGGAGGACATGCTCCTTGGATTTTTCCATCCTAAAAAGAATCCATTGACCTCGGCCGGGTTTGAACCTGTGACCCTCGGGACCAGAGGCAAGGAGCATAACCATTAGTCCACCATGGCTGATGGAACCTTTCATTAAATATTAAATAAAACATAAAAACAAACATGACTTTTATAGGAATTAACACTAAAGTCCAGCCGCTGAGTCTCCAGCCCTGACGTTTAGGTGGTACGTCGGGTAAATGGAGAAACTCGCCCTCTGCTGTCAATAAGGAAATAGTTGAAGTGGGAGTGGACATTTGCCACAACCAATCACTTCTCTTGATGCTGTTAGTAAGTTTTGAAATTGCTGAGATGTTGTCAGCTGTATTTCTGCTAACCGCATACATAAATCGGCCCCGCCCACTGAATACCCATATCAGCAACACTGTCATGAAAACGTCAGGACTGGAGACTCAGCGGCTGGACCATATATGTGTGGTGTTCTTGCATGCAAAATTTCAAGACAATTGATGACCAAGAGAGAATGTGTAAAGTTTCCTTGTTTGGTAAATGCATGGAAACGAAAAAGAGAGATTTAGTGTAGCTTTTATTTGGGAGGAAAAAAGATTAATAATTTAAATCAATATCCAGCACATGGAAAGCAGTAGCAAACAATTTGATAATAATACTCACTACATACCTTGCTAAATCCATAATAAGTGAAAGCAACCAAGGTTTCCAGTCTTTTTGTCCATGTAATGACATAGAACAAAGATGTAAAACAGGCTTAATTATATACATGACCTGAAAAAAAAAAGATTACATAGATAGCCATAAACATTATCAGCCCAGAAATAACAAAAAATGAATCAGTCCCCAAAAGATGAACATATCTAATTACTAAATAAATCCCCACTCCTATTTATTATATTTTAAGAATTAATTTTAAAATACAATAGGAAGTAACATTAAGAGGTTTAAATCATATTTGAAGTGAAAAATTATACGCTCAGACCGGGACTTGAACCCGGGACCCTTGGTTTTCTAGTGCAAGTGTTCTACCATTTGAGCTACCTGAGCAAGTACCGATCTAAACGCAAATTTTTTCTCTATATACGTTGTAATTCCCGCCCACCAAATGCTTTGAAGCCTTGGCTTCTATCTTTGCAAATGGTGGCTCCTATATTAAGAAGACATATTTGGGAATTATACATTACATTATAAATGCCAGTACGGCTTTTTTCAATGTTCTTATTATTAATTTCATACATCTCAATGATGGATAAATCATATTTGAAGAGAAAAATTATACGCTCAGACCGGGACTTGAACCCGGGAACCTTGGTTTTCTAGTGCAAGTGTTCTACCATTTGAGCTACCTGAGCAAGTACCGATCTAAATGCAAATTTTTCTCTATATACGTTGTAATTCCCGCCCACCAAATGTTTTGAAGCCTTTGCTTCTATCTTTGCAAATGGCGGCTCCTATATTAAGAAGACATATTTGGGAATTATACATTACACTTGGACTAGAAAACCATGGGTCCCAGGTTCAAGTCCCGGTCTGAGCGTTTAATTTTTCTCTTCAAATATGATTTATCCATCATTGAGATGTATGAAATTAATAATAAGAACATTAAGAGGTTTGTTTAATAATTAAAACATTTGGTCTGTTCATTCTTACCTCTTAGAGTTGTTTTTGTCAAACATATGTTTCAGATTACTTATTTTAGGAATTCTCACTATGAGGTATATTCATTAAGGTAGAATTTTTTATCACTCACCTCATATTGTTCAATATGAGGTGAGTGATAAAAAATTCTACCTTAATAAATAATATATGTTTCAGAGCTTCAGAATTACCGTTTTTAGATCTGAAATTCCACAGGAATGAAGAAAAGAAGAAAAGAGAATTCAGCATTTACAGAAAAGAAACACATACAGAAAACTATATCAAATCAACAGGTTTCAACCATATTTCAAACAAAATGGCGGTCTTCAACAGCTTTAGTACATAGATTGGTAAATATACAAAGAAAAGGTAAATATACAAGAAAAATTACGAGTTAGAGAGGAAACACCTAATAAGGTTGCAAAAGAAAATGGTTTCAGTGAAAAAATGATACACAAAAAAATTGAGAAGTACAAAAAACAAAAATTGAGGAACGAAAGTACTCTTCAGACAGAAAAACCAAAAGATAAGAAATACAGGAAATTCACATATCACCCTTGGGCACACAACAAATTTCGGAAGATTTTTGGAAAATTTAATATTAATTTAGTACCAAAGAATGATTATAGTTTAAATAAACTAATAAAAATGAAAAGATTGATGATGATAAAAAATCAGGAATATATCAAATAAAATGTGCAGACTGTGATAAGATATACATAGGGAAAACAAAAAGAAATTTAACCATTAGAACCAAAGAACACATAAGGAATGTAAAAAAAGGGGAAGTAGAAAAATCTGCAGTGGCTGCTCATGTTTGGTCAGAAAAACACAAAATAGATGTAAACACAAAATTATTAAAAGAATTATGAACTTTGAAATTCCCGCAGAAAGGAACCTCATTAGCAAATTCATTGGACCAGAGGCGAAGAATCACGGCCAACAATATGAGAAAATTCAGTCTGTAATCGCTGACGATGGGGCTAAGAAGCTCTGAAACATATGTTCGACAAAAACAGCTCTAAGAGTTAAGATTGAACAGACCAAATGTTTTAATACTGGAATAGTAATAGATATTTTACTGCAGTCAGTCATCGTAACAAATTTGATAAATTGTGCCACTATTCTCTAAGTCAATGCAGATTCCCTGTAAGCCTCTTGAAGATCTTGATGACACTGCCATGATGTACGACCTCTGGCACATTCAATCTTTATCCAACTCAGTTATTCCTGATTCGAAAACATTGTGACAACACTACATTAGACTACCAGCTAACACGAGACTCTGTTTCTCTCGTCAGTTCGCATGCAAGTGATGTGGAAAGAGAGAGTTTATATATTTTGAGGTAAGATATATAACTCATGTGTGTTAACAATGACATCAATAGGTTCCATTGCATGACGTCTCTGTTGTAGGGCCACATGCAAATACATTAGGCTCTACTCAAATTACTTCCAATCACTGGTGAGCTGACTCACCGTGAGCAAGTGCAAAGATCGAATTAGCTACCCACTAACTGGTCAGGCATGAAAGTCGTTTTCGTAATATAGGCAAGAAATTACCCAGAATTCTCAGCGATAAAACCACTTCTGCTATTTTCGTCTGCTAGAGGAATGCATTTATGCTTGTGTCCCGCAAATAATACCGTATACAACGACATCTGCGTCATGCAATATTACGCCGATTCTCCTGTTCTTCCAGTTGAATTCTTTGGTAGATTCTATCAAATTCCTCTTCTCCACGTATACCGAAAACATGATCAAAGTCTTCAAGGTCCGACATCTTGGATAAAGCAGCAAGGTAGGCGGCAAGGTTCCAAACTATATCGATTACCATCGGTTCCCTTTGGGATTCTCACAATTCGTTTCTCTCTTAAGTCACCTCGTCAGGTAGCTTACGAATTTCAACAATTATTATCGCATGAACAGATTTCTGAGTAAGCAAAATCGTATTAGGATACAACTTTCACAGCAGAGAACGCCTTTTATGGTCTAATGTGTTCATAGATTCGAGCCATAGTGTTGCCACTATTAAAATTCCAATCTTCATATTTAATGAATTTGCTTACCTCAGCATATAAAGATTGTCTATCCAATTCCACATCTTCAACATCATCTTCAACATTGTTGTTTGGTGGTTTGAGAGGTCGCCAAGTTCTACAACTAGGAGGAGGTGCTGTAAAACAATTTTCACAATTACAAATATATACTCATAAATAACAACTATGAAAAAATTTATATATGTACATGAAATGAACACTTTTAATTGTTTATGTCAAATTAGTCCACCGCTGAGGTCTCGAGGTAACATCCTGTCTTGTCAAACAGCAGGCCCAGGTTTGATCCCCGGTCGGGACAAGCTTCCTGGGTGAGGTTTCTTTGGGGTTTTTCCTCAAATGTAAGATAAATGTCAGGAATTGTAATCAAATGGTAAAGAGAAAAATTTATGCCTGAACCGGGAATCGAACCCCGAACCTTCAGCTTTCCGTGCTGATGCTCTTAACCATTGAGCTAATCCAGGCTTCCTTCCCATCCAAGCATAAATCCTTCCTTTACCTTGTCTTGGTCCCACATTCAAATGCTATGAATTATTGATTACAATAATTTAGTTGTATACTTTAATATGCTTATTTCAATCATAGTAACAGCTTTAGCTTCTTAATATTAATTTAATAAATAATGCTATAGCTATGTGGAGTCCCTTCATGTCTTCTTCAGGTAGAAGCCATTCATTGTGTATTTGTGAATGATGATTCATAGCATTTGAATGTGGGACCAAGACAGTACGGTAAAGGAAGGATTTATGCTTGGATGGGAAGGAAGCCTGGATTAGCTCAATGGTTAAGAGCATCAGCACGGAAAGCTGAAGGTTCGGGGTTCGATTCCCGGTTCAGGCATAAATTTTTCTCTTTACCATTTGATTACAATAATTTAGTTGTGTACTTTAATATACTTATTTCAATCATAGTAACAGCTTTAGCTTCTTAATATTAATTTAATGAATGTCAGGAAACTTAGGGCCCAACGGTCCCCAAAAATCATCCGGCCATCATCCTTACCATTATCATCACCATCTTTTACCGGTGTGGAAAGCAACAAGAAGCTACCACACCTATAATTCCCTAGTAAAATGCTGTGATTGCAGTGACCTGCCCTCAGGCTGAATTACTATGGATGGATGGATGTCAACTTAGGTAATATAACATGAAATATATCTATCGTTAATATTATAATTTATTTGCAGGAATCCTTCCCCATCCAAGTAATATCTGTTGACTTCTTAGGAATACATTACTTGCCTGCTAGATGTCTCATCAAGACAATATGCTGACCACATGCCACTCAAATATCTGCAGGCAAATAAACGTAACTAATGATAAAATCAAATGTTTTCTACCTCTCCTCATATAAATCTTCTAAGATCACGATTTCAAGACCATAACGGTCTCATCTTCAGTACAATCTCGGCGACTGATGTTATGTTGATCGGAAGAAACACTTCTTCTTCCCGCTGTTGGTAGACCGATGAAGCTCTATATCAGGTCAGAGGTTCATCGGTCCACCAACAAAGGGAAGAAGAAGGGTTTCTTCTGATTGACATAACATCAGTCGCCAAGATTGTACTGAAGATGAGACTGTTATGGTCTCGAAATCGCGATATTGACGGGTTGGAGTGAGAGACAAAGAAGAAGGGATATATATTCCCGTCCACATAATAATAGGCCAAATGCAAATTTAAATAGTATACATAGTATACATAATGTCAAATGATGCGTTATCGTTTTTTAAATATGGCTTAGCCAAGCTATACCACACATTTCCTATCGTTCGTATTTTTAAAATAAATAAAAAAATTAATGCATAATAACGTATGAGACAAACTTAAAAATTTAATGAATTGTGGTCGAATTTCGGCCGCTGGGCGACCATTAATTAGTATAACAACAAGATTATTGTATGATTCAATAAGATTAATATTATATTATTTTTGGTCTGGACATCTTACCTCAATATTAATGTTGATTTGTTCTTGGACATGTTTCAAAACAATTCTGCCTGGGAAAGCTGACGATAAAACAGAATTGTTTTGAAACATGTCCAAGAACAAATCAACATTAATATTGAGGTAAGATGTCCAGACCAAAAATAATATAATTAAAATAACCTCAAAATGTAACTTCCTAAAATTAAATATTAAGATTAATATTGTATTAACTAGAACTTAGAACATACCTGCACTTACACTCCTAACAATTCTACCAGATCTTTTCAATGTGAATGATGCATTATTGAATCGAATTCGAGCTTCTTCCGACTGAGGATCATTCTCATCTCGAATCTTTTTACGTTGTAATGGTGGAATGGGAGGATTCTGCACCATATTCTCTTTGTGATGAAATAATAACTTCAGTCTTCCAATGCATCTACAGTACAATTAAAAAAATAAACTTGTATAACAAATTATTGAATTAAAAAGCTTCATACCTCACCTCATATCCAGTCTTCTAAGTGGATTGCGATTTTAAAGTCTTCGCGGCTTCATCTTCAGCACTATCTTGTCAACTGATGTTATGCCAATCAGAAGAACTACTTCTTCCCTCTGTTGGTGGACCGACCTCTGGATCCATTCAGAATCCGCGGGGATTTTGAAGTTCATAAGGTTTATATTAAATTAATGTTGGGAAGTAAACATTATGAGGTATAATCATTAAAATTCATCGGAGAACATTTTGTTTAAACAACTCACCTCATAGGATTCATGCTTCCATGATACCACGGTTTCAAACACAGTCGTGTTCATCCTCAGCCATAACTCCAACTGACGAAATTCTTCAGCCGTCAACTGTTCTATTGTCACCATCTTCAGTGCTACCATCTATGGTTGAATTTATGAACTTCGAAATCAAAGTAATTTCGTTAGGGATATCAAAATTCATTGATCTATCTTTATTTCTCTGAATGTATATTTTCTCCCAAACTGTCAATTCTAAAGGCTTCTCTAATTGTTTTAATTGGAAGAGAAGCTAAACTTTTAAAACAAGTAGAGAAGCCTTTGGAATTGACAGTTTGGGAAAAACATATACATTCAGAAAATAAAGATAGATCAATGAATTTTGATATCCCTAACAAAATTACTTTGATTTCGAAGTTCATAAATTGAACCATAGATAGCAGCACTGAAGATGGCGACAATAGAACAGTTGATGGCCGAAGAATTTCGTCAGTCGTAGTTATGGCTGAGGATGAACACAACTGTGTTTGAAACCGCGGTATCGTGGAAGCATGAATCCTACGAGGTGAGTTGTTTAAACAAAATGCTCTCCGATGAATTTTAATTCATAAGATTTTCTTTCTTGTTTTTTTCTAATGTGGATTTTTTCCCAAACCGTGAGTTCTTTTAGTTTTTCTCTTTGTTTAATTAGACCGGGTTTTAATTCAATCAAGATGTTATTCAGGCGATTTACAATGCTTTTGAAACCATTGTTTCTATCTTTGCAAATGGCGGCTTCTTAGTTAAGAAGACATTTATTGGGAATTTAACATTACTTTATAAAGCTAGTAAGGCTTCTAATGATGTTTTTATTATTAATTTAACATTTCTCAATGAAAGATAAATTATATTTGAAGAGAAAAATTTGCAAAGATAGAAACAATGGTTTCAAAAGCATTTGGCGAGAGGGAATTACAACGTATATAAGAGAAAAATTTGTGTCTAAATCGTAACTCACCTCGGTAGCTCAGTTGGTAGAGCATTTGGCCTGGCAAGCCAAAGGTCCCGGGTTCGAGTCTCGGTCTAGGCGAGAATTTTTCTCTTCAAATATAATTTATCTTTCATTGAGAAATGTTAAATTAATAATAAAACCATCATTAGAAGCCTTACTAGCTTTATAAAGTAATGTTAAATTCCCAATAAATGTCTTCTTAACTAAGAAGCCGCCATTTGCAAAGATAGAAACAATGGTTTCAAAAGCATTTGGTGAGAGGGAATTACAACGTATATAAGAGAAAAATTTGCGTCTAAATCGTAACTCGCCTCGGTAGCTCAGTTGGTAGAGCATTTGGCCCGGCAAGCCAAAGGTCCCGGGTTCGAGTCTCGGTCTAGGCGAGAATTTTTCTCTTCAAATATAATTTATCTTTCATTGAGAAATGTTAAATTAATAATAAAACCATCATTAGAAGCCTTACTAGCTTTATAAAGTAATGTTAAATTCCCAATAAATGTCTTCTTAACTAAGAAGCCGCCATTTGCAAAGATAGAAACAATGGTTTCAAAAGCATTTGGTGAGAGGGAATTACAACGTATATAAGAGAAAAATTTGCGTCTAAATCGTAACTCGCCTCGGTAGCTCAGTTGGTAGAGCATTTGGCCTGGCAAGCCAAAGGTCCCGGGTTCGAGTCTCGGTCTAGGCGAGAATTTTTCTCTTCAAATATAATTTATCTTTCATTGAGAAATGTTAAATTAATAATAAAAACATCTATAAACAATATTCAACTTTTGATTCAGGTTTATCACATTCAGTACCAGGCACTGAGCAGGGCATTTAAACCCACAGGCCAGCCATTTAAATACCCCAGCTACCCTTTTCGTGGCACTTCAGAAAATGGACCATTATTCACAAACTATTGTCCTAGAAAATTCAAATTTTGTACATACCTAAAGGAGATATCCTAGTAGGATTTGATGGTGAGATAACTTGGGTGATTGACATCACATGGTATCGGCGTATCAATTTCAGGAAGTGGAAGTTCATCTTCACTTTCACTTTGTGAATTTTCTAATTCACGAATCAGTTCGTCATCTGAATCATAATTCTTCTTCAGTGAGACATTTTTCTTTCGCCATGGTTTCACTCATGCACAAAGAACAGTGCGATAACGAGAAAAAAAATATGACTGCATTGGAGATCGGAGACAAGTTTGGGTGAACAAATTCCATGTGTTGTTTGTTTCAAAAATAAAAGGGGATTCACCAAGGTTAAACGTGTCAAACAGGAATAGAAAATGTACATTTACATGCCATCTATGATCTCCAAGACATACTAAGCCAACACAATATTTAGGCGCCGAATATAAACGCGGTTTGTTCGCGCCCGCTCTAAAGCAAGTTAACTGACCGACGGCCGCATACACGATAGTCTCCTTAAATGCCTTAACTGGTTTACGGTACTGAATGTGACACATTCATTTTCCCAGAAACCGGATTTAAGTTACCATAAATTATATTGTCCATTTTTAGACATTCAAAACAAACAAAAGATAACGGTAGTGAGATCACAATAAGGGTGAAGGCAAAAACACATTCCTCTACTATTAAATGTTAACAAAAGATTACCCTGCCAAGGGATGTACAAAATATTGCAAAATATATAACAGCAGAGTTAAATGGGTGTACCTCGTCATTTAACTGCCGGTGAGTCTAACTCGTCTTTTGAGGCAATGGTTTTATTATTTGTTTTTAAACATCTTAATGATGGACAAATTATATTTGAAAGAAGCACTACTGGCTTTATAAGTAATGTTTAAATTCCCAATAAAAAGTCTTCTTAATAAAGAAGCTGCCATTTGCAAAAATCATAGCAATGGCTCATAGCATTTGGAGTTAGAGAATTAACTATGTAGAAGAGAAAAATATGTGTTTAGATTGGAGGCCTAGGTAGCTCACTTGGAAGAGCATTGACATAGAGAGTCAAAGGTCCTGGGTTCAAACCCCAGTCTAGGCGTATATTTTTCTTTTCAAATATAATTTTTCAGTATGTTCTCTTAATAATAGCTTTTTTATTAATTTTTGTTAAATGGATCGCTATATTGCTTTAAATCATTCAACAAGATTCCATTTTTTCTTCTTCTTCTTCCTTACAAGTATTAGGCCAAGGCCTGTTACGATCCTATAGAAAATTTTCCCTCCAGCATCTTCCGGAAAATTCTCTTATAAGACTTGAAAGCATAATAATAGTCCCTTCGATTGGTTGCTGGCCAAAGGAAGGCAAGAATCTTTAAAATTAAGAAGTATGTAAAAAAACTGCAAAAAGGATAATCATGTGTTTGATAAATGACATCGCTACACTATTGTTTAAAATAACTTACTTGAACAGTTGTAGGATGACTACTATAATCCATTTCCCTTTATCTCCCCACAATCTTTTTGCAGATATTTCAATGAAGACTTCTGAATATTCTACAACAGTCAACCATGTCTTAAGTCTGTCTCCAGATCCCACACTTCGCAGTCTTCTGCTGCTGCTGATAATATGATCATTATACAGAACGAGCAGATTTGAGAGTGAAAATACCAATTCTGACAGGACGTGTGAAGAATTTATTCTTCCTACGAAAAACATAATTAAAAAAAGGAATTAAATACATTATATAAAATCTCTTTGCCTAATTCATTAGTCACTATTTATAATAAATCTGAATGATACACCACTTGTGCATAAAGTCTCTGATTTCATTCATTAATATTATGGTCTCGAGGTAGCTTGCTGCCTTGTCATGCAGTCACTGGGTTCGATTCCTGGTTGGGACAAGCTCCTGGGTGAGATTTTTCCTCACCTGTAAGACAGATGTCAGAAAACTTAGGGCCCAACGGTCCCCGAAAATCATCCGGCCATCATCATCATCCTTCACCAGTGTGAATGGGAAGCTATCACATCTATAATTCCCTAGTAAAGCTGCAAAGCATAGCATGAAAATGCTATGATTGCAGTGAAAGACCTGCCTTCGGGCAGAATTACTATGGATGGAATGTTTAGGACTAGGATTTGTATGAAGTATCATATTTTTGGCGGGGCACGCCGTAGCGTAGTGGTTAAGGCACTGCGATACAAGCCGGAAGGTCGAGGGTTCGAGTCCCGGTGGGGTCAGGATTTTTAAACTGACCCAAACCCTCTGGCGGCACTATGGCCCTGGGGTCGACTCAGCCTCTAACTGAAATGAGTACCAGACGCTTGTTCTGGGGTAAAGGCGGTCGTCACGCAGGGCTGACAACCCGGCTGACATCAAGTGCCGATTGTCAAGAAAAAGTGGGAGCCTTAACCTCCTACTGCCCCAAGGGCCTCCTGAGGCCTGTAGTGGGATCACTTTACTTTACCTTATCATATTTTTGGCAATACTGATATTTCCCTTAAATATGTGTAAATGCTTGTTATGAAAAAAAAAAACTAATTGAATGAAAGTACAGGGTATTCCAAAATGATGGACGGGGTTTCAAAGTTATTTAATTTCCCGTAAGTGATATATATAAGAACAAAACTTACATGGAATTAAAGAGAAACTCTTTGAGTTTTCATAACATATTTTATAAGTGTTCGATGTGAGCACCTTTTGTCACAAGGCACACTTCTAGCCGATAGTCGAATTCCTCCCAAACCTCGGTCGGCATATTTGGAGCAATGGATTCATCAGCAGCAACAATCCGTCTTCTCAAGTCTGGAAGGTCGACTGGAAGTGGTGGTGCATACACATGGTCCTTCACATACCTCCACAGGAAGAAATCACAAGATGTGAGATCGGAAGACCGTGGAGAGTATGGGAATGAATCATGTCATCCGGATAGACGCGTCATTTGGTATTCATGGACGTCCTGGACTTTTCCTTTTATAGATACATCTAGTTGTTTCTAACTGTTTATACCATCGACGGATAATTTTATCTGTCGGAGGATCAATATTCCAAATTGCCGTCTGAAACCTCGCAGCACTGCAACAATGGAACTAGACCTCGCAAACTGCAATGCACAGAATGACCTCTGTACACGAATTGCCATTTTCACAAATTCAACGTTGACAATGTAATAATGACAAGAAACAAATTACTGCATACAGGATATGAAACTTGTAGTTTTTCTTTCATTATAGCAAATAATCACGCATCCAATTTCGTTTGTAAAGCTATACCAACTACTTAAAACCCCGTCCATCATTTTGGAACACGGTGGACTTTGTTAAGTCATATTTATGCATATTTGGCCATTTCTGTATCATAGAACAAATCCCAGTAAATTAATGGTCATATTTATCATATTTTCACTCTTTCAAAAATTAAATACAATTTCTTTCTTCCATGTTCATTTAGTCCACCACTGTGGTCTCGAGGTAGTGCTGCCTTGTCACACAGCGGGCCTGGGTTCGATTCCTGGTCGGGACAGGCTCCTGGGTGAGGTTTTTTCAGGGTTTTTCCTCACCTGTAAGATTAATATCAGAAAGCTTAGGGCCCAAAGTCCCTGAAAATCATCCGGCCATCATCACCATCCTTCATGGCGTGGAAAGCAATGGGAAGTTACCACACCTATAATTTCCTAGTAAAGCTGCAAAGCATAGCATGAAAATGCTAAGATTGCAGTGAAAGACCTGCCCTCGGGCAGAATTACTTTGGATGGATGGATGGATGTTCATTTAAGTTGAGAATTTCTCAGAATTACACACTGCATTTTGTTGTGTGGAAAACAAAAAAATCTACTTTCCCTATTCTTTTGCTTTGGGAAGCAAATTGAACATATTTTCAGTTCATTTTGCATGACCCAGAGTGCACCTGCTAATATTATCAGTGGAGAATAAAGTTCTTAGGAAAATTTTTGGACCAAAGAGAGATGAACAGACAGGTGAATGGAGAAGACTACATAACAATGAACTACATGGTCTTTATAGGAAGCCAGATATAATAAGAACAGTTAAGTCTCGTAGACTGCGATGGGCAGGACATGTTGCACGTATGGGGAATGAAAGACGTGCATGGAAGCTTCTTGTAGGAAAGCCAGAGGGAAAACACCCAGTTGGTAGACCAAGAATGAGGTGGGAGAACAACATTAACTATGATTTGAGGGAAGTAGATTATACAGGTCCCGCGCCGTAGCCGAGCGGTTAAGGTAGGAAGCCTTGGCGCAGAGCTACGGGACTTGCGCTGGTTCGAGTCTCCATGGGGGAAGAATTTTCTCATGGTATTTCGGCCAGTATGGGACCGGTGCCCACCCAGCATCGTGAGGCAATTGGGTAGCTACAATAAGTAGCGGCTCCAGGTTGAGGAACCAGCTATAACGGCTGGGGGACTCGACATGCTAACCACATGTCACCCCTACACTGGCTGTTGATCATCTACCTCTGTGATTGACACATGTGGATTGTGAAGGGCCAGCAGCCGGCTGGTAAAAGGGCAACCGCTGAAAAGTGGAAAGACCTTCAATCGGAGATTATACAGGGAATGATTGGAAAGCATTAGCTCAGGATAGGGATGTATGGAGAGCTTATGTCCTCGTGGCCATGAACCTTCGGGTTCGATAGTGCTAGTGAGTGTGTGAGTGAGTGAGGAGGTGAACTATAATACACTCATTTATTAGAAATATTTAGGAGAAAAGAAATGAAGAGATCCTCTAGGCCTCGAATACTCTAATACCATCGGGTTCGAAGAAAACAAGGGTTCAGTCAAGGGAGACTGGATAGGAAAGTTGAAAGATAATGGAAAGGAAGAAATATCAATTCAGATATAAGAAAAGATAAAAGGAACAAAACACAAGTAAGTGGAAGCAATGATTTTGCTCAGCTTGGGCAACTAGTGGTCGCCATCCACATATCCCCTAGATGGGGACCCCTGATCTTCAGAAAATAGTTGGAACACCATTCCAAATTGCTGAATATTATTGGGAAGCCCACAAGCGAATGATGACAAATCAAGAGCTTCAGAGTATTTGAATACTACTACTACTTTTCCCTATTTTGCTATAATTCATGGACTTTATCTGTAAGCACCAGAGAGCAAATATTTGATCAATATTTCACGACAACTAGACAGTTAATGAATATTATTGCAATTGGAAGTGCATGCAGTATAGTTAAGGAAAAATTCACAACCCTAATCAGTTTACTCTCTCTCTCACTCTTTTCGACCAATCAATGTCAGTACCCATATTGCTTGAACTGCAGTTGGTATTTCCATTCAAACAATGCTATGTAGTACCCAATAACGACATTCATGTAACTGAACGTCGCACAAGGTTACAATTAAATCACGTGATCTGGAAATAGGAGATTACATCATAGGATTCTAACACATGTGCAGCACGACTGCATTTTACAACACAGCCTTTTGACAGGTTAAACTATAGTCTTGCATATTATACTACTTTTTATTACTTCTTCAAAATATTACTTCAGTAATAATAATCATAGTATGTACTTACTTACTTACTTACTCACTGGCACTATCGAACCCATAGGTTCATGGCCACACGGACATAAGCTCTCCATACATCCCTATCCTGAGCTAATGCTTTCCAATCATTCCCTGTATAACCTACTTCCCTCAAATCATAGTTAATGTTATTCTCCCACCTCATTCTTGGTCTACCAACTGGACGTTTTCCCTCTGGCTTTCCTACAAGAAGCTTCCATGCAAGTCTTTCATTCCCCATACGTGCAACATGTTCTGCCCATCGCAGTCTACGAGACTTAACTGTTCTTCTTATATCTGGCTTCGTATAAAGACTGTGTAGTTCATTGTTATGTAGTCTTCTCCATTCACCTGTCTGTTCATCTATCTTTGGTCCAAAAATGTTCCTAAGTACTTTATTCTCAAATACTTGTAATCTCCTTTCCTCTCTTAAAGTAAGAGTCCATGTTTCGCACCCATATAATATAACTGGTAGAATAATAGTTTTATATATTTTCAGTTTAACGTTTTTTGAAAGGAGTTGGGACATCAAAAGTCTCTGCAATGCATAATAGCATGCATTTCCAGAATTAAGCCTATGTTTAATTTCTTTGTGCATCTCATTCCTATTTGTGATCATTGTTCCTGAGTATTTGAAAATCACAGTATGTACTGATAACAATTATATAATTATTTCACAGAAATAGTTAATAAATTGATGGCTCAACTGCACTTCTACTAGCGCTTAATTTTTCAGTTACACTGTTGTAAACTATAGCTCTTCTTCTGTATTTACTAACATTATTTAATATTTTAAACTTTTTCAGTCCCGCGCCGTAGCCGAGCGGTTAAGGTAGGAAGCCTTGGCGCCGAGCTACGGGACTTGCGCTGATTCAAGTCTCCATGGGGGAAGAAATTTTCTCATGGTATTTCGGCCAGTATGGGACCGGTGCCCACCCAGCATCGTGAGGCAATTGGGTAGCTACAATAAGTAGCGGCTCCAGGTTGAGCAACCAGCTATAACGGCTGGGGGACTCGACATGCTAACCACATGTCACCCCTACACTGGCTGTTGATCATCTACCTCTGTGATTGACACATGTGGATGTGAAGGGCCAGCAGCCGGCTGGTAAAAGGGCAACCGCTGAAAAGTGGAAAGACCCTCAATCGAAACTTTTTCAAACAATTTTTATAACATTATTAGACAGTTTTGAAGTATTTATTTAAATATGCAAATCACAATATTATGACACTGTTAGACAATATTGTGATGCTAACTGCTATTTTCTCCACAGAGAATATTACTTAGTCTGTGATTTTTCTATCGCTGTTTAGGGTTATCGCTGGTTGGATCAGCGTTAGGGAGTGATAAGTAAGTGTACACCCATTTTTAATAAAAGTTTGGTAATTTTAATATTATTAATATTTTTTTTAACATCGATTTGGGGATTTATTGCAAATATTGGTCATTTAAGTTTCATAGCGACAGATAGTAATTGAGGATGATAATCAATTTAGGGTTATCGCTGGTTGGATCAGCGTTAGGGAGTGATAAGTAAGTGTACACCCATTTTTAATAAACGTTTGGTAATTTTAATATTATTAATATTTTTTTTAACATCGATTTGGGGATTTATTGCAAATATTGGTCATTTAAGTTTCATAGCGACAGATAGTAATTGAGGATGATAATCAATAAGTGGTTCGATTGTAGGTTATCGCTGGCTCTATAAACTCTGGTGCATGCTCACTGTTGTTCCATAGGACTTAGAAAATATTTCACGCTAGTTTAAGTGCAGTTTTTCCAAATTGATTTTACTCACGTCACAATAAAGTGCAAAAATAAGTTAAATACACTGATCGATGCAAATCAAGTTACATCCATTTTTTTATAGTTAAATAATTTGACGAAGAGAGAGTATTGAAAGCCAATATTTGCTCTAAAATCGCCTTAGCATCGAAGGAATCATATGAAAAAATATCAAAATAAATTGTTAGCACATTTTGCTTATTTCTGAGAAAAGTAAAAAAAAAAGAATATAACTTGTTTTGCATTTGAGCTCTTCATATATATCCTGCCATCTGTTGGAAGTTATATAAGCATTTGTGCATGCACACTATGATTCTGTAGAATTTAGAAAAATTCATTGAGAGATAAATACATTTTGTACACATAGGTAAATATTTAATAACTGTAGAAAATGTTTTAATAATAATTGCAACATTTTAAAAATACTGCAAAATGTTAGTAAAAATGGAAAAAGTATGTAGTGCAACAATATCATAACAATGTTGTGTGGAAAAGCATTGAGAAAATTATTATAACATTCAGCCAATTATCAGTTTACCGTTCCGCCCAACAGCATATTAAAGCATTGTCGTTTATATGCACTTTGTACATCCTGAAGCTGTATATAATTTTAGGATCCACAGAACGAGAATGTACTTAAAGCTCTGCATAAATTTTGACCAAACAATTTTTTGCCGATTTTCATTATCCTCTGTCAAAGTCTAACAACACTGGCAAATATTTTTTTTTGAAACTATACTATTATATAATACAGCACATAACCTAAAAATGTATTTGATACGCTATTAATGTAAACACTAACCCGCAATGAAGTAAGATATCCATTTTGCCAGTGACTCAAAATCTCCAACAACCTGAGGATTCTGGCTCACCCAGTTTTTATATGATCTATATAATTCAGGTAAGGTAAATAATGCTGAGGACATTGTAGATATCTTTCAAATACTTGTCATGTAGCTTGACTTTAAAAAAAAAATTCAATTTTCACTATAAGCAAATACGTGATCAAAAAATCAATAAGATTCACTGTTTTAAACTATTTAAACATTTTCAGATGTTACAAATAACATTTGAAACAGCTAAACTAACATTTTTATGTCATTAAAATGATTTTTCATCGTGCAATTTTTTACTTATTGAATCTGCGGCTGCGCTTACACGATTTGCATCAGTGTGGCCATACGAATTTAACAAAACAGCTGAATACGAAAGGTTCTTCTGAAATATTTTCTCTAAATGTTGTTGAAAATGAGTGCTATTTTAAATATAATTTGGAGAATTTATATTGAATGATCATATCAAGACAAGCAACAGGTATTCTTTCCATTCGCTCAGGATGTCAAAAATATGCAAACATATAATGGGAAAACGTCTATGTTGGCTATCTTGATTCCCGGCGGAAAATGTTGCATCAGACCATGCGAAAATCGTTTCTGAAAATACCACAAGATATCGTGGCGGTCGCAGCTAACCTGCAGGGTCTCTCCTCTCCAATTACTTGCCTTCATTGTTACAGTGCGCTGAACTGCGAGCTTCCAACATTGGTCACCAGAGTATGCATACGTAGTTTGCAATACAAGGGATTTTGCAAGTGCGAACCAAAACAAACCTTTCAAGGTCGCAAAACAACCAGCTGATCAAGTCAATCAGAAAAGCACTCTTCTGCGTGGTATAGAGAACCGAGTGTACAATTTCCGAGAGATATGACATCTCCCAAGCAAGTGGTAAGTTTAAAGATAAATTAAGTATTACTTTCCTGCATTTCTTTTTAAAGTAGCGTGCTGTATATTTAATGTGATACTGTGCTCATATGCCCGTTGGTCCAGTTTGACAGCTTCTTCACATGCCAACCTTATTCTGATCGTTATTGTATACGTAGCTATAGTGATATTTATTTTTAGATTTTATTGTGCATTGTGAGATTATTTAAAGCTTACGATATTTTAAAAACGTAAATTTATTTTCTCCTTTAAAATATTGGATTCATCGTTTTTTAATGCACTTTTTTTGTGAGAACTTGCCTTGTAGATGTTCAGTTATCTGAAGTTCAATGTTCGAGCATTTTATGACGTTCTTGTCCTTTGTGTGTGTAATCTGCTGAAGTGTCACTTCCACGATATGGGAAAGCATACTTAGCAATGAACAGTGATTCAAGGAAATGAAAAAATAAAATAAAAATACATCCATAGAAAATTGTATTGAAGTATGTATGCGTGAAAATAAAATAACTCGAATAATTAAAGAAAATTTTAAAAATGAAAATTAGCCACAGTATTCTGATCCTTTCGATTATTAATTTTTAGAAGCGTTTGCATGTTATTACTTTCTAAGACATAGTAAATTCAAATTATTATGAATTTATTTATATCAATTTACTATTTTTCCAGTAGCATGTCTCCAATATTAGATGCATGAATGGTGAGACAAAAGGTAGAGGACATTATATTATTACAAACTGCAATATTTACTTACATATGTATGCCAAATTTCGAATAAAAAGCCGCGATTTCAAACAATTTTCAAAGAATTGCGAAAAGTTCATTATTATTCAGTAATGGTTGTTCTATATTATGATATTATCACACGTGTTTTCTTTATATTGAGACAAATTGGGGGATTTTACTTCAACAATGAATCGAATTTTATTCCTTTGTAAAATATTTGAGGTAAGCGCCTTAAGAAAAGATGATTTCATAAAATATCTCGAATGATTTACCTTTTTGCGATGTTTCATTAGACTTTTATAAAAATTAATATCCACAATTCGTGTCCAACTCAAGGTCGGATCGAGTGATAAGATGAGCCCGTGTGTGTGTGTGTATATATATATATATATATATATATATATATATATATGTGTGTGTGTGTGTGTGGTATCATAAGAAAAATAAATGCCTGGACGGGATTCGAACCCGGATCTCTGAGTCTGTACCTCAACGTGATATCCATTACACTACCAGGCGAATCCAATTCAAACACTTATTTTTCTTATATATGTATTATACTCTCCATTATTACTAGATGTCGCGAGAACACTGTCTTCACTGCCATCTAGTAGCTGACTATAACAAGTAAGCAAATTAAAGAGAATATTTATTTTACTTTATAGCAGTGACGCTTTATCGATGTTATAATTAAATGTTTAACATTGAGCAATGCAAGCTTAATATGGTATCATAATATATATATATATATATATATATATATATATATATATATATATATATGTGTGTGTGTGTGTGGAGATCTGTGAATGACAAGGGTGCCGGCCGATGACGCCTGACGCATCATCACAGAGGCGGATGAACAAAATGAAATTAAATGGATGAGATGAGAATTGAGAAAGTGGTGGAATGAAAATGTGGCAGGGGAAAACGGGAGAAATCCCGAGAAAATCCTGCCCAAGCTCCGTTTTGTCCACCACGAAACCCACATTGAGTGAGCGGGACTCGATCTCGGGACCCCAGCGATGAGAGGCGAGCGTCCTACCACTTGCGCCACGGAGCCGCCTTTATTAGATTTTATCCTACCTTACCCCTCATTATACATTGTTAACAATAATTAATAAAGAGTCCACCGCTGTGGTCTCGAGGCAGCGGGCCTGGGTTCGATCCCCAGTCGGGACAAGTTTCCTGTGCAAGGTTTTTTTCGGGGTTTTTCCTCACCTGTAAGATAAATGTCAGGCAACTTTAAGGCCCAAACGGTCTCCGGACACCATCTGGCCATCAAAATATTATTCGCCTATTTAGCTTAAGTTTAGTTTAAGGCCACTCCTGGTGCATTATTACTAGAGCCCGGATGTTAGTCACTTAAAAAGTTCAAAATAGGCAGGCTAAAAGGCACTAAAAATCAAAATAGGCTCTTACAAAAAATTGACTACAACATAAAATTGTACAGCCTTACGTAAAGATTATAACATATGCTATCAATAGCATATGAAGATATCAGAGATGATTTTGGAACTTGTTTTGCCTTTTTACAAATAGCTTACTTATGTTTTGCAGTGTGTACACGTGCTGCGAAACATGACACTTCTTCGCGCAATTCACTCAAATTTTACACACTTTGCAAAACAATGTCACTTGAGAATATTTCCGCACCAAATTCTTCTACGAAATTGGTCAGTTTGTCTTTTACTGTTTTACTCTTATCCGTTCTTTAGGCATCGTGAAACAACTATTCTAAAGGTGGTCCCACAACTTTGTCTTTGAAGCACCTGTCTGTGAACGAGGACTACAGACTGAATTCAGTGTTATCAACATCAAAAATAATATTGCCAGTTAATTAAAGGTTTCTATGCAATATGTGTCATGAAGTTTGTTCATTTCAATTAATTTCATCGAAATGCTAAGTTAATTTCGAGAAAAAATGGCAAATAGGCATTTATAGGCATTGTAAGCTGAAATAGGCATTTATAGGCAAAATTAACTTAATGGAAAACAACTCTAGGGTCTTTGGCATGAACTTATATGAAGCCACTTTTACAATATCTATAATAAATAACTGTAGGCATTTTCCCTAATATCCGGTCTCTAATTATTACCATCGTCATCAACTCTCTTATCATCGGGGCAGCGTAACCCCGCCTTCCAGGCGCCACAACCTACGAAGTGGATTAAAAGTACACCATGCCAGGAGAGAACACCAGAAATGTCGATATGACAACGTGGGGGATTTAGAAAAATAAAATAAAAACATAAAAATAAATAATGTGGGGTGGAAGAGATGAAATGAAAGGTTATTATAAATTCATTCACCTAACGCTTTAAAGATTCCACAGTTGTCAAGTAATAACAAATAAGTAGAGGGCGGATTTATATGCACTAAAAACCATAAATATATGCATGCAACTATGCAGCAAAAAAAGTTGAATATACGCTCTTAAAATTAAAAAAAATATGCACAAAAATTGATTTTCTTCTTATAGTAAAATAAAATATTTAGAGAATGAGAAAGGCTTACAACTGAATGGTATTAATAAGCTGTTAGTTTATGCTGATGATGTAGTACTACTGGCCGATAGCGAGGAGATACTAAAGGCCAACACGCACACACTATTGAGTAACACTAAGAAATTAGGACTGGAAGTAAATATCAGTAAAACTAAATATATTGTCACACGTAGAAAATCAGTATATAACGGAAATGGACAGCTAATGACAAATGAGGGAAATTTTGAGGAAGTGGCTGAATTCAAATACCTAGGAACAATAATCACAAATAGGAATGAGATGCACAAAGAAATTAAACATAGGCTCAATTCTGGAAATGCATGTTATTATGCATTGCAGAGACTCTTGATGTCCCAACTCCTTTCAAAAAACGTTAAACTGAAAATATATAAAACTATTATCTACCAATTATATTATATGGGTGCGAAACATGAACTCTTACTTTAAGGGAGGAAAGAAGATTACGAATATTTGAGAATAAAGTTCTTAGGAAAATTTTTGGACCAAAGAGAGATGAACAGACAGATGAATGGAGAAGAATACATAACAATGAACTACATGGTCTTTATAGGAAGCCAGATATAATAACAGTTTAAGTCTCGTAGACTGCGATGGGCAGGACATGTTGCGCGTATGGGGAATGAAAGACGTGCATGGAAACTTCTTGTAGGAAAGCCAGAAGGAAAACGCCCAGTTGGTAGACCAAGAATGAGGTGGGAGAACAACATTAACTATGATTTGAGGGAAGTAGGTTATACAGGGAATGATTGGAAAGCATTAGCTCAGGATAGGGATGTATGGAGAGCCTATGTCCACGCGGCCATGAACCTACGGGTTCGATAGTGTCCGTGAGTAAGTAAGTAAAAGACACTATTTCTCACATAATTTTATCTATTTTTTATGAGGCAACAATTGTAACATTTTTACTTTTTTCGCTTCTAATTGAAGTTAATAGTTGTATTTTATAGTGGCATTCTCATTAATCTTGTCTGTAATATGAAAACACTTGTCCTGGTCCACTAACACTCACAAAGTGGTATTCGAGAAAATAATTTAAACTTCGATTCCCAATTTCTTTTGTCACTGTGGTCAATAATGTACAATAGGCTTCCTTTGTGTGAAATGAAGTATATTTTGCACACATGAAAGTATATTTTGAGTGTTTATCGTGTATGCCTACAGTCTCAATAAAGCTGAAGTTCAAACTTCAAAGAATATCGCTGGTTGAAAACAAGGAAATTACCATCAATAAACTGTCCATTGTTGGCAAGCACATTCATCTTTTCCGAAATCTTCCTTTCAGGAAATGGTTTAGGCCAGATTGCTTTATTGACCTGTTGAGATTTAAAACTGCAGACCCCTGCTTGGCATTGCTACTGTTGTGCGAAAATGCGAAATAAGGATGCTGGCTTTCTATGAAAACAAAATTGTCTTCGTTTGCAAAAAACACGACAATAAAGCAGAAACTTGTCATTTTATGGGGTTACAAACTAATAATTTAATCAACTTTTACTGCAACAAATTTTATATAGGAAGAACAAACAGGAGTTTTAACATCAGATTTAAAGAACATTTTCGAGACTTTATTCATGCAGAAGGAAAATCAAGCTATGCAAAACACGTTATCCATGAAGGACATCGCATGTTAAATATTGAAAACGCCCTAACAGTAACGCACAGAGAAAATAATCCAGCGAAGATAAACGTACTCGAAGAGATGGAAATCATCAAAGCAGCTCACAATGACAATCTGATAAACGAAAACGAACCCAATACATGTAACCCCCTCTACCAGATCTTCAGTGAAACGCCAGTTTTGAATCCTGCCGATGATGGGATAAGTCCCGAAAGCGCTACAGTTAAATAATTAATTAAGTTGAGGAGACGGACCTTTCAGGTGAATATTCCATAATTTTTATATTTTAATAATTTAATATTAAATAGAGAAAAAAGTATAATATATGCACCCATATGCACATATTAGTGAAATATGCGCATAATCGCGTAAATATGCAATTATATGCACTATAAAATTTTGCCAATTGATTCCAAATGACATGAAACGCATTTTCCTCTTCCATGCATATGTTTATTTTTGAAGGAATAAAACATGCAAATATGCAGAAATCCGCCCTCTATTAATAAGTAATAACACAATTGGCGGCTTTGAATATTTTCAGACTAGTGAAATAAATGCGTGACAAACAGCCTTAAAATGAATATAACTAACTACTGTCTGAGCTTTCTGTACACTACCGACTTAGGGCCGGGTTCACCAACAGAGGTAACTGTATTACGCCAGTTTAAGCTATGCATTATACACGGGGAAACGGGCGTAATACAGTTACCTCTGTTGGTGAAATTGACCCTTAATACAGTACATTTACCATCAAATAAATCTTCGATAGAAAGGAACAGTATTATTGAAATACTGTATACACCTGTGTAAAACAACAAATAGAAATCTGTCTCTCCCGATTATATTTCGCCATAAAATTACCAGTGACTAAATTTAATAAAATACGAGTATAAATGATTGATCTTGTAAACTTCATGTTAAATTTGCTTTAGACCCAGACTTCCGGCTGTTTAATGCTCCGCGGATCATAGCTGGAAATAAGATACTCCTCGCATGGATTGGCCTGTTCGATCTCTCGACTTAAATCCGACAGGTCCTAGGGATGCAATCTACTTCATGTCCAAATCCACCAATTATTCTCCAATGTTCACGTGGTACTCTGCAGAAGGAAGGGTTTTAATGCATTAAAATAAATATAATTTATGACCTTATTCACAACATGTCAAAATTACAGCTGTCAGCATACGCCTTATCAAGCAGAACATATATATATATATATATAATATATCTCCATCCATAGTAATTCTGCGCGAGGGCAGGTCTTTCACTGCAATCATAGCATTTCTATGCTATGCTTAGCAGCTTTACTAGGGAATTATAGGTGCGATAACATCCCGTTGCTTTCCACACCGATGAAGGATGATGATAATGATAAGGATGATGATGATGATGGCCGGATAATTTTCGGGGACCTTTGGGACCTAAGCTTCCTGACATTTGTCTTATAGGTGAGAAAAAAAACCCGAAAAAACCTCATCCAGGAGCCTGTCCCGGCCGGGAATCGAACCCGAGCCCTCTGCGTGACAAGGCAGCACGCTACTTTTTCTGGATGAGGTTTTATCGGAGTTTTTCCTCACCTGTAAGACAAATGTCAGGAAAACTTTAAGGCCCAAACGGTCCCCGAAATCATATGGCCATCATCATCATCCTTATCATCATCATCATCATCAACCTTCACCGGTGTGGAAAGCAACGGGAAGCTACCACACCTATAATTCCCTAGTAAAGCTGCAAGCATAGCATGAAAATACTATGATTGCATTGAAGGGCCAGGCTTCGGGCAGAATTACTATGGATGGTCTTTACAATATTTCTACTTTATAGTATGTATGCTTCGATTACAATTTGAAATTTTTTAATGTGTTTACAAAATGTATTTCATCAATTTCGAAAATCAATTGTCTGTATCACTTTGTCCTTGAGGCAATCCTGTAATGAGGAAAGTTGTATATAATCAAATATTGAAATAAATATCCTGCAACAATGGACATGTATTTCATTCTACAGTTTTATTTCACCGGAATCAGTAGGCTTCTGTTCGTGAATGTAATATTGTTATTACAACAGTTTCGTGTTTTTTTTTTCTTCTCATGAGTGATGCTTTTATGTACTTGTTTCTAACTCAATAAACTAGAATAGGATAAAGGATTTGTTGAATCAATTGAATAAAACAGCACCTTTTTTACCCCTATTTCCCTTTATTTTAGCATCTTTTCCCTTACTTTTTTTGTAAGAAATTTGCACCTAAAAATCCCTAACCCTGGTTATAAGCTAAAAAGATTCCCGCAATTATAATTTGCGCCTCTTATAGATAAAACAATATTAAATAGAAAACGGCGATAAGTTCATTTAATTATAAAGGTCAAACTATTTGGCATCAGGCCTTGGACTTGTCTGTAAATGTTAGATAAGGATACTCAACTTTTAACACGAGTTATGATAATATTACAAAAGGTTATGCATTTATGATCCCGCATTTGGCTTGCGATGACACAGGGAAATTGATTATGCTATTAAACTCTTCCTTTGTATACGTAGGCCCTACATTCATTACCCTACTTTCACCGTTCATGGAAACCAGACATTTTTATAACCACCACAATCAGTGGTGGCCAGTAGAACAATAAAATAATGTGAGACAGAGGAAATCATTTCGTTGCTCTAGGGAGCGAGCTAGAGTTGTTTTGTTCTCCTTGGTGAGGGGCATGGGGTGGGGGGAGCAACAGACAGAGGCCGTAAATATAGTGGCGGATTCTAGAAATGCACGAAGTAAAACTGTCATACGATTTTTTTCTTTTTTGCGAATGAGCCCTTGTAGGACTACGCAAAGTACTTAGATGCCTTTCCTTTTATATCCCTCATTTTTTTTACTATGGTCTTTCTTTCTGTCTTTTGTCCATGATGTTCTTTTTTTCCCTTGCGTTTGTCCTCTTCGTCAACCTGTCATTTGTGTATCTTAATCTTCTTCACTTCACGGGCTAAGCAAAAATTGCCTGTTCCGCCTCACAGTTGTTCTGTACATCGTTTCACTGGCCTTCCTTGCATTCCTTGAACCTCTTGGCTTGTATTTGAATGCTGCTCATGGTAATATTGTTACATTCATTCTTTCCACATGTGTAAACCATTTATCTCTACTGTGTACCTTAATTCTAAATATATCTCTGTTTATTATATCTTCTTGAGTAGCTACTGCCAATTTTGTCATTTTTTACCTCACCAATCCTTTTTATAATATCCACGTGTGATTTCTATTTTCGTAGAATTCTAATATTTATTTTGAAAGACTATTTAAATCCATTCGTTTAATATGTCCATAAAATTTTAACCTTTGTTTTCTAATACATATCACTGCGAATGTCTGTATATATTATTATGAGGCCTATGCCTATAATATGGCCTTACTTACTTACTTACTCACTGGCACTATCGAACCCGTAGGTTCATGGCCGCACGGACATAAGCTCTCCATACATCCCTATCCTGAGCTAATGCTTTCCAATCATTCCCTGTATAATCTACTTCCCTCAAATCATAGTTAATGTTGTTCTCCCACCTCATTCTTGGTCTACCAACTGGGCGTTTTCCTTCTGGCTTTCCTACAAGAAGTTTCCATGCACGTCTTTCATTCCCCATACGCGCAACATGTCCTGCCCATCGCAGTCTACGGGACTTAACTGTTCTTATTATATCTGGCTTCCTATAAAGACCATGTAGTTCATTGTTATGTAGTCTTCTCCATTCACCTGTCTGTTCATCTCTCTTTGGTCCAAAAATTTTCCTAAGAACTTTATTCTCAAATACTCGTAATCTCCTTTCCTCCCTTAAAGTAAGAGTCCATGTTTCGCACCCATATAATATAACTGGTAGAACAATAGTTTTATATATTTTCAGCTTAACGTTTATTTTTTAAATATTTTTTTTGAAATTATATATAAAATGTATATGTTTATCTATGCCACCAGATTATCTTTATGACAATTCTGGTTCTCCCCTGGCATTGGCGAAAATATAAAGTACTTCTTAATTTGAGGCGCCTGGACGGCGGGAATTACGTTACCCCGACTATTTAACTCATGCCCCAAATGGGAGTCAATGACAAATTCACGGTTCACTGATTTCTGTGTTACAAACCAATCCGGTTCGGTGTTTCACCAAATATTTATCAGTGTTATAAGTACATATTTTAAAGAAAGCTCCTCCTTCCAATTCTGCGTGTACTTTGGCAAATAAAGTAGCATGATCTGGTTGCAGTGATAAACAAAATGAAGCAGGAAGACAGCGTACCTATAGTTTCTCATTTGGTTTCAAACATCGCAGTTTACATTAAATATATAAATATTTTAAAATAACTATAGTTAAACAATGATTTGTGAGTAAACAGCTTAATTTTATTCGTTAAATAGTCCTAACAAATGCCACTCTTGATTTCCAAATTTTCTAGATAAATTCACTCCTCACTTCGTGAGTCGTGAATTTATCGATAATTTGGAAATCACTCGTGGCATTACTTACGATAATATGACAGGTGATGAAGCAATACTGTCATACTCAGAGACCTGTTACTTAGACTCGAGATCGTTTTACGTGACGTAAATCTATGACATGGGACCCACGGCATACTCGTACCTCTTTTCCGAAGGAACTTCTACTAATGCTCAAGATTGTCGCGTTCTAAAAAAATCGTTCCTTGCCCAATTTTATAAACAAATGAATCCATGAAGCTACGGTTTCGAGAAACTAAGATCGTCTGAACCGCTTGTTGTCACTGGTTATCAGACTATACCACTGGATAATCATTCAACTTTGTTTTAGATAGGAGAAAAAATTGTTCTAATTTCTCCCACATGCGCCTTTATATTATACTAGCTAATGCCCGGCGTGCGCTGCTATGCTTGCCCGAGAATTAGCTTATCCCGATGTAAAAATGGTTATTGTGAGTTATCCGTAAAAGATAAACATATGCTGTCGCGGAATTTTTGTAGAGTTTTTTGAGATATTCAATTCCGTATACAATAATTTGATGTATTTGTTATGGTTTAGGCAGCGGAAGCCATTAAAGCGTCAAAATAGGGTCTTTCTTTCACGTTTTTCACTACAAAGAATGATTTTTAGGGGTGAAGGGGTTGAGTATTACAACTCTCTTATAACCTATGTTCATCCCGGGAATCTCCTAAACATTTTGCAAAAAACCCATCAAAATCGGATCAACGGTATGACCGCGCATAGAATACGAACAAACATACATACAAACAAATAAACAAAAATTGATTTTTATAAATAAGATTATACTTTGTGCATTAAACTGCACCACCTGCAAGGTATTTGTGACCCAACAACATTAAAACTTGACAAATAACTAAAAAAGCAGTTTCAACTGCTACCCAACACAGAAGGAATACGAGATACATATTAAGATTCTAATGCCATTTCATCTATGCACAGATATCTTAAGGGGGTGATGGGTGAAATTTTCGACATTTTCTGTCAAATTTAGCATTTTTTGTTGTTTGTATTAAAAAGATACTACGTACCTTAAAGTATAAGTTGGTGAAGTTTTAGTGTCCTGTGGCGCTTGTAAGTCTGTCTAATGACTGTAGGAGGGCATGTATGCTACATTCTAATTTAACTGCATGCAAACTTTCAAATTGGCTTTTCCACACTTTTATTTTCATTGCATTTCAATACATTCAAATCAAAATAGCATTGACAAATTTAATTATAGAAGCACGAAATTTTAACTGCATGTCCCACACACTATGGCTAATAATGGTATGCATGGATTTTGAAACAACGTTCATAGTTTTTTAAATAAAAAAATAAAATATTTGTAGTAATTTAAAAAAAAATCATATGCAGACGATGTATATATTTTTTCTTCCTTTTTTTATAATGATATAGAAAAGTTAATGCACAGTGTTGTTCTAAATAAGTCAGTGGTCGTGTAGAAACAAAATTTAAAAAATTACTAAAAAATTATGGGACTTGTTAAAAATTTGAATACGCAATTTTTTTAATGGATTTTCTTCAATAACTCAAAAACCTTTAAGCCTAGAAGAATGAAACTTTAATATAATATTACCTATTATGGCGTGAATGTGTGTACAAAAAATCAAGCGTGTAGCTTAAAAATATAGAAAATAGAAATTTCACCCATCACACCCCTTAAGATGGCAGAGTCGCTGGTAACCCTACAATGTGGTTCTACGGTTAAAACCAATGTTCGTGTCGCCTATTCAACATAAACTTGTTACATTCACAATCCTATAATCATCATCATCATAGTACATTCACGAATTTAGGCCATTTTTTGACCTGTTTCGGCCTCAAGAGAAACACCATCCAGAAGTCTTTTGAGTGGACGTCCTGGTCTTCTTCTTCCTGCAGGTTGATATCTTAACATTTGTTTGGGTATTCTGTGATCTTCCATTCGATGAACATGTTGCATCCATCTTGACTTATAATCAGAAATTTTGTTTTCTAAAGATTCCATGTGTAATTCTTCTAAGATGTCTTCATTTTTTTGTGATCTAGTAGTGTGTATCCTGCAGTCCTCCGAAGAGATCTCATTTCACAGCAGATCTAAGTCTCGTATATCCTTCTGTTTCAACGTCCATACTTCGCTACCATACAAAAGAGTTGGAAGAGCCAGTGTTTTATACACTTTCAGTCTTGAATGCTTTTGGACTAACTGTGGCTTGAAGATAGAATTTATTAACCCTAAAATTCTTAAAAATTTAGATATTTTTGCATTTACATCCTTTTCTTCTTCATATGAGATATTGCATCCTAGATATGTAAAATTATTCACCTGCTCCAAAATTTTATTGTCCAGTACAATTTTACTTCTGACAGGATCTACACCTTGAAATGCCATAATTTTTGTCTTTTCTGTAGATATCTTTAATCCATATTCTTCTGTAATTTTGTTAAGTTCATACAGACCTTTCTGTAGATTATCTTCGGAATTTGCTATTATTATTTGGTCATCTGCAAACAATAGGGTGTTTAATTTTCTATTTTCTGATATTCTTATTCCAAATTTATATGTTTTGTTCCAGCAACATATTACTTCAATCCTATAATAAAAATCAAAATGCCTTTTAGATTTTGTCTTACAAGACAAGGACTGGTAAAGTTTAGTGACTCTAGACACATGCATTGATTATTAAGATTTTATAGTATTACTAGTTAATACCCGGCGTGTGCTTCTACGCCTAAATACATTAAATATTGAGGGTTAATTAATTATATGGTATAAATTGTGACGAACCAGACATGGTGGTTGCTAGAGTAAATTCTTAATTTCAAATTTCAAGTAAACCCCCACTTCTAACGGCCGAGTTTCGCTGATTTTTGGATAATACATACCGCGGTTTATTTAAATAGGATATTCTGAGTTTTGTTGTGAAACATGGAAAATTCCGATCGCTAGAGCGATTTTTAAATTTTCGTTTCAGGTGAACTACAACTAATGATTTTAGAACTTCTTCTTCATCACGGTTTAGGCTTATTTACTAGCCTGTTCCGGCTCCAATCTTTTCTTTGGTCTTCTCAAACTTCTTCTTCCTCGTGGTGAATAGCTGTATGCTGCTTTTGGTTTCCATTCTCGGTCATCCTTGCCAAGTTTTCTTTCCAGTTTGTTCTGTATTTCACTATTGTTGTGTTTAATTCCTCTACTTTTAGTTTTTGTCTTATTTCTGTGTTATGTTCTTTTTTCTGTTCTTTGATATCCTGCTATTGGTCTGAGGAATTTCATTTCAGCAGCTTGTATTCTGGCAGATTGTTGTATTGTCACTGTCCATGTTTCGGACCTATAAGTAATAATAGGAACTGCCATTGTCTTGTATAATTTCATTATAGAATATTTCCTGGCTTTATATTTCAAAGTTATTTTTAGTGTTCCTGTTATGTAATTAAATTTATGATTTTAGAACATAATAGATAACGGCTAAACACTCGCCGCATCTGAAAACCTGTATATACAAATTTTCACGAAGATCGGTTGAACGGTTTAGAAGTATATAAAGGACAGACAGACACATTCGTTTATATTATATATATATATATATAATATATATATATATTATATATATATATTATATGTGTGTGTGTGTGTGTGTAGATTCGAGTTTTGCTTTTAAACCGGATTTTCCTATTTCAAAATTTAAGTAATTACTTAATGACCAAGAATGAGGTGGGAGAATAACATTAACTATGATTTGAAGGAACTAGATTATACAGGAAATGATTGGAAAGCATTAGCTCAGGATAGGGATGTATGAAGAGCTTGATTATACAGGAAATGATTGGAAAGCATTAGCTCAGGATAGGGACGTATGAAGAGCTTATGTCCGCGCGGCCATGAACCTACGGGTTCGATAGTGCCAGAGAGTGAGTAAGTAAGTAATTACTTAATTGTCCACATGGGCTGAGTAAATCCTGTTTTTTTAAATAAAAATATGTTGACCTATAGTTGGGAATTGAACCCGAGGTCCCTGGGATAATACTCGGCCACGTTACTCATTACACCACAAAATCGCTCTTAGGATATAAAAATATGTTCTCACTAGACCCGGTACGTTTGCAAAATCGGGTCTCTGAGTCATCCTAGCACACAATACACACTCTGTCCGATAATGATTAAGTTTTGAGCTATCTAAAGATATGCTAATGGCTTCCGTCGTTTAGGCCTACGTGTGCATATAACATAAACTCACGTAGACAAATCCTAATAAAACCATGTGACCTGCTCGCTTTTCATTGGTTATGGACACCGACGTACGTTGTAGAAGCAGTATCCTTCCGCTATTCGCGCCACAATTACTGTCACTTTTGACAGGGAGATGACGACACAGCAACAGAAGACTCTATACTTTCAGCCATTTTGTTTCATGAGAATCGACTGAAACATGACTCAAATGCATCACCCATATGTAATAAATTATTTTAAGTTGTAATTATAGATTAAGTATATTTTAGAATATTTTGTATATTATTATTTTTATTCACGAAGAATAACAAGTATATTCAGAGGACATGTTTTTAATTTAATGAAGGGAACTACTTTTTCGCGTACGTATTGCTTCTACAACGTACGTCGGTGTCCATAACCAATGAAAAGCGAGCAGGTCACATGGTTTTGTTTTGATGAGGATCACTTTAAGAACGGACAGGGTATAATTGTAAAACTCATCTATCATCAAATAAGAACATGTTTACATTTTTGACAACACATAGTGTTATGAATACATAGAGTATTTTATATAGATATTTAATATTTTATAGATTATTTTAATTATTCAAGTGGAACGTTGTTGAAATAAGCTTTAGACATTATATTTCAGAACCAAGTTAACTGTAAAATCTCTACATTTAGTCTATGGAATGTCGCTACAGTTGGGGAGTTGTAGGTCAAAGCTCAGTATTTAACCCTGGAAAAGTAAGGGACTCCTGTCTGTCTGTGAAAACAGGAGCAGCTGATGGGTGGGTAAGCTACCATTTTTCTTAATATGTATCTAGGACATTTGTAAAGGGAATCAATTGCTTTAAATATTTTAATACTATATTTCAAAGGGATAGTAGAATTTTAAAATATAGATTAGGGTAGATTTATAAATCCCACATCTACATCCCTCTCAAACCCCAGGAAGTTCGAATGTAGGTTTTCTCAATAAGCTCAGTTTAGTTATTTAGGTCTAGAATGCTTAGTTATTGGAATCATTAGTCTCTAGAAATAAAATAGATAAATTAAGAATCCATTTATTTATGTTAAAACCACGTATACATCGTCATACTAACTCTCGGCTAGAAACTCGTGCTACCAGATTTACCAAGTCCCGAAGGTCCTTTAAAACTAAGAAAACCAGCAGTTCGTAATACATAGCATCCCCACTAGTCTAAAATGACGTCCTCTCAACGTGAAAGTAAAATTGACAGGAAGTAATTGTCTTCTTATTCATTTTAATTAGCAAATTCACACAGTTGACAATGTCCTTGTATATATATATATATATATATATATATATATATATATATATAAGTCAGGACTAATATTTATTCATGAGACGTAATGAATATTAATAAAGAAAACATTTTACTTGGACTCTGTTTATGTAGAGTTCAGTTACAGAGTACTGAAAGAGACGGTTCACACATTAAGATTATGTCCAGTTAAGAACTTAATCATTTGTGAAGAGCAACATGGGAGAAACTATGATAAGAATCGTAAGTTTTTTTTTTTTCTGTCAGTCTCTAAAGTCACTATCCTTCTTCTTTTTCCTTCCAAGTATTAGGCCAAGGCCTGTTACGATCCTATAGAAAATTTTCCCTCCAGCGTTTCATAGGACGGCCCAGAGATCTTTCGTCCTCTTGGTATATAATTATAAACAGCTTTGGGGATCCGATTTGAACCCATTCTTTCAAGATGGTGTTTCCAATTTAGTTGGTACTGTTTAATATATTTCAAAATTGGCGTAGTCTTCAATTATTTTAAGATATCGGTGTTCCTTTTCCGATCCCATCTGGTGTAACCCACTGTTCTGCGCATGAATCTCATTTCACAAGCCGTTATTCTGCTTTCATGTTGTCTTTTTAGTGCCCGTGCTTCACTACCATAGGTCAACACTGGTCTAGCCAAAGTGTTATATAAACGTAATCTGGTGTTTTTTTTTGTACAAGGGATGGTTTCATAACTTGATTAATAATTCCTAAACTTTTATTATAACTAGTAATTTTTTCAGGGATATCCTTTTCATCCCAGATAGAGAGATAATATCCAAGATATTTAAATTGATTAGATCTCTCTAAAATTTTATTCTGGAGACAGATTTTACTTTGTATGGGATCCTTCCCATGAAATGCCATAATTTTAGTTTTGTTAATTGATATATCCATATTAAATTTGGAAGCTGTTTTTTGTAAATTATAAATTGATCGTTGCAAATCATTTTCGGAAAGTGTCAGAAGCGCTAAATCGTCTGCAAAAAGAATAACATCGAGTTTGAGGTTCCTATTGATGGGTATATATAAAAATGTTGAGGAGAAAAGAAAATTAGGCAAGTTATTCTAGGAGTTAGAAATTTCATTTAAATCATATGGCCATCATCTTCATCCTTATCATTATCATCTCATCATCGTCATCATCCTTCACCGGTGTGGAAAGCAACGGGAAGCTACCACACCTACAATTCCCTAGTAAAGCTGTAAGCATAGCATGAAAATGTTATGATTGCAGTGAAGGACCTGCCTTCGGGCAGAATTACTATGGATGGAAGGAACATATGGTCTCTGAAATCAACTTGTAATGTTAGGGACGATTTACACAGAAGATAGTGTAAAGTGTTAATTACAGCAATGACGTCACAGGAATTGCTCGAATGCACGACCGTTGGCCTTTATGCACGCAGTACGTCGTCTGACAATTGATTATCGTGTTCGTTCGAAGATTCCTAGCATGTCCGCAATGGTCCCAGCAGTGACGGCAATTCTAGCGACGAAGTTTTCTTCTGTTTCCACAACGGCTTCATACACCAGCTGCTTTATATCCCCGAGGGTAAAGAAATCCACAACGTTGTAAATTGACTTTTGAGACCATATGTCCCTTATCAAACATATCTTAATACATAAAAATGTCGTGTCACGTTGTTTGTCCGCGATGGAATCCTAAACTACTGAACCGATTTTAATAAAATTTTGCACACTGTGTGCAGTTTGATCCAACTTGAGACTTAGGATAGTTTATAACTAAATGTATAGTCTCATTATTTTTTATTGCAAATTATTTGTTTATTATTTAACAAAGAGTTATAATTATCTGTGAGTTCCATACGATTCTAACAGATGGCGGTGTAAGGTAATTTGGTAAGGTAATTTGTTTATTATTTAACAAAGAGAGATCCAGATGGCTGTGCTTTTTGTTGCAACCGCGAATTTCAATTGAATTACAAATATTGATTATTTCATAATTTAAGTGTGTTCAGTGTTTATTTTATTTTCAATATTATTAATTTCGTGTGTAAGTATTAGTTTTAAGTAATCTGGCTGAAAGACAGCAACTAATTTACATTTTTAACGTATACCTTAGCCACAGCAACGCGTGGCCGGGACGTCTAGTATATATATGTCCACCGCTGTGGTCTCGAGGTAGCGTGCTGCCTTGTCACGCAGCGGGCCCGGGTTTGATCCCCGGTCGGGGCAGTTTTTCTGGGTGAGGTTTTTATCGGGGTTTTTCCTCACCTGTAAGACAAATGTCAGGAAAAATTTAAGGCCCAAACGGTCCCCGAAATCATATGGCCATCATCATCATGATCATCCTTATCATTATCATCATCATCATCATCCTTCACCGGTGTGGAAAGCAACGGGAAGCTACCACTCCTACACAATTCCCTAGTAAAGCCGCAAGCATAGCATGATAATGTTATGATTGCAGTGAAGGACCTGCCTTCGGGTAGAATTACATATATTGCAAATGTCCCAGATTGTCTTTCGACATTCCTGGCGTTCTCTACTGGCGTGGCGTACTTGTAACCCACTTCTGAGGTTGGGGGGCCTGGAAGGCGGGGTTACGTTGCCCCGATGATATGATGGGTGATGATGATGATAGTGGTGCGCCAGGAGAGTCCCTAATCCTAAGCTTAATCTAAGATGAATATGAATGATGATGGTTGCGATGACCATATGATTTCGGGGACTGTTTGGGCCTTAAGGTTTTCCTGACATTTGTCTTATAGGCGAGGAAAAACCCCGATAAAAACCTCACCCAGAAAAACTGTCCCGACCGGGGATCGAACCCGGGCCCACTTCGTGACAGGCAGCACGCTACCTCGAGACCACAGCGTGGACATTATCAAAATGTATTTGTTTTGTTATTCTCTACCCCCTGTATTAATTTGAACGAATAGTTTTAAAAAAAATAGGACTAGTTACACCAACGAATACTTTAAACATTATCTAAAGACCACGGGGTTGGGGGGAGGGGAAGGAATGCCACAATAAACATAAATTGTAAAACTTAGTTTTAATTGAACAGTCCTTTATTTCCCTCCAGCGTAGCAAAACTTGAACCACATACTTCACTGAGACATTCCATTTTCTTTCGATCTTTATCACTCCCAAATTAAAGATTTTTTAAAAATTGCAACAGGCGTCAGGGTTATTTCTATTTTCATTATTTTGTGATCGGCCGCGGTGGACTAGTGGTTATGCTCCTTGCCTCTGGTCCCGAGGGTCGCGGAATCAAACCCGGCCGGGGTCGATGGATTTTTTAGGATGGAAAAATCCAAGGAGCAAGTCCTCCGGGAGGGACTTTAAGCCGTGGGTCCGGAGTCTGAAGATTTTCAGGCTCATAAAAGATCCTTAAGGCTGAATGAAAAGGCCTCTAAACAAAATTTACCGAATTTTTCCGTCCTAGTACTACCTTGGTTTCCTAGATGTCAGTATGAACGCTGACCACGGACCACTCAAATGACATCTATACGAAGACAAGTGTAACTAAATTAGTATGGTTCAAATTCTTCCCTGTAGGGTGAGAGCGCCTAAATCTCTGTTCTGTTAAGGGGAACATGGGCTTACAAGAAGAAGTTATTTTGTGACATTGTTTATTTCTCTACTGTGATCTTTAATGTTGAAAACAAGTTAAAAAGAAAAATTAGTTATTGTCTGTAGGATATGAATAGAATTTCATGGTGTTTTACAGATGAGTATCTTGGATTGTGCGAGCGAGGTCCTTGAATGTTGTTTATAATTGAAAATGTTTACACTCTTCTGTGTTTATGTTACTTGTTTTGAAAGATAAAATATTTGCTTGTGCATAAATGTCTTGCTTAATATAGCCGATAAGTTATTAAATGTGCACATAGGTCGGTCTCTTTATCACCACATTGATATTGAAAAGTAATATAGTATTAAGTTTATTTCTATAAGCAACCATTTGTGCTTTAATTTTGTATAATGTATTCTGTGGTCCAGGTACCTTAGCTCTGTCGGCAAGACATCGGACAACCTGGGTTCTGGGACGCCCTCGGACTCAAAAAATGAGTTCCGGATATTTTCCTCCGGGCGTAAAGTCGGTTGGAGCTTAGGATTAGCCACTCTACTTCGTATTCGTGCCAGCGACTAAGAAACGTGGATAGTTAACGGAATACTTGCATTACACAATTGTAAACACCTGATCATAGCAACATCATGGAATTATTACACTGGTCAACATGATTTTTGTCTCATGATTACCAATAGTTTGTAATTAATGCAGTTGTTTTATCGTGTTTTCAAATATGTATTCGGAATTTTTCCATCGCCCACAGTTTTTTTATTTCAATTTCAATTAATGGATTTAAATAATTATTTTTAATAAACGTTTTTTCGTCCATTTGTCCATTGTAAAATAAAACCAAATGAGCTAACTCAAATGATTTCAGCTATGGAAAAGAGATATCAAGACAAATGGAATACTAATATGCTGGCCGATTATTGTTGGACCATCAAGGAGGATGCTCCACAGGTGAAATATAGCATAAAATCGTCATTTCTTACTTTCTAAGCGAGTCCGAATGCTCAAATATTGTGTAGTTACGAATGTAGAAAATATTAAAGTGTTTGAAATTATAAATTCCTGTCTCTCGGAAACCTTGCGTGATGGAGAAAACCCGATATCATACTTGAATTCAGGAGAAAAAATACTATCAGAATCAGATTTTTCTTTCTGAGACAAAAAAAAAGTTTCTTTTTTGTTGCTCAGTGTTATTTTTGAATCTCCAAATAATGCCAACCCTATTTAACCTTCTGGTAAGCTAGGGTTTTATTTACAACACAGTTATATTCTTTCTTTTATAGAATGCTTAATTTCTAAGGTTACATAAGTTATCAATAATACTGCAATGTATTGATGATCAATTGTTCATTGCACAAGATTATGAAGATTTAGAATATATGATTAGAAAATTAATAGAATATGATAAATGGGGATTAATTGTTAACATGAAGAAAACAAAATACGAGGGTTGGGGCAGAAGTCATGGCAACTATTTTTTGTGAGAATTTTAGCGTGGGTGAAAAATCTAAAACATACATATGAAAGAACAAGGGATAAACGAAATTTAATAAATTTAACAACATGCCAACATTTTTCTCCTCTCATGTTTATTAAGGTAATTGTCATATCAATACAGTTTTTATGTTCCAGAATCATTACATGCACCTTTTTATTTTTTCACTCTCTTCCTCACTCACTAATTCACTCTCTCTTATTCTATAGGCCCTCAAAATAGTCTCCTGCAACGTTCACAACACGCTGCCAATGTGGGGGGCGCCGAATACCATCTGCTTCACTCTTCACCATTTTCTTCACCATGTGTGAATCTGATCATCTGTTGTTGAACAGCATTTGTAATGTCCATTCGTGTCCCAAACCGTAAAAGAAAAGAGTGAAAATAATAAAAAGGTGTGATGTGATTATTCTGGAAGATGAAAACTGTATTGATATGACAATTACCTTAATAAACATGAGTAGCAAAATGTTGGCGTGTTGTTTTATTCTTTAAATTTCGTTTATCCCTTGTTATTTCATATGTATATGTCAGATTTTCCACCCACGCTCAAATTCTCACAAAAAAATAGTTGCCATGACTTATGCCCCACCCATGTATTTATCAATTGATGAACCATAACAAAATTTAATTTTGGTGACTGGAGAAACAATAAAATCTTGTAGTGAGATCACATATTTAGGAATTAAAATAAATAAAAATGGAAATTGTGAAGAGGAAATAAGGAATAGAAATAATAAAGGAAAATTTGCAATTGCTTGTCTCAATGGAATATTGTGGGATAAGATATTGATAATAATAATAAAATTAATATAAATATCATACAATTGTTAAAACATCATTATTTATGGAGCAGAACTTTGGCCATTAACAACAAAAACAAAGAAGTATCTTTTGGCAACAGAAATGAATTTTATACGAAGGGCAGCAAGAATTTCAATAAGTGAAAAAATTAGAAGAAAATGAAGATTGAAGACACTATTTTAGATTACATTAAAATTCAGCAATTAAGATGATATGGACATGTCCAGCGAATGGAAGAGGATCGGCTACCAAAATGTGTTTTGGAATGGAAACCTGAGGGAAGACGAGGCATAGGAAGACCTAAACCCCCTGGAACATATTGATACATGAAGGAGAAATATCTACAACCAGGAGGTTGGATGGACCATCAAAATTGGCTATTAATGTCGAATACATCAATCAACCGATGATATATCTAACATAACTAAATTAATTAATCAATTGAGTTGGTGTTTACTTGATGAAAATCCATATTAATTAATTAAATAAAAATAAAACTTTGTTTTGATTTTCATATTGATTAAGATATAATTCAGTGACACTGTACCTTCTTCAGACATGTTAACAAATTATGAATTAATTACTTAAAAATTTAAAAAACTAACTCAAGGTCTTTAGAGGCCATTCTAAGTCGCCACGAATTGAAATCACAGACTGAGGGGCTTTTTCATGGAGTAGGTTATTCTCTCGCGGGACCTGTCACAGGTAGCTCCGTCCTCCTGAAACCACATATTGGTTGCATCCATTTCACCCAGAGAAGGCCATAATTTGTTTCTGACCATTTCACGATAACGCTCACCGTTAACTGTTACTGTATTACTGTCCAAATCTTTAAAAAAAAGGGGGGAGGTAAATCATACCACCTGTCCATAAACCACACCAAACTGTGGTTCGCACTGAATGCATGTGGCACTCTTGGATCACTCTAGGTTTTGTTGACCCCAAATGCGGCAATTTTGTCGGTTAACGAACCCACACAGATGAAAATGTGCCTCGTCAGTGAAGATTATTATTTTTGTAAAATTGTTGTCCTGTTCTTGTTTTGTGAGAATCCACTAGGGGAAATTACTGTTTCAAATGATCTGCAGATTTAAGATATTGGATGATCTTGTATCGGTGCATATGAACACCCTTTTTCAAATTCTTTGCAAAGAGGCTGTCAAAATTCCCAATTGTTGAGAACGACGTTCAAGGGACGTCTGAAGGCTCTCAGCCACATTATACAGGGCTTCCAATATAAACCCGGACCGGCCTCACGGGGTTTCACCCGTCAGGCAGCGCTCTCTCCTCGTCCGCATTTCACTCTGCCAGCCGCAGAGTGTCCGGTTTTATACTGGAAACCCTATATATATATATATATATATATATATATATATATATATATACACCAATGCAATGTTTTGTTCCTTACGAAGCGATTTTATGGTTGCAACGGACCCAGTTTCCTCAATTTATCAACCGCAGAACTGTTGATGCGGTGTAGGAGCATTATTACATCCGAAGATCCCGTGAACAGTGGAGGTGGACATGTTCCGTATAATGTTCCGCTCTGAATGGGAGTGAATGTAGATTTAAAAAAAGAATGCATTTTTAACTTAATTATTACATTTACCCCGCGCAAGTAATTAAGGGTTCAAATCTACGAATTTCTATTGTTTAGTCAAGAGTCATTTTTTTAAAGAAATTGACTAATATACTTTTAATGGTATAATGAAGAAATGATTATTGCCAATAAAATGCCAACCTTAGCAATTGCTTTGACGACTGGGGAAAACCTGGAAGAGCACTTCCCCCAATCAAGTTACTGTGAAGTTCTGGCTCCTTTAGCCGCATTTGGTGTGGTAAGAGGGGAGAGCGAGTTGCAGATGTTGCCAGCAATTAGGCATACCCTCTGTTTCGAAAACACAATAGTAACTACACGTTGAATTTTCTTATCTACTGGTTCGGTGTTAGTGAATAGTTTTTGATGTCTAATAAGTTTGAAGTGTTCATTATAGAATAGCGTTGTTTTTGCAAATGTTTATTTTATTATAATATCGGCCGCGGTGGACTAGTGGTAATGCTCCTTCTCTGGTACCGAGGGTCGCGGGCTCAAACCCGGCCGCGGTAGATAATTTTTTTAGGATGGAAAAATCCAAGGAGCAAGTCCTCCGGGAGGGACTTTAAGCCGTGAGTCGCGAGTCTGAAGATTTTCAGGTTCGTAAAAGATCCTTAAGCCTGAATGAAAAGGCCTCTAAGCAAAATTTATCAAATTTTTCCGCCCTAGTACTACCTTGGTTTCCTAGATGTCAGTATGAGGCGGAATCCATAATCGAGGAAAACTCAAAAGCAAAACTAATCTTATATGCAGACGATATGGTGATAGGAGCAACAGAAAAGGAGGACATACAAAAAGCAATAAAAAGATTAGAGATCTGGGCACAGGAGAACAACGTGCAGATAAATGAAGAGAAAACAGTCCAGATGACATTTAGAAAAGGGGGATAATCAACATCAAAAGACAACATAACACTACTCAATCAACCACTACAAAAAGTGGGAAAATACAAATATTTAGGATTCACTCTACAGACAACAGCAACGTCCTTCGGAATACACATCCAAGCGGCAGCCATCCGAACATCATACAATATCCCGAATCTGGCCAACTTATCGACAGGTACAGCAATACAGTTATTCAAAACGACAGTGGCACCAGTTATAACATATGGGATAGAGATAATTTGGGAAAAACTTAAGATCGGAGATCTGATAAGAATAGAAAAAGTCAAAGCAATGTTCATGAAACGGATCCTGAGAATAGGAAAAACAGCGCCATCTCGTTTTGCACACGAACTCATGAGAGAGACCTACTTCATAGAGGACATAAGAACCCAATTCTATCTACAATCCACAGAACCATACCAGAAATTCATAAGCATCAGAAATAGGAAGAAGAAGGAAATAGACATAGATTTCTACACCACAACTGCCATGCTGGACGACAGATGGACCAGAGAGTTCAACCCCCAGAGACACGTCACAACACGACTCGCAGTGCTTGGATTTCATAACAAGGTGTGTATAAACAAGAAGTTCCACGAGCCGACCGCAGAATGCAGGTGTGTGTTGTGTGGACAAAGATGTAGGAAATACCACATCATAACATGTCAAAAAAAGAACAAAAACTATTACAGACTACAGTAAAGACTAAACAACCACTAATGCTCAACCTGAGTGCACATTTCTTCTTCTTCTTATTATTATTATTATTATTATTATTATTATTATTATTATTATTAGTATGAGGCGGAACGCTGACCACGGAGCACTCAAATGACATCTATACGAAAACAAGTGTAACTAAATTAGTATGGTTCAAATTATTCCCTGTAGAGGGAGAGCGCCTAAATCTCTGTTAAGGGAAACATGGGCTTACAAGAAGATTTTATTATGATTATTATTAAGAAAACTTTTTTGCATGGCTATTAGTTCCCCTCCCCCACTCGGCAGTGTTCGCGCCTGCCACACGCGTTTGGTTTAAGCAAGACGTCTACAGTTATCAGGACTAGACTGTAGTAATGGGACTTGAACACAGGGTCTCTCTAAAATGAGTATGAAATGTTACATTACAAGCTCGCTTCGTTTTATAATATTCCGAGGATATTAGACTACAAATAAGCAGATGAGCCATATAAGAAAGTCATCGAAAAAAAAAGAAACAGAGAGAAAAAGAGATCGACGAAGATTTCTACGCCTCAGATGCCATGGTAAACAGAGAGTGGACTGAAAGTAACCAACCACAAAGGCACAGAATCATAGGTTTAGCAACACACGGATATCATCACAAAATGTGCAAAAATACAAAATTCCACCAACCGAGTGATTCGTGTGAATGCAAGATATGCGACCAAAAGTGTGAGCGATACCATTACAAACAATGCAGAATATGGACAGGATCACTGAACCAACTCATAAAAGACAAATCGTAAACTTATAACTTAATGCTCTTTCGAGTGCCTCTTACCAACTTATTAATAAGCAGATGACTTACATACTTAATTTACATGCAACTTACACAATAGAGATAAAAACACAAAGAAACGCTCGTTTTGTAAGACTTCATTGCGGTCGGAAATAGTATAAAAGTGAGTCATTCTAAATGAAACATGACACGAAGATTCATCTTCCAATAAGAAGCCGTAAAGTTGTATTTCATTACAAACTAATTGAACTGGAGTTTTCTCCGAGAATCCATTCTTTCATATACGCCTAATTTTTGCGAAAGTTTCAAAATATTTTCTTTGTATATAAAAATGGTCCACCGCTGTGGTCTCGAGATAGCGTCACGCAGCGGGCCCGAGTTCGATCCCCGGTCGGGGCAGCTTTTCTGGGTGAGGTTTTTATCGGGGTTTTTCCTCACCTGTAAGACAAATGTCAGGAAAACTTTAAGGCCCAAACGGTCCCCGAAATCATATGGCCATCATCACCATCATCATCCTTATCATTATCGCCATCATCATCATCCTTCACCGGTGTGGAAAGCAACGGGAAGCTACCACACCTACAATTCCCTAGTAAAGCTGCAAAGTGTAGCATGAAAATGCTAAATTGCAGTGAAAGACCTGCCCTCGGGCAGAATTACTATGGATGGATGGACTATAAAAATGAGTGAGAGTCTGTCTGTCCGTTCTTCATGAACTCAAAAACTTATATAACTCCATATATCCCTATCCTGAGCCAATGTTTTCCAATCATTCCCTGTATAATCTACTTCCTTCAAATCATAGTTAAATTCTCCCACTTCATTCTTGACCTACCAACTGGGCGTCTTCCCTTTGGTTTTCCTACAAGAAGCTTCCATGCACGTATTTCTTTCCCCATTTGTGCCACATGTCCTGTCCATCGCAGTCTATGAGACTTAACTGTTCTCATTATATCTGGCTTCCTATAAAGACCATGTAATTCACTGTTATGCAGTCTTCTCCATTCACCTGTCTGTTCATCTCTGTTGGGTCAAATATTTTTCTAAGAACTTTATTCTCAAATACTTTTAATAAAATAATAACACAATAATAATTATATAATTAATATTATTGAATAATGTAAAATAATAACACAATAATAATTATATAATTAATATTATTGAATAATGCAAAATAATAACACAATAATAATTATATAATTAATATTATTGAATAATGCAAAATAATAACACAATAATAATTATATAATTAATATTATTGAATAATGTAAAATAATAACACAATAATAATTATATAATTAATATTATTGAATAATGCAAAATAATAACACAATAATAATTATATAATTAATATTATTGAATAATGCAAAATAATAACACAATAATAATTATATAATTAATATTATTGAATAATGCAAAATAATAACACAATAATAATTATATAATTAATATTATTGAATAATGCAAAATAATAACACAATAATAATTATATAATTAATATTATTGAATAATGTAAAATAATAACACAATAATAATTATATAATTAATATTATTGAATAATGCAAAATAATAACACAATAATAATTATATAATTAATATTATTGAATAATGTAAAATAATAACACAATAATAATTATATAATTAATATTATTGAATAATGTAAAATAATAACACAATAATAATTATATAATTAATATTATTGAATAATGTAAAATAATAACACAATAATAATTATATAATTAATATTATTGAATAATGCAAAATAATAACACAATAATAATTATATAATTAATATTATTGAATAATGCAAAATAATAACACAATAATAATTATATAATTAATATTATTGAATAATGCAAAATAATAACACAATAATAATATATAATTAATATTATTGAATAATGTAAAATAATAACACAATAATAATAACACAATAATAATTATATAATTAATATTATTGAATAATGCAAAATAATAACACAATAATAATTATATAATTAATATTATTGAATAATGCAAAATAAATAATACACAATAATAATTATATAATTAATATTATTGAATAATGCAAAATAATAACACAATAATAATTATATAATTAATATTATTGAATAATGCAAAATAATAACACAATAATAATTATATAATTAATATTATTGAATAATGCAAAATAATAACACAATAATAATTATATAATTAATATTATTGAATAATGCAAAATAATAACACAATAATAATTATATAATTAATATTATTGAATAATGCAAAATAATAACACAATAATAATTATATAATTAATATTATTGAATAATGCAAAATAATAACACAATAATAATTATATAATTAATATTATTGAATAATGCAAAATAATAACACAATAATAATTATATAATTAATATTATTGAATAATGCAAAATAATAACACAATAATAATTATATAATTAATATTATTGAATAATGCAAAATAATAACACAATAATAATTATATAATTAATATTATTGAATAATGCAAAATAATAACACAATAATAATTATATAATTAATATTATTGAATAATGCAAAATAATAACACAATAATAATTATATAATTAATATTATTGAATAATGCAAAATAATAACACAATAATAATTATATAATTAATATTATTGAATAATGCAAAATAATAACACAATAATAATTATATAATTAGTATTATTGAATAATGCAAAATAATAACACAATAATAATTATATAATTATCTAATTATTGAATAATGCAAAATATACAACACAATAATAATTATAATAATACTTACTATTATTGGAAATAATGCCCAATAATAACACAATAAAATTTATAATAATTAATATTAGTGAATAATGCACAATAATAACACAATAATAACTATATAATCATTACTATTATTGAATAATGCAAAATAATAACACAATAATAATTATATAATTAGTATTATTGAATAATGCAAAATAATAACACAATAATAATTATATAATTAGTATTATTGAATAATGCAAAATAATAACACAATAATAATTATATAATAATTAATATTATTGAATAATGCAAAATAATAACACAATAATAATTATATAATAATTAATATTATTGAATAATGCAAAATAATAACACAATAATAATTATATAATAATTAATATTATTGAATAATGCAAAATAATAACACAATAATAATTATATAATAATTAATATTATTGAATAATGCAAAATAATAACACACAATAATAATTATATAATAATTAATATTATTGAATAATGCAAAATAATAACACAATAATAATTATATAATAATTAATATTATTGAATAATGCAAAATAATAACACAGTAATAATTATATAATAATTAATATTATTGAATAATGCAAAATAATAACACAGTAATAATTATATAATAATTAATATTATTGAATAATGCAAAATAATAACACAGTAATAATTATATAATAATTAATATTATTGAATAATGCAAAATAATAACACAGTAATAATTATATAATAATTAATATTATGAATAATGCAAAATAATAACACAGTAATAATTATATAATAATTAATATTATTGAATAATGCAAAATAATAACACAGTAATAATTATATAATAATTAATATTATTGAATAATGCAAAATAATAACACAGTAATAATTATATAATAATTAATATTATTGAATAATGCAAAATAATAACACAATAATAATTATATAATAATTAATATTATTGAATAATGCAAAATAATAACACAATAATAATTATATAATAATTAATATTATTGAATAATGCAAAATAATAACACAATAATAATTATATAATAATTAATATTATTGAATAATGCAAAATAATAACACAATAATAATTATATAATAATTAATATTATTGAATAATGCAAAATAATAACACAATAATAATTATATAATAATTAATATATTGAATAATGCAAAATAATAACACAATAATAATTATATAATAATTAATATTATTGAATAATGCAAAATAATAACACAATAATAATTATATAATAATTAATATTATTGAATAATGCAAATAATAACACAACAATAATTATATAATAATTAATATTATTGAATAATGCAAAATATAACACAAATAATAATTATATAATAATTAATATTATTGAATAATGCAAAATAATAAAACAATAATAATTATATAATAATTAATATTATTGAATAATGCAAAATAATAACACAATAATAATTATTATAATAATTAATATTATTGAATAATGCAAAATAATAACACAATAATAATTATATAATAATTAATATTATTGAATAATGCAAAATAATAACACAATAATAATTATATAATAATTAATATTATTGAATAATGCAAAATAATAACACAATAATAATTATATAATAATTAATATTATTGAATAATGCAAAATAATAACACAATAATAATTATATAATAATTAATATTATTGAATAATGCAAAATAATAACACAATAATAATTATTATAATAATTAATATTATTGAATAATGCAAAATAATAACACAATAATAATTATATAATAATTAATATTATTGAATAATGCAAAATAATAACACAATAATAATTATATAATAATTAATATTATTGAATAATGCAAAATAATAACACAATAATAATTATATAATAATTAATATTATTGAATAATGCAAAATAATAACACAATAATAATTATATAATAATTAATATTATTGAATAATGCAAAATAATAACACAATAATAATTATATAATAATTAATATTATTGAATAATGCAAAATAATAACACAATAATAATTATATAATAATTAATATTATTGAATAATGCAAAATAATAACACAATAATAATTATATAATAATTAATATTATTGAATAATGCAAAATAATAACACAATAATAATTATATAATAATTAATATATTGAATAATGCAAAATAATAACACAATAATAATTATATAATAATTAATATTATTGAATAATGCAAAATAATAAAACACAATAATAATTATATAATAATTAATATTATTGAATAATGCAAAATAATAACACAATAATAATTATATAATTAATATTACTGAATAATGCAAAATAATAACACAATAATAAATTATATAATTAATATTACTGAATAATGCAAAATAATAACACATAATAATTATTAATAATTAATATTATTGAATAATGCAAAATAATAACACAATCAATATTATATAATTAATAGTATTGAATAATGCAAAATAATAACACAATAATAATTATATAATTAATATTAATGAATAATGCAAAATAATAAACACAATAATAATTATATAATTAATATTATTGAATAATGCAAAATAATAACACAATAATAATTATATAATTAATATTATTGAATAATGGCAAAATAATAACACAATAATAATATATAATTAATATTATTGAATAATGCAAAATAATAACACAATAATAATTATATAATTAATATTATTGAATAATGCAAAATTATAACACAATAATAATTATATAATTAATATTATTGAATAATGCAAAATAATAACACAATAATAATATAATAATTAATATTATTGAATAATGCAAAATAATAACACAATAATAATTATATAATTAATATTATTGAATAATGCAAAATAATAACACAATAATAATTATATAATTAATATTATTGAATAATGCAAAATAATAACACAATAATAATTATATAATTAATATTATTGAATAATGCAAAATAATAACACAATAATAATTATATAATTAGTATTATTGAATAATGCAAAATAATAACACAATAATAATTATATAATAATTAATATTATTGAATAATGCAAAATAATAACACAATAATAATTATATAATAATTAATATTATTGAATAATGCAAAATAATAACACAATAATAATTATATAATAATTAATATTATTGAATAATGCAAAATAATAACACAATAATAATTATATAATATTAATATTATTGAATAATGCCAAAATAATACACAATAATAATTATATAATAATAATATTATTGAATAATGCAAAATACTAACACAATTAATATTTATATAATAATTAATATTATTGAATAATGCAAAATAATAACACAATAATAATTATCTATAATTATATATTGAATAATGCAAAAATAATAACACCAATAATAATTATATAATAATTAATATTATTGAATAATGCAAAATAATAAACACAATAATAATTATATAATAATTAATATTATTGAATAATGCAAAATAATAACACAATAATAATTATATAATAATTATATTATTGAATAATGCAACAAAATAATAACCACAATAATATTATAATAATTAATTAATATTATTGAATAATGCAAAATAATAACACAATAATAATTAATTAATTAAATTAATATTTATTGAATAATGCAAAATAATAAAACATAATATAATTATATAATTAATAATATATTGAATAATGCAAAATAATAACACAATAATAATTAATAATAATATTAATATTATTGAATAATGCAAATAATAACACAAATAATTAATTATATAATAATTAATATTTATTGAATAATGCAAAATAATAACCATAATAATTATTATATCATAATTAATATTATTGATTAATGGCAAATTAATAAACACAATAATAATTATATAATAATTCAATATTATTGCATAAGTGCAAATTAATAACACAATAATTAGTTATATAATAATTATATATTGCATTATATGCCAAAATAATACCACAATTAATATTATATAAAATTAATATTTTGAATAGTCAAATATATAAACACAATATTAATTATATAATAATTAATATTATTGAATAATGCAAAATAATAAACAATTTAATAATTATATAATAATTAATATATTGAATACTGCAAAATAATTAACACAATAATAATTATTAATAATTAATATTATTGAATAATGCAAAAAATTAATAAACACAATAATAATTTATAAATAATTAATATTATTTGAATAATGCAAAATAATAACACAATAATAATTATATAATAATTATTATTATTTGAATAATGGTCAACATAATAACACCTTAATTATATAAGAATTAATATTATTGAATAATTGCAATAAATAAAATATAACCCAATATAATTATATAATAATTAATATTATTGAATAATGCACAATTAATTAACACAATAATAATTATATAATAATTAATATTATTGAATAATGCAAATAATAATAACACAATAATTAATTATATAATAATTAATATTATTGAATAATGCAAAATAATGAACACAATAATAATTATTAATAATTAATATTATTGAATAATGCCAAAATTAATAACACAATTAATAATTTATTATAATAATTAATATTATTGGATAATGCACAAAAAATTAATAACACAAATAATAATTATAATAATTAATATTATTGAATTGATGCAAAATAATAACACAATAATAATTATATAATAATTAATTTATTGTGAATAATGCAAATTAATACACCATAATAATTATCTATAATTTAATATTATTGATTATTGGCCAAATAATAACACATAATTAATTATATAATAATTAATATTATTGAATAATGCAAAATAATAACACCATAAATAATTATATAATAATTATATGTATGAATTATGCAAAAATAATAACACAATAATAATTATATAATTAATTAATATTATTGAATAATGCAAATAATAAAACACAATAATAATTATATAATGTATTAATATTATTGAATAATGCACAAATAAAACCACAATAATAATTATATAATAATTAATATTATTGAATCATGCAAAAATAATTAACACAATAATAATTATATAATTAATCATTAATATTGAATAATGCAAAATAATAACACAATAATAATATATAATTAATATTATTGAATAATGCAAAAATAATACAACACAATTAATAATTATATAATTAATATTATTGAATAATTGCAAAATAATAACACAAATAATAATTATATAATTAATATTATTGAATAATGCAAAATAATAACACAAATTAATATTATTTATAATTAATATTATTGAATAATGCAAAAATAATAACACAATTAATAATTATATATTAATATTATTGAATAAATGCAAAAATAATAACACAATAATATTATATAATTAATATTATTGAATAATGCAAAAATAATAACACAATAATAATTATATAATTAATATTATTGAATAAATGCAAAATAATAACCACAATAAATAATTATATAATTAATATTATTGAATAATGCAAAAATAATACACAATAATAATTATATATTAGTAATATTGAATAATGCAAAATAATAACCACAATAATAATTATATACTTAGTATATTGAATAATGCAAAAAATAACACAATAAATAATTATATAATTAATATTATTGAATAATGCAAAATAATAAACACAATAATAATTATATAATTAATATATTGAATAATGCAAATAATAAACACAATACTAATTATATAATTAATATTATTGAATAATGCAAAATATAACACAATATCATTAATATTAATATTATTGAATAATGGCAAACATAATAACACCATTAATAATATATAAATTATATATATTGAATAATGCAAAATAAGAACACAATAATAATATCTAATAATTAATGATTAGGAATAATGCAAAATAATAACACAATATAAATTATATAAAATATTAATATTATTGAATAATGCAAAAATTAATAACACAATAATAATTTATATAATTAATATTATTGAATAATGCAAAAATAATAACACAATAATAATATATAATTAATAATTATTGAATAATGCCAAAATAATAACACATATCATAATGATATAATAACTAATATTATTGCTTGAATAAATGCAAAACTCATGAACACAATAAAATATATAATTAATATTATTGAATATAATGCAAAAATAATACACAATAATATTATATAATTAATATTATTGAATAATGCAAAATAATAACACAATAATAATTTATAATGTAATATTATGAATAATTGCAAAATAATAACACAATAATAATTATTAATTAATATTATTGAATTAATGTCAAAATAATAACAAATAATAATTTATATTAATATTATTGAATAATGCAAAATAATAACACAATAATAATTATATATAATATATATTATTGAATAATGCAAAAATAATAACACAATAATAATTATATAATTAATAATTATTGGAATAATGCAAAATAATAACACAATAATAATGATATAATTAATATTATTGAATAATGCAAAATAATAACACAATAATAATTATATAATTAATATTATTGAAATAATGCAAAATAATAACAACAATAATAATTATATAATTAATATTATTGAATAATGCAAAATAATAACACAATAATAATTATATAATTAATATATTGAATAATGCAAAATAATAACACAATAATAATTATATAATTAATATTATTGAATAAATGCAAAATAATAACACAATAATAATTTATAAATATAATTATTGAGTAATGCAAAAATAATAACACAATAATAATTATATAATTAATATTATTGAGTAATGCAAAATAATAACACATAATAATTATATAATTAATATTATTGAATAATGCAAAATAATAACACATTAATAATTATAGTAATTAATATTATTGATAATGCAAAATAATAACACAATAATAATTATATAATTAAGTATTATTGAATAATGTAAAATAATCCACAATAATAATTATATAATTAGTATTATTGAATAATGTAAAATAATAACACAATAATAATTATATATTAGTATTATTGAATCATATAAAATAACACGATCAAGGCAAAATAGCGATAATAACCAAATATGCCAGGGGAGAATATCAGAAAATATAAATAAAGACAACCCTGGTGGCATTATAGACAAAAAAAACTTATTTAAGGAAACAAAAAAACACGTTTAATATTTTACGCGTAGGAGCACACGCTGTATATTAAGTAGTGTGTTACAAGAAATAAAGGTTCTGTAGCACGCTCCATGACATTAAAATCGACGATAAAATGGTAGGATGTTAAAGTCTTGCAAATAAATATAAAACGTTTGGTACATTGCCAACTTTTCTCGCTAAATAAAATTTTGCTGTTTTGAAATGCGAATGATCTGAAGTAAATATTAATAGAACCCGTTTATTAGCGTTAAAAGTTGGGAGATTCTTTTATTGCCAGATTAAAACAAGACTGACGATATCGTGACCTGAGACAATATATAGATATTTTTATCTGGAAGGATAAATCTTCAGTGCTCTTTTGATTCCATAAATTTAATATCCGCCATTGACTTGGGTCAGGTTTGAATCTACGAGCACGTTACCAAAATCGTTATGCTAAAAATGAATCGTATAAAAAACACATAAAATGTAATCTACATTATATTAAGTGCTTTGACCTTGATACACTTTGTACATAATTTATAAACATATATTGGCGAAACTGACTAAATATATGGTCACATATAGAAATACATTATATAATGGAAATGGACACGTAATAAAAAAAAATAGTTTAAAAAAACTATAACAACAAGCTTTATTAGAAAACCGAACTAAAAAAAGGAAAATAATTTGAATTTCCTACAGGCTTGGGATAAAATTAAAGTGGTCAACAAAAAATCATCTCCAACACATATAGAATAAAACTAGAGTTATCATAAGTAATGCCACGAGTGATTTCCAAATTATCGATAAATTCACGACTCACGAAGTGAGGAGTGAATTTATCTAGAGAATTTGGAAATCAAGAGTGGCAATTTTTGTAGGACTATTTAACGAATAAAAATTAAGCTGTTTTACTCACAAATCATTATTTAACTATAGTTATTTTAAAAATATTTATATATTTAATGTAAACGGCGATGTTTGAAAACAAATGGAGAAACGATTAGGTACGCTTCTACTGCTTCTTTTGTTTATCACTGCAACCAGACCATACTATTTATTGCCAAAGGAACCGCAATATTGTAAGGAGGAGCTTTCTTTAATATGGTAATTATAACACTGATAAATATTTGGTGAAACACGACTCTGATTGGTTGTGTAAAACAGAAATCATTGAAACGTGATTGGTCATTGACTCCCATTTGGGGCATGAGTTAAATAGTCAGAGAAAAATGACTACGAGCCACGTTTCATGTGATTAGTTTTTGCGTTTATACTGTAGTAAGAAAAAAATGCTAATTACACGCTTTATATTAGCTAGACCTGTATCTATGTAACGGAATCTTTCAACGCGATTTTCACCCACTTAAAATCATTGGATCGACTTCAAACTTTGTATACGTGTAAAGGACCAATGACAATACACTAATTTCATAAATGTTTCTAACATCCTAGCCAGAATCAGCAGAAAATCAAATAATAAAAATCGGTATAATAGGTTGCGGACTTAGACTTCTTTACTCAATCGTTGTAAGAGCTCAGTTTGGTATATAAATTTCAGTAATCCATAGGTCGCTGGTTCAAATCCGGCCCGCAGTTTATTTTTAGTAGAGTATAACTTTTAGCTCATACTACAATAGTATCGAATTTAAAGATAGGCCTATTTACATTTTTATCTTATTCTGTAAAATATTAAAACTAAAAAAATAAAAAATAAATAATAGTTTAAAAACTTAAAACAAACACGCTTTATTAGAAAAACCGAACTAAAAAATGAAAAATAATTTTAATTCCAACACGCTGTGGGATAAAATTAAAGTAGTCAACAAAAAAAATCATATCCAACACATCTAGAATAAACCAGAGTTATCTACACAAAAAAAAAGTAATATTACAATCAAAAGTATGGAGTGCTCTATATCAATTAATATATTTGACGAAAGATATTGGTAAATAGTAAAGTTTAGTAAGAAGAAAATGTAAAACCTCTAAAAAGCACACCCCATGCTTTTGATGGTAATTTTTTTGTAGATAACTCTAGTTTTTATTCTAGATGTGTTGGAGATGATTTTTTTGTTAGCCACTTTAATTTTATCCCAAGCGTATTGGAAATTAAAATTATTTTTCATTTTTTAGTTCGGTTTTCTAATAAAGCGTGTTGTTTTAGTTTTTTAAACTATTATTTATTTTTAATTTAACTGCTATCGTGATACAGAACTTGAGACAGGGACAATTCGTAATCACAATCAGAATAATTAACTTACGACCTTCACATATGCTGTGCAATTTGATAAGGAGATAATGCTGTTGTGAATATCAACCGAATCAATCGATGGTTGATTACTATATCACAGATTGTAAGATCTTTTTGCGCGATATAGTGCGTTTTGTCGTACTCACAGCATGATTTGAAAGTTCAACTTCCTACATTTCGGGGTTGCCAAACCTAAATAACTACATGTACTGTGATATTACATATTATTACCCATCCAAGTGTTTTGTGCAGGCGGAAAATATATTAACTAACAAACTGTCTTTCTCTTTCTATTCCTTACTATGTTGCCACTTCCTGTCCTTTGAATTATGTTGTTGATTGGCAGGTAGAGAGCTGACAAATACTATGTATTTTAATGGTCCGTCGTTCTGCGCGGTCAGTGGCAGAATGACTAACTTGACAACCCTGTTACTTTTGGGGTTTACGCCTAGGAATGAGCTGTCCCTTCCTTGCCCTTCTCATTGCATGTTGCCACTTGTGATTTATTGTGAGGCTGGTAATGGAGAGATGACAAATACTGTGATGTTAAATGATCCGACCGCTTGAGCGTTCCGTTCTTAAATGACTAATTTGACAACCATGTTAAGATCTTTCACAACGTGTTTAGGGATTCTCCCCCCACATTTGAAGTTGAAAAATTTCAATCGTGATCGGATGTACAGTTTTCTCCTACATCCCTTCCACAGATTCAGTAGATCGGCGACACTAGCGCTAAAACTCTTCTCTCCGCGCCCGTTAACAGTTAACTTGGATGTGTAATACAAACCTCGTGCGGGAAGTAAAACCAGTGTCCTTATGTATACTTCGTACAATGTATATACAAAAATATATCCAAAAGTGTTAATATACATTTGTTCTTCTTCTTCTTCTTTCCAGGATTAGGTCAATTCGACCTGTTCCGGTCTTAAGTCCATCGTTTCCTTGGCCGTCCCAAAGATCTTTTTCCATGTGGTTTGTAGGTGTTGATGTTTTTGGGTAATCTTTATTGTCCATTCGTGTTAAATGTTCTTTCCATTGGTATTTGTGCTCTTCTAGTTATCAACTATTGAAAATATCTGCAGTTCATTTCTTATTGATTTATTGTGTAATCTATCCATGCGTGTACATCCTTTTACGGATTTTAAAAATTTCATTTCAGCGGCTTGAATGTGTGAGATATCATTTTTTCTAAGTACCCAAGATTCAGATCGATATAAAAGAACAGAAACAGCCATAATTTTATACATTATACGAAACAAATCACTGCATTTTAAATTAACTTAATTTTATTTGAAACATGTAAAACAATAAATACATACTTGCCGCCATTTTATGACTGATTGGTGTCACGGCCTGCTGTAGTCTTAACTAATAACTAAACATTGTTCACACTGTTAGTCAGTTGTTTATAATGAACGCAAATATTTCCAACAAAGATGCTATTATTTATTATTTATAAAACACCATCGCGCAAAAGAAATGTATAACGCACGTTTGTGATGTGTTTTACAGAATCTCGGAAATTAAAAACCTCGCTATCGATCGGTTTTTAAACATTTCCTCGCTTCTGTAAAAACCACTTCCCAACCTCGCATCATAATATACTATTAGTCACTCCTTTAGAAAAATAAATAAATATCCTCAACTCGTGTCCAACTCAGGGTCGGGTCGAGGAATGAGATGAGATGAAATCCCTATATTTAAAAAGGTCTGTCAACTACAAGGGTGCCGGCCGACCACTACTGACGCACAGTCACAAGGGTGGATGAATGAAAGGAAATGAAATGGATGAGATGAGTGTGGAGAAATGGTGGAATGAAATTTGTGGCAGGGAAAACGGGAGAAACCCCGAGAAAAACCTGCCGAAGCTCCGTTTCGTCCACCACGAAACTCCTATACAAATAATGGCTTAATTTTGTTTTTAGGGAAGTAAGTTAAATTTACGAGAGGCCTTGGTATCCATTGACAAGGATATGTAATTGCTCAACTTACTTCCCTAGGAAAGAAAAGTAATTGACTTAATAATGTATTTTTTTATTTACATCAGTCCTTAAATATTCTGTATTCTTTTCATATATGTTTTTCGAATTTGTTGGTAACAGAAAATGAACAGCAACAGTCGCCACTTCCTCTAGATCACAATTAATCATATTTGTAATTAATATGCCGTCAAATAATAATAATAATAATAATAATAATAATAATAATAATAATAATAATAATAATACTTTATTTATTCTGGCAGAGTTAAGGCCATAAGGCCCTCTCTTCCACTCAACCAGCACAAATACAAATAAATATTCGACAAATGTAGATATACACTGTACTAATTATAACAGTTAAAGATACAATAAATGTAGCAATGTAAATGTCATGTAACAAACAACATTCATAGGGTAATAACAATAATGATACGATAATAATAATAATATAAATATGATACATTATACGGGAAACACCAATTAATATATATATCTTACACTGGATAATAATGAAGTCGAGTTTAGAGCAAATATAAATTTAGATTTCTTTTAAAAGATGCCAATGTCCGGCAGCCCCTTATTTCTTGTGGTAGGGAATTCCAGTTGCGAGAAGTGGAGATGGTATATGACATGGAGTGATGTGTATGTCCTATGTTGCGGTATATTAAGTAAGATACTATGTTGTGTGATCTTGTGTTTAAGTTATTGGTTTGAGGATAGAATACTGGAAACGGGATGATAAATAATTGGGAATCGAGGTATGTAGGATCTTAAATAGGAGAATTAGACAGTGCGATTTTCTTCTCTCTTTTAGATGTAGCCATGACAATTCGTGGAATAATGGAGAAATGTGAACGTATTTTCGAACATTAAACATGAATCTGATACACATATTATGGACACGCTGCAGTTTGTCCGACAATCCGTCACTTATAATAATAATAATAATAGCTTTATTTTACCTGGCAGAGTTAAGGCCTTAAGGCCTTGTCTACCACTCAACCAGGATGGTAAGGATGATGGCCATATGATTATGTCAGTTAGTAGAACATCACAGTAGTCAAAATGCGGCATCACTAAAGTTTGGATTAAAATTCTTTTAAGAGTTGTAGGAAGAAAATGTTTAAGTCGCTTTAGGGAATGCATTATGGAGAAGATCCTTTTAGATGTTTGTTTTACTTGCTCATGCCATTTTAAATTAGAATCTAAGTAAAATCCCAAGTTTTTAACGACGTCGGTATAAGGAATTTGTTCATTATCTAATATGACAGCCGGCATATTGCCATTGTTTATGAGGTGTAATAGCCTTGGATGTCCGATAATTATTGCTTGCGTTTTGTTTACATTTAGTTTCAGCCCATATTGTCTGGACCATAAAGATATATGCCTGAGGTCAGTGTTTACTTTGTCAATATATTCATTAATTTCGTCAGGCCTAAAGTGTGTGTAAATCTGTAGGTCGTCGGCGTAAAGATGATGCTTGCAGTTTTGTAGTTTCTTGGTCACGTCATTAATATAAATCGAGAAGAGAAGAGGAGCGAGGACGCCGCCTTGAGGTACCCCTTTCCTCACCAAGCGCCAAACTGTTATTTAAAATGTCTGCCACTAATTCAGACAACAATAAACAATTGCAATTGTTTTATCAACATTTCCCGGCTATCAAGCATTGAAATATTCTAACCAAGATATAAATTCACACAAAATATAGAAATTAAACAGAATTATTAGTACAGGAGTGAACAATAGTATACGTATTACGATGCGAGGTTGGGAAGTGGTTTTTGCAGATGTGAGGAAATGTTTAAAAACCGATCGATAGCGAGGTCTTTAATTTCCGAGATTCTGTAAAACACTTCAAAAAATGTGCGTTGTACATTATTTTTGAGCGATGGAGTTTTAAAAATAATAAATAATACTAAAATAGTAACATCTTTGTTGGAAATATTTTCGTTCATTATAAACAATTGACTAACGTTATCAGTGTGAGCAATGTTTATTAGTTGAAACAACAGGAGGCCTTGAGAACCATTATTGATAACATGACCGCAAGTACGCATTTATTGTTTTATACTGTTTCAAAGAAAGTTCAGTTCATTTAAAATGCAGTGATTTGTTTGGTATAATGTATATTAACACTACCATTTGGATATTTTCTGTATATAGATTGTACGTAGTAAACACAGAGGGCAGTGGTTTTACTTCCCGCACGTGGGTGTAAATGTAATATTACAGTATAGTTACTTAGGTTGGCAACCCCGAAATGTAGGAAGTTGAACTTTCAATAATGGTCGCCATTGCTGGTAAGTACGATAAAACACACTATCGCGCAAAAAAATTACGATTGTTGTGCATTCATTTATCGGCAAGTAACAAACAGCTGACAGAGTTCGCCTGCACTCTTACACGTGCTGCGCGGAGTAATACATTTGAGGTTAAATGTCAAGGCGTGCTTCTTACGTTGGACAGATAACACTAGTCGACAAAAATGAACTTTTTTTCTTTCACAAGAATACAAATATGAGATTTTAGAAGTATTTTTCAACCTGAATTTAAATATTTCAGTTTTTTTTCCCCCCATCAGGCAAGAGTTTTCTGTGATATTAATTTACATTTTTTATAATTTTTATAGTTTTTAATAAAATCCACCTAACTCTTAACTCATTCTGACTTACCTAGAAAGTGGTAGATAGTGATTTTTGGGCATATTTTGCATCTGGAACATTTCTCTTCTTGGTCCAACAGTAGTCAGCCAGCATATTAGAACTCCACTTGCCTTGGTACCTCTTTTCCATTGTGGAAATTTGCTGATGAAAACGCTCACCGTGCTCGTCAGAGACAGCCCTTAAATACAGCTGGAATAAAATCGCTACATATATGGTAAAGGTTCCTATGACAGGTCAAAGAGAATGCTAAAATAAATTTTAAAAAGGTAGCTGTCACAAAAAAACTGTGCCTGATGGAAAAATTCTGACTACATATCTGAATTCAGTATGGAAAAAATACACTAGATTCACTAATCAGATTTCTTGTGAAGAAAACCTTGTCGACCAATGTAATAGTACTCTACTACTTACTTCCCTTGTTGCGTATGTAACTATTACAATTTCCGATACCGTACTAGTATAGTAAAAAGAGGGAAATTTTGAGGAATTGGCTGAATTCAAATTCCTAGGAACAATAATCACAAATAGGAATGAGATGCACAAAGAAATTAAACATAGGCTCAATTCTGGAAATGCGTGCTATTATGCATTGCAGAGACTTTTGATGTCCCAACTCCTTTCAAAAAAACGTTAAGCTGAAAATATATAAAACTATTATTCTACCAGTTATATTATATGGGTGCGAAACATGGACTCTACTTTAAGGGAGGAAAGGAGATTACGAGTATTTGAGAATAAAGTTCTTAGGAAAATTTTTGGACCAAAGAGAGATGAACAGACAGGTGAATGGAGAAGACTACATAACAATGAACTACATGGTCTTTATAGGAAGCCAGATATAATAAGAACAGTTAAGTCTCGTAGACTGCGATGGGCAGGACATGTTGCACGTATGGGGAATGAAAGACGTGCATGGAAGCTTCTTGTAGGAAAGCCAGAGGGAAAACGCCCAGTTGGTAGACCAAGAATGAGGTGGGAGAACAACATTAACTTTGATTTGAGGGAAGTAGATTATACAGGGAATGATTGGAAAGCATTAGCTCAGGATAGGGATGTATGGAGAGCTTATGTCCGCGCGGCCATGAACCTACGGGTTCGATAGTGCCAGTGAGTAAGTAAGTAAGTACTAGTATAGTAAACAAATGCACAGTATAGTTAGTATTAACACTATGCAACTAGTTACGAAAGGAGATTATAAAATTACAATAGGAAGTGACATGATGAGGTTCTTCTTAATAAATAAGGTAGGCCTAAGTCTTTGCATCTTAACTCGTAAAACTTGGTGTGGACAAGCTGACAATAAAACAATAGTTTTGAAACATGTCCTAAAAGAATTAACTTTTATGAGATGAGATGCTACACTCCCTTATTTATTACGGAAGGAGATGTTTAACGAATGGGTCAAATTAGAACACCTCCATGGCGTAGCGATTTTTATAAGAATCATGACAGAATAACGCTATTTTTGTACGAGTTGTATACAACACTTTATCTACGTTTGGGTTATTCGTTATTGCAGAATACGCCTAGAGTATACGTACTGTTAAGGCTATTAAATCTGGCATATCTGCGATTTTTTATTCCTTAGGAGTTTTAAGTCAGGAAATTTTAAGGCCCAAACTGTCTCTGAATATTATCTGGCCAGCATACTTACATTAGAGCTGGGATTATATGCAAGTACATATTTTGCTCCTTGCTACATGGTTCTTCATTTATAACCTAACGGGCAAACGGAATTTTGCTAGTGCGCGGTTGGGTGTGCCAACATAAACAAGCAAAACGCCGTGTGCCCGTTAGGTTATAAATGAAGAACCCTGTATTTAGATGCTGGGGAAATTATATCTTCATAAACCACTATTAGAGTTAATATAACTGAATTTTATTTCACATATTTTGAAGTAATATTGCCTCACTATGATGGTTGCCCGTTTATATAAAAGCGGGTGCCACGCGACAATGCTCGACAATGATTAACATGCGAAATTATTATAGTAGCAGTAGTCGGCATCTTTATATTTAATTATATATAACAGCTGTGGGGAAACAAAGCGAACCGATGGATAACCATCATAGTGAGGCAAACTTTACAATCTTTCAGAAACAAATTGAAAATAAAAGTATTAACATAAACAACTCACTAATATTATTTTTTTAATTAATAATTTGTTTTTTCATTATTTAATAAAAATAGTTTTAAGATTCGTTAATATATTTACCTAATGCCTTGTATAAAAAGCGATTAGATTAATTCATCATAGTTTATTACTTTCTTTGTATTTTTTCTTTTCTGTTTATGTATAGTAGATTCGAGCTGTTATTCCTTTCTGTATTCATTCTATCACTAATTTAATTTTAATTGTATTTAATTTTATTGTATTATTTGACATTATTTTCATTATTATTCAATTTAGTAGACTATTTAACTCATGCCCCAAATGGGAGTCAATGACCAATCACGTTTCAATGATTTCTGTTTTACAACCAATCAGAGTCGTGTTTCACCAAATATTTATCAGTGTTATAATTACCATATTAAAGAAAGCTCCTCCTTACAATATTGCGTTCCTTTGGCAATAAATAGTATGATCTGGTTGCAGTGATAGACAAATGAAGCAGTAGAAGCGTACCTATCGTTTCTCATTTGTTTTCAAACATCGCCGTTTACATTAAATGTATAAATATTTTAAAATAACTATAGTTAAATAATGATTTGTGAGTAAACAGCTTAATTTTATTCGTTAAATAGTCCTAACAAATGCCACTCTTGATTTCCAAATTCTCTAGATAAATTCACTCCTCACTTCGTGAGTCGTGAATTTATCGATAATTTGGAAATCACTCGTGGCATTACTTATGATAATTAATTGTTTAGTATGACTATTATTGTAATTTTTTGTATTTATATGTAACATATGTTTGTCCTGGTGAGTGGAAGAGAAGGCCACATGGTCTGAACTCCACCAGGCTAAATAAATCTATTCTAAATTCTAAATAATATATATATATATTCTTACTGAAGTTACATGGATATTGTCACATGCCACAGTAGGTATATTAAGATAACTGACAGGCACTGAAGAGCAAGGAATGACTATACCAGGTTTAAAAAATAACAGGTGATTAACAGACACTTAAGAGCATGACAATTACATGAAAGAAACTTGTTACGCCTCATGATTTTGGCAATTATTTCATAAAACTCTTATAAGTTCTGTACTCAATACTTTTAATGTATATACTATTCATATCTTAACATTTTCCAATACTCTTATTTTAACACAGTTCCAATAATGGATCATACGGAGAAGGAGAGATCCACGGTTCGATTCCTGGTTCAGAGATTAATTTTTCTTTTCACAATATCATTATAATACTATTCATCTCTCTTTTAACGATGTCTAATTTAGCTTTTCAAAGAGGTAGGCAACTGTGTTTTGGATATTCCAGTACTGTTTTTAAATTTGTTCTTTTGACCGGAAGTAATTATCATAAGTAATGCCACGAGTGATTTCCAAATTATCGATAAATTCACGACTCACGAAGTGAGGAGTGAATTTATCTAGAGAATTTGGAAATCAAGAGTGGCATTTGTTAGGACTATTTAACGAATAAAATAAAGCTGTTTACTCACAAATCATTATTTAACTACAGTTATTTAAAAATATTTTTATATTTAAAGTAAACGGTGATGTTTGAAAACTAATGAGAAACGATAGGTAGCCTACGCTTCTACTGCTTCTTTTGTTTATCACTGCAACCAGATCATACTATTTATTGCCAAAGGAACGCAATATTGTAAGAATGCTCTCTAGTGAGAGAAAAAATGAAACACATCAATCTGTATATTAATTCATTTTTGATGTCGTATACATTTAAGAAAGTGCAAACAGTGGTTTCTTTTTTTGGTGGTATAATCAATTGCTACAAATGTTGACATGTAAGCACTATTATATACAATCTGGTAGCCGTATTTGTTATAGGCTCAGTCACTGCAAAATAACGGTCAGACCTGTTCAGAATATTAAAAAGGAGGAGCTTTGCTTAATATATGATAATCCTAACGTTGATAATTATTTCGTGAAACACGTCTCTGATTGGTTGTAATACAGAAATCATTGAAACGTGATTGGTCATTGACTCCCATTTGGGGCATGAGTTAAATAGTCAATAAAACTAAATATATGGTCACACACAGAAATACATTATATAATGGAAAAGGACAGCTAATGACAAAAGAGGAACATTTTGAGGAAGTGGCTGAATTCAAATACCTAGGAACATTAATCACAAATAGGAATGAGATGCACAAAGAAATTAAACATAGGCTCAATTCTGGAAATGCGTGCTATTATGCATTGCAGAGACTCTTGTCCGAACTCCTTTCAAAAAACGTTAAACTGAAAATATATAAAACTGTTATTCTACCAGTTATATTATAGGATGCGAAACATGGACTCTTACTTCAAGGGAGGAAAGGAGATTACGAACAATTGAGAATGAAATTCTTGGGAAAATGTATGGACTAGAGAGAGATGAACAGACAGGTGAATGGAGAAAACTGCACAGTGAACTATATGATCTTTATAGGAAACCAGATATAATAAGAACAGTTAAGTCTTGTCAACTGCGAAGGGCAGGACATCTGACACGAAGGGAAATGAAAGTGTGGCATCATGTAAGCTTCTTGTATGAAAACCAGAGGGAAAATGCTAAGTGGTAAGCTAAGAATGAGGTGGGAGAATAACATTAACCTCGATTTGAGGAAAGTATATTATACAGCAGATGATTGGAAAAGATTACCTTAGGATAGGGATGTAAGGACAGCTTATATCTACACGACCACGAACTTTCGGGTTCGGTAGTGCCAGTGAGTTAGTTATATATAGTTATATTTTAGCTTATAGAAAATAAAATATAGTGCTTGTGATGAAAAATGAGAACTAATGTACATTTTAAAAAACCAGTCCAAGAAAAGAAACAATAATTGCATGAAAATAGCTTCAAGGCCAGACAATGAACTTTTTGCTGTATAACTAAACTGTGTAATATTTTTGTATGCTAGAGAAGACTGTTCTTATGCACGCAATGTGCGTCATACAATTACAAATATTAATTTTAAATTAATTTATACGTATAACGTACAAGTGACAAAGAGAAACTAAGAGCAAGAAAATAATACTAATTGAAAAATGAGAGCGGGAATTCTACGACCAGTGTTTTGTTTATTCTTCTTCTTATTATTATTATTATTATTATTATTATTATTATTATTATTATTATTATTATTATTATTATTATTATTATTATTCACTTCCTGGTTTAGGCAAGAGTTTTTTTTTTATAAAATTTCTTTCTAAGAGTCCAGATTAGAACTTCATATTTACTCATAATTGGAACGTATAAGCTACACTATTAATAAAAAAAATATTCTTTCTTATTAAATCATCATCATCATCAACAACAAGGATTAAGCCCAACGGCCTGTTCCGATCTCATTATAGATCGAATTGGTCCTTCCATCTCTTCAATGATCTTCCCAACATTCTTCTCCCTTTTGGTTTATAATCATACATTTTTCTTGGTATGCGCTGTTCATTCATTCGTAATATGTGCTGGAGATGTGCATTTTGACAATATTTTATTCTTTCACAGAGATTAAATATATTAAGTTCTGTTCTTATATCTTCGTTTTTCTTTTTATCGGTCCTTTGGTATCCTGCTTTGTGATTAATTTGGACATTAAATACTCAGATTTCTTGTACAGTTTCAACAAACACCACAAATAAATAATAAAATATAATATTTAATTAAATAAAAATAAAACTTAAGGTTTTATGTGATTTTCATATTATAAATAAGAAAATCTCACAAAACTTTAAGTTTTATTTTTATTTAATTAAATGAGTTATGGATTTTCATCAGGTAAACACAAATTCAATTGATTACTTAATAAAATATTATTTTATTGTAGTCCACCGCTGTGGTCTCGAGGTAGCGTGCTGCCTTGTCACGCAGCGGGCCCGGGTTCGATTCCCGGTCGGGACTTTTCCTCACCTGTAAGACAAATGACAGGAAGCTTAGGGTCCGACGGTCCCCTAAAAATCATCCGGCCATCATCAACATCATTATCATCATCCTTCACCGGTGTGGAAATCAGCGGGAAGCTACCACACCTATAATTCCCTAGTAAAGCTGCAAGCATAGCATGAAGAATTCTGTGATCGCAGTGAAAGACCTGCCCTCGGGCAGAATTACTATGGATGGATGGTTTTTACTACAGTAATAGATAGAATACACGTATTTCCTGTATTAAAAACACAATACAAAATTATCTAGTCCCGCGCCGTAGCCGAGTGGTTAGCAGACCTACGGGACTTGCGCTGGTTCGAGTCTCCATGGGGGAAGAAATTTTCTCATGGTATTTCGGCCAGTATGGGACCGGTGCCCACCCAGCATCGTGAGGCAATTGGGTAGCTACAATAAGTAGCGGCTCCAGGTTGAGAAAATCAGCTATAATGGCTGGGGGACTCGATATGCTGACCACATGTCATCCCTACGCTGGCTGATGAACACCTACCTCTGTGATTGACACATATGGATGTGAGGCCAGCAGCCGGCTGGTAGGCTAAGGACCTTGTAGGCCTGTCGCGCCCAGAAAAAAAAAATATCTTGAATGCACGTGAGAGATTTGATTTAATGTTAATACACTCATGTATCTAACATTACAGGTGCAGCATAAGCCAATTAACCGGAAATGCAAATATATTATTTTCCGTAGCTTACAACATAAAAAAAACCGGAATTGTTCAAAGTGACCTCCATTATTGTTTAAGCTGTAGTGTTTGACATTATATTCTGAAGGTCCCGTATTCAAACCCCAGTTTCAACCAATCTGATTTTTTTCCCTTGCAACCACATGCAAGCGGTAAACTGACTTATACAGCACCTATAGATAGAGTTTTCTGTTAATATTATCTATCTTCGGGTTTTTACAGCTGCTGCCATCTTTCCGTGCCAAACCTCCAAAGATAATATCTTCTACATATTTAAGACTTAAAGTTAAATTAAAAATTAATAACATACTGTGATACCAGGATGGGAAAACAGTTATATGTCAGATCGTCTATATCAAGTTTTCTAAACTTAGAAATTTATCTTTTGATGTCGCGAATTCAAATCCGGATGAGGTGGGTAGATTTTCCGTTTCTAAAAATTCAGAACGTTCTAACTACAATCCTTACAGTCAATGTCCCTATTGATAAATACTCGATATATGGCCAGGGTAGTTACAGTGACTACGAATAATCACTATTGCCAGTAATAATAGTAATAATAATAATAATAATAATAATAATAATAATAAAAACTTCGTGTATCTTGTAAGCCCATGTTTCCCTTAACAGACATTTAGGCGCTCTCCCCCTACAGGGAAGAATTTGAACCATACTAATTTAGTTACACTTGTTTTCGTATAGATGTCATTTGAGTGGTCCGTGGTCAGCGTTCCGCCTCATTCTGACATCTAGGAAACCAAGGTAGTACTAGAACGGGAAAATTCGGTAAATTTTGCTTAGAGGCCTTTTCATTCAGGCTTAGGGATCTTTTACGAGCCTGAAAATCTTCAGACTCGGGACCCACGGCTTAAAGTCCCTCCCGGAGGACTTGTTCCTTGGATTTTTCCATCCTAAAAAATCCATCGACCCCGGCCAGGTTTGAACCCGCGACCCTCGGGACCTGAGGAAAAGAGCATAATCACTAGTCCACCGCGGCCGATGATAATAATAATAATCCGATTGAGGGTCTTTCCACTTTTCAGCGGTTGCCCTTTTACCAGCCGGCTGCTGGCCCTTCACATCCACATGTGTCAATCACAGAGGTAGATGATCAACAGCCAGTGTAGGGGTGACATGTGGTTAGCATGCCGAGTCCCCCCGCCGTTATAGCTGGTTCCTCAACCTGGAGCCGCTACTTATTTTAGCTACCCAATTGCCTCACGATGCTGGGTGGGCACCGGTCCCATACTGGCCGAAATACCATGAGAAAATTTCTTCCCCCATGGAGACTCGAACCAGCGCAAATCCCGTAGCTCTGCAGCCAAGGCTTCCTACCTTAACCGCTCGGCTACGGCGCGGGACATAATAATAATAATAATAATAATAATAATAATAATAATAATAATAATAATAATAATAATAATAATAATAATAATAATCATAATAATAATAATAATAAGATGAGATCGGAAAAGGATTGAAAAAATTAAAAGAATTGAAGACTACGTCAATTTTGGAATATATCCAACATTACCAACTACATTGGAAAAACCATCTTGAAAGAATGAGTTCAAATCGGATCCCCAAAGCTGTTTATAATTATATACCAAGAGGACGAAGATCTCTGGGCCGTCCTATGAAACGCTGGAGGGAAAATTTTCTATAGGATCGTAACAGGCCTTGGCCTAATACTTAGAAGGAAGAAGAGATAGATAATATAATAATGATAATGTTTCCTATTTACTACATTGCAAGCCAATCAACAGATGAAACTGCAATAACCTCATTTGAATGTCTTCCATTGTAGTTCATTGCACATCTAATGATAATGGTGAAAGTGGTGATATACTAGTGGAAAACATTCAGATAGGGACGTTAAGCCTGGCAGTCCCCTTGGTGCTTTTCGACAGGCGTAGGCTCGTGCCGGCATCGGTTTCAACTTCTTCATCATCCCTAATTTGATACACTTTACACTACACAAATATATACTTTCGTCTTTATACGATAAAGAATACATAATATATGGACGATTTATTTAATAATCCTCAAGATTATATTAAATAAGAAAAATCTAGCATATAAAAATTCCTCAAAGTAAATGTATTAATTGCACTGGCTCATGAAGTAAGTGTACGCACACTTTTAGCGCCAAATCTTTAAATACACCCTTATTATTAAAGAAAAACATGTAAACGCCATCAGTCCTATCAGAGATTCTGTGTTTTGCATCATGCAGCTAAGTGCCAAATGTTCCCGCTCTTAGATTGTTGACGCATAACTGTCAAATAAGGGAATTAACTTTAATATCCAATATTGTTAGTTAGACGCTACAATAAATAGCGAAGATTGACTTAAACTTTAAACGTATTTTTCTCAAAACTTACATAATGGCGCATAGCCGGTTGATGCAAAACATCGTCCATATGTAAAGTTAAACTTAAACGTATTTTTCTCGAAACTTACATAATGGCGCATAGCCGGTTGATGCATAACATAGTCCATATGTAAAGTTAAACTTTAAACGTATTTTTCTCGAAACTTACATAAAGGCGCATAGCCGGTTGATGCATAACATCGTCCATATGTAAAGTTAAACTTTAAACGTATTTTTCTCCAAACTTACATAAAGGCGCATAGCCGGTTGATGCATAACATCGTCCATATGTAAAGTTAAACTTTAAACGTATTTTCTCGAAACTTACATAATGGCGCATAGCCGGTTGATGCATAACATCGTCCATATGTAAAGTTAAACTTTAAACGTATTTTTCTCGAAACTTACATAAAGGCGCATAGCCGGTTGATGCATAACATCGTCCATATGTAAGTTAAACTTTAAACGTATTTTTCTCGAAACTTACATAATGGCGCATAGCCGGTTGATGCATAACATCGTCCATATGTAAAGTTAAACTTTAAACGTATTTTTCTCGAAACTTACATAATGGCGCATAGCCGGTTGATGCATAACATCGTCCATATATAAAGTTAAACTTTAAACTTATTTTTCTCGAAACTTACATAAAGGCGCATAGCCGGTTGATGCATAACATCGTCCATATGTAAAGTTAAACTTTAAACGTATTTTTCTCGAAACTTACATAATGGCGCATAGCCGGTTGATGCATAACATAGTCCATATGTAAAGTTAAACTTTAAACGTATTTTTCTCGAAACTTACATAAAGGCGCATAGCCGGTTGATGCATAACATCGTCCATATGTAAAGTTAAACTTTAAACGTATTTTTCTCGAAACTTACATAATGGCGCATAGCCGGTTGATGCATAACATCGTCCATATGTAAAGTTAAACTTTAAACGTATTTTTCTCGAAACTTACATAATGGCGCATAGCCGGTTGATGCATAACATAGTCCATATGTAAAGTTAAACTTTAAACGTATTTTTCTCGAAACTTACATAAAGGCGCATAGCCGGTTGATGCATAACATCGTCCATATGTAAAGTTAAACTTTAAACGTATTTTTCTCGAAACTTACATAATGGCGCATAGCCGGTTGATGCATAACATCGTCCATATATAAAGTTAAACTTTAAACTTATTTTTCTCGAAACTTACATAAAGGCGCATAGCCGGTTGATGCATAACATCGTCCATATGTAAAGTTAAACTTTAAACGTATTTTTCTCGAAACTCACATAATGGCGCATAGCCGGTTGATGCATAACATAGTCCAGATGTAAAGTTAAACTTTAAACGTATTTTTCTCGAAACTCACATAATGGCGCATAGCCGATTGATGCATAACATCGTCCATATGTAAAGTTAAACTTTAAACGTATTTTTCTCGAAACTTACATAATGGTGCATAGCCGGTTGATGCATAACATCGTCCATATGTAAAGTTAAACTTTAAACGTATTTTTCTCGAAACTCACATAATGGCGCATAGCCGGTTGATGCATAACATAGTCCATATGTAAAGTTAAACTTTAAACGTATTTTTCTCGAAACTTACATAATGGCGCATAGCCGGTTGATGCATAACATCGTCCATATGTAAAGTTAAACTTTAAACGTATTTTCTCGAAACTTACATAATGGCGCATAGCCGGTTGATGCATAACATCGTCCATATGTAAAGTTAAACTTTAAACGTATTTTTCTCGAAACTTACATAATGGCGCATAGCCGGTTGATGCATAACATCGTCCATATGTAAGGTTAAACTTTAAACGTATTTTTCTCGAAACTTACATAATGGCGCATAGCCGGTTGATGCATAACATCGTCCATATGTAAGGTTAAATTTAAACGTATTTTTCTCGAAACTTACATAATGGCGCATAGCCGGTTGATGCATAACAATCGTCCATATGTAAAGTGCCTCCTGAAATGGTGGTAAATTGAAAATAGAGCACATTTACGCCAGGGCGGAACCTGAAGCATCAAAATGTACAGTGGGTGGCATTAGAACATACACACAAACACACACGCATTGCAATAATTGAAGATTTTACATAATATCTTTACGATGATTAGTAGCGTAATCAAATAAGACATAAAAGACAGGATATGGGTGGAGGTTTATAAAACGAAGTCCAAATGTGGTAGCCTATATTTCTTTTCGTAAATGACTTTTAATGCTGAAATCGACTGTTGAAACACATTATTTATGGATAAATGAGAATGAATATTCGTTTCACAATTTACGTATCAGAAATTCAATTAAATTGACTGTTTTTATTGCCACAAAGTTTTGAATTATGTTGTAACACGCAGCTACGTCTCACAGTAACAAAATTTTGACTAAGACACACCTATTTACAGCAGGTCCACGATCTCCTAAACATTCTATTTCCAGAACAATCCAGTATTATCTAGCAATATAATCCAATTACGACTGAAATGTTGTATTAATTTATTTTATACTAATACAGTAAAACCTGTCTATGAAGGAACATGACGGTTCCTTAAATATATTTCCGTCTTGGCAGTTTTCCTTCTTATAAAGGGTTCCCAAATTACAAGCTTGAATTTTCTCAAGCAGTCCACCGCTGTGGTCTCGGGGTAGCGTGCTGCCTTGTCACGCAGCGGGCCCGGGTTCGATCCCCGGTCGGTACAGTTTTTCTGGGTGAGGTTTTTATCGGGGTTTTTCCTCACCTGTAAGACAAATGTCAGGAAAAATTTAAGACCCAAATGGTCCCCGAAATCATATGGCCATCGCAATCATCATCATTCATATTCATCTTAGGTTAAGCTTAGGATTAGGGACTCTCCTGGTGCACCATTATCATCATCATCACCCATCATATCGGGGCAACGTAACCCCGCCTTCCAGGCTCCCCAACCTCAGAAGTGGGTTACAAGTACGCCATGCCAGGAGAGAAACCAGGAATGTCGAAAGACAACCTGGGGCATTTGAAAAAAAAAATCTCAAGCAGTTATGGTTTTACATGCACGCTTTAAAGACATAACGTAATTGACTGAAATATAGACAAAATAGTGTATGTAACACAGCTCAGTTTGCACGGCAATACAAAACAATTTTATTACACAAAAGCGAGAAGGAACTCAACTATAGAAATACTGAAGAGTTTCCCAACTCCCTCGCAGGTAACGTAAGCAGGCAAGGAGAAGCGAGGGATTCCCCGCTGTCACACATAAGCAAGGGTATCCCCGCAATACAATGGCAACACAAAAAGGTTAAAACGATATAATGTACAAAGCGTCATATGCAGAATTTTCACGTGTGGTCATTAATATTGTAATTAGAACGTGCTTAAGAATAATTTTCCGTCTTACTGAGGTAAAAATTACTATTGGTACTTTAAAAACCATTCCGTTTTCGCGTTATGAAGGTTTCCGGCTTATACAGGACGATTTTACATATAAAATCGTACCGTTCTGGAGATTTTTTTTTCCGTCTCTACAGGTTTCCTTCTTATAAAGGTTCCGGCTAAGACAGGTTTTATTGTATTAACTAATACTCAGCGTGCGCTGCTACGCCTAAATACTCTTTTTCACTTCCTGGTTTAGGCATTAATTGTTTGTTCCGTCTTCACTAATACATCTAAAACTATCTCTTTCGAGGACGTCCGACATCTCCTCTTCCCCTTGGAAAATAATGTAAGATTTTATTTGGTAATCTATTTCCTTCCATTCTTTCTACATATTCTTTCCACTGATTCTTGTTGTTAAATATATTTTCTTTTATGGAGTAGATCTGCAGTTCTTCACAGATATCCTCATTTCTTAATTGGTCTATTCTAGTGCATCCTTTTACTCTTCTTAAAAATTTCATCTCTGCTGCTTGGATTTTACTTTCTTGTTTGGTAGAGATAATCCAAGATTCGCTCCCATACAAAAGGTCAGGGACCGCCATTGTTTTATAAAATTTTAATGTTGTTTGTTTATGGGCTTTATTATTCAATGTTCTATTTATTGTGCAACAAATAGCTTGAAACTGATGAGTTTTATGTTCAATATCTGTATCATACTCATAGCTGATATCACATCCTAAATATTTGAAGTGGGACACTTGTTCAATAATTTCGTCTCTAATTATTATTTTTGCACCCAGTGTGTTTCTTCCACAAAATGCCATTGCTTTTGTTTTACTTACTGAAATTTTAAAATTATAATCGCTACATATGTATTTAGTTTATAAGCTATCAGTTCCCAACGCAGCGGGCCAAGGTTCGATTCCCTGTCGGGATAGGCTCCTGGGTGATGTTGGTGTTGGGTTTTTTCCTTCACCTGTAAGACAAATGTCAGGAAAGCTTCGGGCCCAACGGTCCCCGAAAAAATTCATCAGGCCATCACCATTCATTCACCGGTGTTGGAAAGCAACAGGAAGTTACCACACCTATAATTCTCTATTAAAGCTGCAAAGTATGGGGTGTCAGAAAGACCTGCATTTGGAACGGGTTTTTTAGTCAGAAAGGAGGGATCCTATCCGCTATCCCAGTTCTTAAGTTTGTTATGGAATGGATATCATACATGATTCTAAAGGGTAAACGACAATATTTTATAATTGTAACTGTTCCATGCCCCCACAGAAGATACAGATGACAAGATCAAGGATGAGTTTCTATGAAGAATTAGAATGCTTATTTTATAGCCTTTCACGATATCATATGACATTTGTCTTAGGAGACTTTTATAGCACAAGTGAGGCGGGAAGATATCTTCAACCCAACAATAGGCAAATTCATCCTTCATGAAGATAGTAACCGACAACGGGGTTAGATTAGTCACATTTGCCACATCAAAGATTCTCATTGTTAAGAGCACAACATTTCAGCATAAAGATATTCATAAATACCCCATTGACGTCCCCATATGGGGAAACTCGTAACCAGATAGATCATGTATTAGTTGATAAACGCTGGCACCTTAGCATCATTGATGTTAGATCAGTTAGATGGACAGACTGCAATTCAGATCATCATCTATTCAGAGGTGAAAATCAGACAACGGCTATCGCTTATGAGAGGAACAAACGCTAAAGATGATTCTGTAAAATATGAATTCAAAAACTTGAAAAATGATGAAATGCGGCAAGAATACCAAATCAAAATTGCTAATATATTTGAAGTACTGGAATCTTCAGCTGACAATATGGCAAACGCACCGAGAAACTGATATAAATAAAGAATTGGAGGCTATAAAAGATCCTATTAAATTGTCAGCATCATAAAGCATTGGTTGTTTAAAAAAAGAGGCAAAACAAATGGTTTGATGAGGAATGTGCCGACATTGTAAAGAAAAGAAAGGTAGCAAAAATTAAAGGGTTACACGAGCCAAAGGAGGTAAAATTAGAGCAATTGGGTAGTGTTAGACGGGAAAACCACCAAGTTACTAAAGCGTAAAAAGATTGAATATTTGAGAGAGAAGATTAATGCTCTTGAAATGATTGAAAAAAATAGGAACATTAGAGAATTATATCAGGGAATTAGTATAGAGAAGAAAGGGTTTCAGGCTAGAACAAACATAATTCCGAATGAAAATGGGGAAACTGAGTGCAGATTCCAAGAGTATATTAACTAGATGGAAAAGTTATTTTAATCAGTTTCTATTAAATGTACATACAGAACAGAACATTGCAGAGGAATACGTTACAGACAGCAGAAATCCTAGTCGCCGAGCCAAGTGCATTAGAGGTTGAAATGGCAATTGAAAAATTGAAGATGTAGCAAGCATCAGGTTCAGATGAGATCCCAGCAGAACTGATAAAATCAGGGGTAGAAAAATTGGATGGACAAGGATCAACCTGGTTGTTTAGTATGATTTGGAAAATAGAAGCTCTTCCAGACGAAATGGAATGAATCAATTATCGTACCAATTTATAAGAAAGGAGATAAAACTGCATTGCCACCACTATAGGGGCATCTCAACTTACATTTCAACTTCGTACAAAATTCTAACAAATATATTAGTAAGCAGACTACCTCCCTATAGTGACTGACATTCTAGGAGATACTCAATGTGCATTTAGAAAGAAACGAGGTCTACAAGAACAATCAGATTTTTAGTATAAGACAGATGTTTTGAAAAGAAATGGGAAACTAATGGTACTGTACATCAACTATATGTAGACTTCAAAAAAGCATATGATTCAATTAAGAGGGAGAAGTTATATAGTATCCTGCTGGAGTTTGGAATTCCTAAAAAGTTAGTTAGACTTATTCGAATGTGTCTAAATGGCTCAACGAGTAGGGTGCGTGTAGGCAAACAGTTTTTAGACACTTTTGAAATCCAGAATGGGTTAAAGCAAGGAGATGCACTATCTCCTCTACTATTTAATTTTGTACTAGAGCATGCCATTAAATCTTTAGAGAATGAGGAAGGCTTACAACTCAATGGTATTAATAAGCTGTTAGTTTATGCTGATGATGTAGTACTACTGGCCGATAGCGAGGAGATACTAAAGGCCAACACGCACACACTATTGAGTAACACTAAGAAATTAGGACTAGAAGTAAATATCAGTAAAACTAAATATATGGTCACACGTAGAAATACATTATATAATGGAAATGGACAGCTAATGACAAATGAGGGAAATTTTGAGGAATTGGCTGAATTCAAATACCTAGGAACAATAATCACAAATAGGAATGAGATGCACAAAGAAATTAAACATAGGCTTAATTCTGGAAATGCATGCTATTATGCATTGCAGAGACTTTTGATGTCCCAACTCCTTTCAAAAAACGTTAAGCTGAAAATATATAAAACCATTGTTCTACCAGTTATATTATATGGGTGCGAAACATGGACTCTTACTTTAAGGGAGGAAAGGAGATTACGAGTATTTGAGAATAAAGTTCTTAGGAAAATTTTTGGACCAAAGAGAGATGAACAGACAGGTGAATGGAGAAGACTACATAACAATGAACTACATGGTCTTTATAGGAAGCCAGATATAATAAGAACAGTTAAGTCCCGTAGACTGCGATGGGCAGGACATGTTGCACGTATGGGGAATGAAAGACGTGCATGGAAACTTCTTGTAGGAAAGCCAGAAGGAAAACGCCCAGTTGGTAGACCAAGAATGAGGTGGGAGAACAACATTAACTATGATTTGAGGGAAGTAGATTATACAGGGAATGATTGGAAAACATTAGCTCAGGATAGGGATGTATGGAGAGCTTATGTCCGTGCGGCCATGAACCTACGGGTTCGATAGTGCCAGTGAGTAAGTAAGTAAGTAAGTAAGCTGCAAAGTATATCATGAAAATGCTATGACTGCAGTGAAAGACCTGTCATCGGGCAGAACACTATAGAATAGAATTTTTTTTTTCAAATGCCCCAGGTTTGTCATTCGACATTCCTGGTTTCTCTCCTGGCATGGCGTACTTGTAACCCACTTCTGAGGTTGGGGCGCCTGGAAGGCGGGGTGGTACGTTGCCCCGATGATATGATGGGTGATGATGATAGTGGTGCGCCAGGAGAGTCCCTAATCCTAAACTTAATCTAAGATGAATATGAATGATGATGAATGCGATGGCCATATGATTTCGGGGACCGTTTGGGCCTTAAAGTTTTCCTGACATTTGTCTTACAGGTGAGGAAAAACCCCGATGAAAACCTCACTCAGAAAAACTGTCTTAACCGGGGATCGAACCCGGGCCCGCTGCGTGACAAGGCAGCACGCTACCCGGAGACCACAGCGGTGGACATAGAATAGAATTCTTGTAATTCTGTTGTTCCATGTACTTTTTCCGTCTTTACTAATATTTCGTACTATCATAAACGTTTTGCAACGAACAATTTTATTACCAACAAATCCACTAACTCTATCGAACCCGTAGGTTCAAGGCCGCGCGGACATAAGCTCCCCATACATCCTTATCCTGAATTAATGTTTTTCGATCATCCCTTATATAATCTACTTCCCTCAAATTGTAAAAAAAGTAAAGTGATCCCACAACAGACCCGGAGGTCCTTGGGGTAGTAGGAGGTTAAGGCTCCCACTTTTTCTAGACAATCGGCACTTTATGTCAGCCGGGTTGTCAGCCCTGCGTGACGGCCGCCTTTACCCCCAGAACAAGCGTCTGGTACTCATTTCAGTTAGAGGCTGAGTCGACCCCAGGGCCATAGTGCCGCCAGAGGGTTTGGGTCAGTTTAAAAATCCTGACCCCAACGGGACTTGAACCCTCGACCCTCCGGCTTGTAGCTCAGTGCCTTAACCACTACGCTACGGCGTGCCCCCAAAGTAAAGTGATCCCACAACAGGCCCGGAGGCCCTTGGGGTAGTAGGAGGTTAAGGCTCCCACTTTTTCTAGACAATCGGCACTTTATGTCAGCCGGGTTGTCAGCCCTGCATGACGGCCGCCTTTACCCCCAGAACAAGAGTCTGGTACTCATTTCCGTTAGAGGCTGAGTCGACCCCAGGGCCATAGTGCCGCCAGAGGGTTTGGGTCAGTTTAAAAATCCTGACCCCCGGCTTGTAGCTCAGTGCCTTAACCACTACGCTACGGCGTTCCCTCAAATCGTGGTTAATGTTATTCTCCCATCTCATTCTTCGTCTGCCAACTAGGACTTTTCCATCTGGATTCCCTACAAGACGCTTCCATGCACCTCTTTCAGTTCCCATTCGTGCCACGTGTTCTCCCATCGCAATCTACGACACTTAACTGTTACTATATCTGGTTTCCTATAAAGACCATGTAGCTCACTGTTATGTAGTTTTCTCTATTCCCTTATCTGTTCATCTCTCTTTGTCCCAAAAAAATTCCTAAGAACTTTATTCTCAAATACTTGTAATTATCTTTCCTCTCTTAAAATTAGTCCATGTTTGGCAACCATATCATATAAATGGGAGAATAACTTTTATGTATTTTCAGTTTGACATTTTTCCATAATTATTAAATGTTATACGCAAATTGACGCACTATTAATTATAAGTTCAGCATGAGCTTAGGTAAGTAACTGAAGTAAAATAATCCCACTACAGGCCTCGGGAGGCCCTTGGGGTAGTAGGAGGTTAAGGCTCCAACTTTTTCTAGACAATTGGTACTTGGTGTCAGCCCTGGGTGACGGCCGCCTTTACCCCCAGAACAAGCGTATGGTACTCATTTCCGTTAGAGGTTGAATCGACTCCAGGGCCATAGTGCCGCCAGAAGGTTTTGGTCAGTTTAAAAATCCTGACCCCACCGGGACTTGAAACCTCGACCTTCCAACTTGTAGCGCAGTGCCTTAACCACTAAGCTACGGCGTGCCCCTGAGCTTTAGGAATATAGAAAAAATCAAAAAGTTTTTTCTTTATCTTGCAAGTAGGCCTGCTACAGTTTGATAAATGTGAAAATGTAAATTAAATCGACACTATGCTGCTGGAATGACAGCTTTCTTGTTCGACGAAGCCAGACATAAGCCATGATGTATGGAACGTACTTTTGTCTCGCTGTATCAGCAGCAAATGATAAGATTGGCATTCCTTCCTGCTGTCTCGTACAATAACTATTGTCTGCAACTGTATATTCCGTCCTCGTAACATAAACTCATATCAATAGCTTTTCATTACAACTTCATTTCAATTTATCATGAAGTGGTGTATTACAATATTTTATTTGGCTATTCTTTATAACACGTGACGCGACTTTTTTAATTCCTTCATAAACTCCTGTCAATTTTATTCTTAGGATTCCATATTTCAAATTATTTCCCACCATTTACAATGTTTACATTTTTCTAACGATTATTTCAATTTTTTTTCTGTCATATTTAACTACATACGTAGCATGAAAACTTGGCAGCCATATTGATTTTAACGAATATTCTATGCAACAACACCAGTGCAGCCAGCATAAAGCATGTACTAATTAACTGTACACAGCTTTTAGCTTTGTACTTCACAGGTTAGAGTATTTAAATTCCGTTAGGTTAGCTTTTAGCTTAGTCTTTCACAGGTTAGAGTACTTACATTGCGTTAGGTTGGCTTTTACGTTCGTCAAATATCAACGAAGACATACTACAGGAACTTAACATGGACCGCATTGTGGATTTTATTCATAAATACCAAGATAATATGATAAAGCATGTGAGACAGATCCCCACGGAAATTTTGAACTACCAACCACAGGGAAAGATATCCATTGGACGTCCGCCAAAAATATGGAAGGAGAATTTTTGTAGACGTAACAGTTCTTAAAGGACTATAACATGCCTGGATGACGATGATGAAATATCATGTATATATTGGCTGCATCCCGTGATTGTATAGTGTAAACCGCTTCGCGTTTGTTGGCGCATGCGCACGGTGTATGATTGGAACATTTTTTTTCGCGTCACGTGTTGTAAAAAATCCCCTTTTATTTAATTATTGTCGCTGTACAGAGGCGTATTCCAGTAGCAACGAGATGTAATAGTTGTGTTGTTATACTTGGTTAATAGGGTGCTGATTAGTGTTAATAGAAAGAAACAAACATTTACATTTTAGTAATTAACTTCTTCTTCCTCTACGCATGAAAGCTGGCAGCTTGTTGCGTGTTCATTCACTACAGGTCCGGGGTATAGTGACGTCTTCAATCGTAGTTGTGGTCTTCCAAAAGACATTTTCTGCTAAGGTATCCAGTCAAGTACTTTCTTCATTAATCTACTGTTCTTCTTCTTCTTCCTTCCAAGTATTAGGCCAAGGCCTGTTACGATCCTATAGAAAATTTTCCCTCCAGCATTTGAGGGAAATTCTCGTATAAGACTTGAAAGCATAATAATAGTCCCTTCGATTGGTTGCTGGCCAAAGGAAGGCAAGACCAGTGATGGGGCTGCCATCTTATAGCCTCTGGTCAGGCTCTTCTGGAGAAGAAAAGATGCCCTAATAGCGTTGGCGTCGAAAAAACAAGAGTTAACCAAGAGAGGTTAGATAGTAAAGTTAAAAGAGTGCAAAACACAATAAGTGGAAGAAATGTTTTGCACAGCTTGGGCACCTTGTGGTCGCCATCCACATATCCCCTAGATGATGACCCCTGAGTTCTCCATCCTATCTATGTGATCCAGAGGTTTATAGGTTCAATTTCACATTCTTCTCTAATAGCAGAGCTGCGAATTTACCCACTGAGCTATTACTATGAACGACGTCTGAACTACCAGACATCTAATACGTATGATTGCATGCCAGGACATGAATTACAGACTGTCAGTGGCGCACTGGCTCTTGCTGAATGACGAAATGTCCATAAAAACATGGTTAAAAATGCAGCTATATTTGCAATTAAAACTAGGGTTATCCTACTATTGGAGCAGAACTGAAGTATTCCCAAGACAAACCATATACATAGTTTGCTTCATTGTTGATTAATGAATACGAACGTCCCGTTTGAAAAAAAAAAAGTCATATAACTTAAAAATTTGGCTTCACACACCCCAAGTTCCTCATCTCAAATTGTTCGTTTAATTCTCCTCTACAATAGCTGAAAGTTTGTCGGTGTTATTCATTAACACTCTGTATAAGAACTGGTTTATGACAGATTTGCAAATTCTTACTTTTGTTTCTATTCTTTTTTTTTTTTTTTCCAAACGTAATGTTTAAACATCCCAATATGTTGTTTGCATTATTTGCTTGATGGAAAATTCCATATGCATTACTGTTGCTGCTATTAATTTCTATTCCTAAGTATTTGAATTTCATGAACTGTTCTATACTTTTCCCTTCTAATTCTAATTTAATACGGCGTGAGTCTTTGTGTTTGAGAATAAATTCTTAGGAAAATGTTTGGACCAAACAGAGACGAACAAACAGGTGAATGGAGAAGACTGCATAACAGTGAACTACATGGTCTTTATAGGAAGCCAGATATAATTAGAACAGTTAAGTCTCGTAGACTTCGATGGGCAGGACATGTGGCACGAATGGGGAACGAAAGACGTGCATGGAAGCTTCTTGTAGGAAAGCCAGAGGGAAAACGCCCAGTTGGAAGACCAAGAATGAGGTGGGAGAATAACATTAACTATGATTTGAGGGAAGTAGATTATACAGGGATGATTGAAAAAACGTTGGCTCAGGATAGGGATATATGGAGAGCTTATGTCCGCGCGGCCATGAACGCACGGGTTCGATAGTGTCAGTGAGTTAGGAAGTGGGTCCTTGGATATTGTTATTGATTAGGTTTTGTTTATTGAAATGTTCATGTTATATTTTGTTGCAATTATTGTAATTAATCGTAATTAACATGTGTTAACGTAAATAATGTTGTGTTACTTCATTCGGTAAATAGAATGAATGATGAATGGAAATATTTTTCTTGCAACAGTGGAGGGAAGGGAACACTGTGGTACTTTTCCCCATCGCTGATAAATAAAATTGCTGATATTAAAGTTTCTCATGCTATATGAAAAGGCGAACAATGTATTCAAATAATGTATTATACAGGATAATGCAAATGAAGGTGTATTAACTTACGTATAATAATTGTAAAGATATCTTGTATTATTCTTGTTCATTCCGGAAACGAAGCAGGTTTTGTGAAGGACGCACAACTCCAGTTTCAGTCAAAATCTACGAAATATTATCACTATAGCGAGGAATTATATGAAGAAAATCATACCAAAATATGAAATCATTTTTTTTGTAAGCCTATGTTTTCCCTTAACAGAGATTTAGGCGCTCTCCCCCCCTACAGGGAAGAAGTTTGCATCATACTTATTTAGTTACAGATGTCATTTTGAGTGGTACGTGGTCAGCGTTCCGCCTCATACTGACATCTAGGAAACCAAGGTAGTACTAGGACGGGAAAATTCGGTAAATTTTGCTTAGAGGCCTTTTCATTCAGACTTAAGGATTTTTTACGAACCTGAAAATCTTCAGATTCGGGACCCACGGTTTAAAGTCCCTCCCGGAGGACTTGTTCCTTGGATTTTTCCGTCCTAAAAAATCCATACTTTACTTTTATGAAATCGTATAAAAAATAAAATTAGGACACAAAAATGTTATGAAGCTACTATTTTTTTAACTTTTTACACATATTTATATACACACATCCTGTATAATTTATGGGTATACATACCAGCACACAAATGAGACAGGAAGAGCTCAACAAACCAAGAGTTTCACTGTATTTCCATTTTAATTAATTTTTCATTAATTCTGACTCAATAAAAAATATCATGTTCATGATTAAAGCAATTTTAATGGCTCACGTTGAAGTGTAGTTGTTTGAGGAATCACGCTAACAAGCCGGAAGGTTGTGGGTTTGAGCCTCAATGGGGTCAGGCTTTTTAGCAGCACCAAACCTTCTGGTGGCATCATTAAACCCTAGGGACTAATCAGCTCTTAATTTAAATGGGTACCAGACACATGTTCTGGAGCAAGGGCGGCCGTCGTGCAGGACTGAGAACCCAGTGGACATCCCTTGGCGATTGTCTAGAAATGTGGAAGTCTCAACATCCATCTACCCCAAAGGCCTCCCAAGCCTGTAGTTTGACACTTTACTTCATAAATTAATACGGGTATATCATCAGACACTGGAGATTGACAGTTCATGGTGATATTCCTCTCTCAAGACACAATTTTAGACACACTCTTATATGCAGATGATCAGGCTCTTTCGGCAATAATGAAGATGAATTACAATATTCCACTCATCATCTTAATATAATAGCCCAACGATTTAACATGAAATATCAACAACAAAATCTAAAGTTATGGCCTTTCAAGGGAAATTCCCAGTGAGAAGTAAAATTTGTATTCAGAATTCAATATTAGAGCAAGTTAATTCATTTAAATACTTAGGATATAATCTAACTTATAATGAGGAATGTGATATATCCTTTAAAATACAAAACTATAATAAAGCTTTAAGAATTATCAACCAAGTTTTTAAACCATCAAAAGTGCAGAGACACACAAGAATGAAAATCTATAAAATTCTCGCTAGACCCATAATCTGTTATGGCAGTGAAGCATGGACCATCAGAACTCAGGATGATCGTCATATTACAGCCACGGAGATGAAATTTCTGCGACGAACTGCAGGTTATAGCCTTCTAGACCACCAAAGAAATTCAACAATAGCCAGAGAGTTAAACATCGTACCTATATCTGAATACCTCCAAGAATATAGAAACAATTGGCTAGCCCATATTCAGCGCATGGATCGTCACAGAATACCAAAACAAATTCTTCACTACATTCCTCGAGGCAGAAGATCTGTGGGTCGACCTTTCGGAGATGGCGGGAGACCGTAACGGGCCCACTGGGCCTAATACTTGAAAGGACGATGATGATGATGAGTATATGTTATAAAATGGTTTAAAGAGCAGTTAATACCAAATATTCCATTAATTATTTTACAGTTGGGATGAACTAAACGAAGCACCAATTTCAAATACCCATAAGGCATACAAGTGTAGTTAAGGAAGCCATAATTCAGAACATATGAAATTGATACAATTATAGAAGAATTTGGACATGGTGCGATTCGTTTACCTTCGTACCGATGAGAGTTTAATCCCATCGGACTCATGTAGGGATAGATAAAGGACTTGGTGAGAAAATAAATACAAAGTTTATCATGGGACATTAATTACAATATTTCAAGATAGTGTCAAACTAATTACGCTATGGAGATGACGAGATGCTTGTAGAAAGGCTGAGAAGAACTGAAAAATTGTATTGGGAACAATATCAGTTAACGGATCGAATCACTGATCAATTAGTCATTTAGGGCAAGGATTTTAATGCACTAAAATTTAAGATTGCAACACAGATATATATTGTTTTATTTTAGGAGATAATATTTTGAGGTTCTTTTGATCAAATTATTTTGAGTCTATAATATCCTACCTTAATATTAACGTTGATTTGTTCTCGAACATGTTTCGATTAGTCTTCTAATAATCCTCAGCATGGCCAGACTGATTGGATTCATGTTGTAAACACTGGATGTCGATGTCAACTCCCTCCTGCGGTTGGCCGAAGAACCTCCAAACGAGGCCACGTTCAGTCGGTATTTCGAAATTCATAATTCTATTTTTGTTCTTCTGAATATAGATTTTTTCCCCCAAATAGCTCTTTTGTATTTTCTAACTGTTCAAGAACAAATTAACATTAACACAGTCAGTACCGTAAACCAGTTAAGGCGTTTAAAGAGACTATCGTGTATGCGGCCATCGGTCAGTTAACTCATTTTGGAGCGGGCGCGAACAAACCGCGTTTATATTCAGCGCCTAAATTTTGTATTGGCTTAGTATGTCTTGGAGATCACTGATGGCATGTAAATGTACATTTTCTATTCCTGTTTGACACGTTTAACCTTGGTGAATCCCCTTTTATTTTAAAACAAACAACACATGGAATTCGTTCACCCAAACTTGACTCCAGGCTCCAATGCGTCGTATATGTTTTTCGTTATCTCGCTATTGTTTGCGTGAGTGAAACCATGGCGAGAGAAAAATATCTCACTGAAGAAGAATTAGTGAATATTTTGTATAATGATGATTCAGGTGATGAACTAATTCCTGAATTAGAAGATTCACAAAGTGAAAGTGAAGATGAACTTCCACTTCCTGAAATTGATACGCCGATACCATGTGATGCCAATCACCCAAGTTATTTCACCATCAAATCCTACTAGGATGCCAATCACCCAAGTTATTTCACCATCAAATCCTACTAGGATATCTCCTTTAGATATGTATAAAATTTGAATTTTCTAGGACTAATAGTTTGTGAATAACGGTCCATTTTCTGAAGTGCCACGAAAAGGGTAGCTGGGGTACTTAAATGGCTGGTCTGTGGGTTTAAATGCCCTGCTCAGTGCCTGGTAATGAATGTTTAATATTGATGTAAGATATTACAGACTCAATAATTTGAAAGATATATATTATTCAACTGTTTGTATGTGAACCAAGACAAAAGACAGTCAGAAGTCTAACTTCTAATAGTGAGTAAAAAAGGTTCGCCCGAATGGGCATTGATTATATTTAATCTATGCTATATTCGTTCATTGTTTTGGTTTCTTTGGGCACTTCGGTATGTGGTACCGTTCGCATCTGTGGCCACACAAAGCACATACCATTTTTCATTTGGGTCGTGGTACTTCATGTTTTCACACACTTTGTGATGAAAACCATGCCACAACATGTGGCTGGTCCTGGTTAGCTTTTGTCCAGTTCCTCTCTATCATGGCTCCCGTAGCATATAAATCAATGTCTAACTTTTAATTATACTACATTACAATCTTAACGTTTACTTACTTACTCACTGGCACTATCGAACCCGAAGGTTCATGGCCGCGCGGACATAAGCTCTCCATACATCCCTATCCTGAGCTAATGCTTTCCAATCATTCCCTGTATAATCTACTTCCCTCAAATCATAGTTAATGTTGTTCTCCCACCTCATTCTTGGTCTACCAACTGGGCGTTTTCCTCTGGCTTTCCTACAAGAAGTTTCCATGCACGTCTTTCACTCCCCATACGCGCAACATGTCCTACCCATCGCAGTCTACGAGTCTTAACTGTTCTTATTATATCTGGCTTCCTATAAAGACCATGTAGTTCATTGTTATGTAGTCTTCTCCATTCACCTGTCTGTTCATCTTTCTTTGGTCCAAAAATTTTCCTAAGAACTTTATTCTCAAATACTCGTAATCTCCTTTCCTCCCTTAAAGTAAGAGTCTATGTTTCGCATCCATATAATATAACTGGTAGAATAATAGTTTTATATATTTTCAGCTTAACGTTTTTTGAAAGGAGTTGGGACATCAAAAGTCTCTGCAATGCATAATAGCATGCATTTCCAGAATTGAGCCTATGTTTAATTCTTTTGCATCTCATTCCTATTTGTGATTATTGTTCCTAGGTATTTGAATTCAGCCACTTCCTCAAAATTTCCCTCATTTGTCATTAGCTGTCCATTTCCATTATATACTGAATTTCTACGTGTGACCATATATTTAGTTTTACTGATATTTACTTCCAGTCCTAATTTCTTAGTGTTGCTCAATAGTGTGTGCGTGTTGGTCTTAGTATCTCCTCGCTATCGGCCAGTAGTACTACATCATCATCATAAACTAACAGCTTATTAATACTATTCAGTTGTAAGCCTTCCTCATTCTCTAAAGATTTAATGGCATGCTCTAGTACAAAATTAAATAGTAGAGGAGATAGTGCATCTCCTTGCTTCAACCCATTCTGGATTTCAAAATTGTCCGAAAACTGTTTGCCTACACGCACCCTACTCTTTGTGCCATTTAGACACATTCGTATAAGTCTAACTAACTTTTTAGGAATTCCGAACTCCAGCAGGATACTATATAACTTCTCCCTCTTAATTGAATCATATGCTTTTTTGAAGTCTATGTATAGTTGATGTAAATTACAATCTTAACGTTTACTGCATTAAAACCCTTGTTCTAGCTCATTAATTTAAAAGTCGAATATGGTGAGGACAATTTGGAGGAGAACACGGTAGAGGATTGTGATAAAGAAGAGTTCACAGCCCCGTCCTTGCATTTTGATTAAATATTGTACAGCATATTCAACTTACTGTAGGTAGATAGCCTAATGAAAAATAATTTCAATATATTTTGATTAAAATATTGTACAGCATATTCAACTTACTGTAGGTAGATAGCCTAATGAAAAATAATTTCAATATATTTTGATTAAGATATTGTACAGCATATTCAACTTACTGTAGGTAGATAGCCTAATGAAAAATAATTTCAATATATTTTGATTAAGATATTGTACAGCATATTCAACTTACTGTAGGTAGATAGCCTAATGAAAAATAATTTCAATATATTTTGATTAAGATATTGTACAGCATATTCAACTTACTGTAGGTAGATAGCCTATATTCAACTTACTGTAGGTAGATAGCCTAATGAAAAATAATTTCAATATATTTTGATTAAGATATTGTACAGCATATTCAACTTACTGTAGGTAGATAGCCTATATTCAACTTACTGTAGGTAGATAGCCTAATGAAAAATAATTTCAATATATTTTGATTAAGATATTGTACGCATATTCAACTACTGTAGGTAGATAGCCTAATGAAAAATAATTTCAATATATTTTGATTAAGATATTGTACAGCATATTCAACTTACTGTAGGTAGATAGCCTATGAAAAATAATTTCAATATATTTTGATTAAGATATTGTACAGCATATTCAACTTACTGTAGGTAGATAGCCTAATGAAAAATAATTTCAATATATTTTGATTAAGATATTGTACAGCATATTCAACTTACTGTAGGTAGATAGCCTAATGAAAAATAATTTCAATATATTTTGATTAAGATATTGTACAGCATATTCAACTTACTGTAGGTAGATAGCCTAATGAAAAATAATTTCAATATATTTTGATTAAGATATTGTACAGCATATTCAACTTACTGTAGGTAGATAGCCTAATGAAAAATAATTTCAATATATTTTTGATTAAGATATTGTACAGCATATTCAACTTACTGTAGGTAGATAGCCTAATGAAAAATAATTTCAATATATTTTGATTAAGATATTGTACAGCATATTCAACTTACTGTAGGTAGATAGCCTAATGAAAAATAATTTCAATATATTTTGATTAAGATATTGTACAGCATATTCAACTTACTGTAGGTAGATAGCCTAATGAAAAATAATTTCAATATATTTTGATTAAGATATTGTACAGCATATTCAACTTACTGTAGGTAGATAGCCTAATGAAAAATAATTTCAATATATTTTGATTAAGATATTGTACAGCATATTCAACTTACTGTAGGTAGATAGCCTAATGAAAAATAATTTCAATATATTTTGATTAAGATATAGCCTAATGAAAAATAATTTCAATATTTTTGATTAAGATATTGTACAGCATATTCAACTTACTGTAGGTAGATAGCCTAATGAAAAATAATTTCAGTATATTTTGATTAAGATATTTTACAGCATATTCAACTTACTGTAGGTAGATAGCCTAATGAAAAATAATTTCAATATATTTTGATTAAGATATTGTACAGCATATTCAACTTACTGTAGGTAGATAGCCTAATGAAAATAATTTCAATATTTTTGATTAAGATATTGTACATCATATTCAACTTACTGTAGGTAGATAGCCTAATGAAAAATAATTTCAATATATTTTGATTAAGATATTGTACAGCATATTCAACTTACTGTAGGTAGATAGCCTAATGAAAAATAATTTCAATATATTTTGATTAAGATATTGTACAGCATATTCAACTTACTGTAGGTAGATAGCCTAATGAAAAATAATTTCAATATATTTTGATTAAGATATTGTACAGCATATTCAACTTACTGTAGGTAGATAGCCTAATGAAAAATAATTTCAATATATTTTGATTAAGATATTGTACAGCATATTCAACTTACTGTAGGTAGATAGCCTAATGAAAAATAATTTCAATATATTTTGATTAAGATATTGTACAGCATATATCAACTTACTGTAGGTAGATAGCCTAATGAAAAATAATTTCAATATATTTTGATTAAGATATTGTACAGCATATTCAACTTACTGTAGGTAGATAGCCTAATGAAAAATAATTTCAATATATTTTGATTAAGATATTGTACAGCATATTCAACTTACTGTAGGTAGATAGCCTAATGAAAAATAATTTCAATATATTTTGATTAAGATATTGTACAGCATATTCAACTTACTGTAGGTAGATAGCCTAATGAAAAATAATTTCAATATATTTTGATTAAGATATTGTACAGCATATTCAACTTACTGTAGGTAGATAGCCTAATGAAAAATAATTTCAATATATTTTGATTAAGATATTGTACAGCATATTCAACTTACTGTAGGTAGATAGCCTAATGAAAAATAATTTCAATATATTTTGATTAAGATATAGCCTAATGAAAAATAATTTCAATATATTTTGATTAAGATATTGTACAGCATATTCAACTTACTGTAGGTAGATAGCCTAATGAAAAATAATTTCAATATATTTTGATTAAGATATTGTACAGCATATTCAACTTACTGTAGGTAGATAGCCTAATGAAAAATAATTTCAATATATTTTGATTAAGATATTGTACAGCATATTCAACTTACTGTAGGTAGATAGCCTAATGAAAAATAATTTCAATATATTTTGATTAAGATATTGTACAGCATATTCAACTTACTGTAGGTAGATAGCCTAATGAAAATAATTTCAATATATTTTGATTAAGATATTGTACAGCATATTCAACTTACTGTAGGTAGATAGCCTATATTCAACTTACTGTAGGTAGATAGCCTAATGAAAAATAATTTCAATATATTTTGATTAAGATATTGTACAGCATATTCAACTTACTGTAGGTAGATAGCCTAATGAAAATAATTTCAATATATTTTGATTAAGATATTGTACAGCATATTCAACTTACTGTAGGTAGATAGCCTATATTCAACTTACTGTAGGTAGATAGCCTAATGAAAAATAATTTCAATATATTTTGTTAAAAGAGTGCTAACAACTTATTATTTCAATGAAAGATATCGAAACTGACTCTCTCGTCGTACATTGTTTTGTGATTGCCATAATTTTGAAGCAGCAGGTGGCGATTTCACCTTCCATTAGTGTCACGTGATTGTGGTTCAAAATTCGTAGAGGACAGAGTCCATTAACTACCAAACGTACTATAAGTGGACTAGTGTCTAAAAGCTTGGTTATTTACTGCAAGGCCAGCTAGCATGCACACAGAGTCTAGCCGTGATATCACATATAGGCTAATATAATGAAAAATATATTTCTCGTTGATCGATGAAATATCGAGATATGATATCAATCCATTATTGACCTACTTTTGACAACAAAACCTGATTGGCTAATGGGGACAAATATTATACGCATGTGAAACATGGAATCTTATTTTAAGGGAGAAAAAATGAATATTAAACATAATGTAGAAGTAATAGAAAAACGAAGAATGAAATGAAGATATCTGAAGAGGATTACTTACTTACTTACTCACTATCGAACCCGTAGGTTCATGGCCGCACGGACATAAGCTCTCCATACATCCCTATCCTGAGCTAATGCTTTCCAATCATTCCGTGTATAATCTACTTCCCTCAAATCATAGTTAATGTTATTCTCCCACCCCATTCTTGGTCTACCAACTGGGCGTTTTCCCTCTGACTTTCCTACAAGAAGCCTCCATGCAAGTCTCCCATTCCCCATACGTGCAACATGTCCTGCCCATCGCAGTCTACGAGACTTACTGTTCTTATTATATCTGGCTTCCTATAAAGACCATGTAGTTCTATCTGAAGAGGATCGAGAGAATATACTTGTAGAATACCAAGAATGATGCTGGATTTGAATGCTGAATGCAGGAGGAGGAGGAGGAGTGGGGAACCCAGGGGAAATTGATATGGATGGATGTAAGTGATACGAAACATGATCAGTAGAGACCTCAAAGAAGAAGATGCTGAGGATAGAAATCTGTGGCGGAGCAAAATACATTTGGGCTGAAGGATAACTACTGTAATGTTGAGAAAAATCCTTAAAAAAAAAGATTTCGAATGTTTGAGAATAAAGTTCTTAGGAAACTTTTGGGCTAGAGAGATAAATAGTCAGGCGAATGGAGAAGACTACAAACAGTGAGCTACATGAACTTTATAGAAAATCAGATATAATAAGAACAGTTAAGTCTCGTAGGCTGCGATGAGCAGGACATGTGGCACGAATGGGCAATGAAAGAGAGGCATGGAAATTTCTTGTAGGAAAACTAGAGGGAAAACGCGCAGTTGGTAGATCAAGAATATTTCTCACAGAATAAAAAAAGTAACACTACGGTAACAGCATTCGGGTCCCGCGCGGTAGCCGAGTGGTTAAAGCAGGAAGCCTTGGCGCAGAGCTACGGGACTTGCGCTGGTTCTCATGGTATTTCGGCCAGTATGGGACCGGTGCCCACCCAGCATCGTGATGCATTTGGGTAGCTACAATAAGTAGCGACTCCAGGTTGAGAAAGCCAGCTATAACAGCTGGGGGACTCGACATGCTGACCACATGTCACCCCTACACTGGCTGATTATCATCTACCTCTGTGATTGACCCATGTGGATGTGAGGCCAGCAGCCGGCTGGTAGGCTAAGGGCCTTGTAGGCCTGTCGCGCCAGGAGTAAGTAAAGTAACAGGATTCGATTGTATTGCCACGAATATGAAATTTTACACACTTTAATTAACTTGACAGTATCTGTAATGCATATTTGAATGCATGAACACAAAAAACTGAATAGATAACGTATGGCGGACCAAATGTAGATTTGCTTACATAACAGAAGAAAATAAAAAAAGTTTATGGGAAAATCTCGCGTGCTGGGGTGACCTTTATACAACTTCTATTTGCGTGCGTCTGAATCTGCATACTGATGATCTTGTAAGAATATCAGCTTCAACAGAATATGTACGGTCAATAGCAAACCTTGCAGGATATCGTGACGGGAGCCCACTTTCTCATAACGATTAACGACAATATAGTTGGTTTTTATAACAGAATCTCTATTAGAGTTTCTTGGAATTAAAGATTGTAAAAGTTGCCGACAATATTAAATGTCATAAATGCCTATTTAGAACATAATTACTTAAATTCTTTTTACATTTATTGTAAGTGTAGATTTGTTTTATTTACGCAAACTTTCTTCTTCTTCTTCCTTCCAAGTATTAGGCCAAGGCCTGTTACGATCCTATAGAAAATTTTCCCTCCAGCGTTTCATAGGACGGACCCTCAGGGGTCCTCATCTAGGGGATATGTGGATGGCGACCACAAGGTGCCCAAGCTGAGCAAAACATTTCTTCCACTTACTTGTGTTTTGCACTCTTTTAACTTTACTATCTAACCTCTCTTGGTTAACTCTTGTTTTTTTCGACCCCGACGCTATTAGGGCATCCGAGGGCTAGGGAGTCTTTCCTTTCTTCCATTTCTTCTTTCCTTTATTTTCTTTTCTTCTCCAGAAAAGCCTGACCAGAGGCTATAAGATGGCAGCCCCATCACTGGTCTTGCCTTCCTTTGGCCGGCAACCAATCGAAGGGACTATTATTATGCTTTCAAGTCTTATACGAGAATTTCCCGGAAGGATCAAACGCAAACTTTCTAATTCAACAAACTAACAGTATTACACCACAAAATATTAAAACAGTCGATAATATCAATTTGCATTATTAGCATTGAAAATTATATTTCACGGACTATTTAACTCATGCCCCAAATGGGAGTCAATGACGAATCACGTTTCAATGATTTCTGTTTTACAACCAATCAGAGTCGTGTTTCACGAAATATTTATCAGTGTTATAATTACCATATTAAAGAAAGCTCCTCCTTTTTAATATTCTGAACAGGTCTGACCATTATTTTGCAGTGACTGAGCCTGTGAGAAATACGGCTACCAGATTGTATATATAGTGCATGAATGTCAACACATGCCGCATGCGGGAGTTAATATAAAAACATTTGTAGCAATTTATTATACCACCAAAAAAAAAGAAACCCTGTTTGCACTTTCTTAAATGTATTTTTTACCAGGTAACAATCCAGAAAAATATAATTGTCATATTTACATCATACGACATCAGAAATGAATTAATATACAGTTTGATGTGTTTCATTTTTTCTCCACTAGAGAGCATTCTTACAATATTGCGTTCCTTTGGCAATAAATAGTATGATCTGGTTGCAGTGATAAACAAAAGAAGCAGATGAAGCGTACCTATCGTTTCTCATTTGTTTTCAAACATCGCCCTTTACATTAAATATATACATATATACATAGTAATTCTGCCCGAGGGCAGGTCTTTCACTGCAATCATAGCATTTTCATGCTATGCTTGCAGCTTTACTAGGGAATTGTAGGTGTGGTAGCTTCCCGTTGCTTTCCACATTAAATATATAAATATTTTAAAATAACTACAGTTAAATAATGATTTGTGAGTAAACAGCTTAATTTTATTCGTTAAATAGTCCTAACAAATGCCACTCTTGATTTCCAAATTCTCTAGATAAATTCACTCCTCACTTCGTGAGTCGTGAATTTATCGATAATTTGGAAATCACTCGTGGCATTACTTATGATAATTTGAAATGGTTCCTACCGACGGATTTTAAAATTGGATACGCAAACAATTTCAGAAGATGTGTTACAAAAAGGCTTATTTACTGTACATATAACAAAAGACTATATATTAAACAGTACCAAATAAATTGGAAACACCAAAGCTGTTTATAATTATATACCAAGAGGACAAAGATCTCTGGGCCGTCCTATGAAACGCTGGAGGGAAAATTTTCTATAGGATCGTAACAGGCCTTGGCCTAATACTTGGAAGGAAGAAGAAGAAGAAGAAAGAAGAAGAAGACTATAGTATGAAGATTTCAACTGATAAAACCAAAGTAATGGCAATCCGAGGCCCGATCCAATACGTAGCAAAATAGTGATTGAGAATACAATTTTAGATCAAGTTAATAACTTCTCCTATCTAAGGTGTGACATCTCCTATCAAGGCAAGAACGATCTTAATATGAAACTCACCATTTTTTTAGAAATATCTGGCTTATTAAATAATATTTTAAAACCACATCTTGTATAAAAACATTCCAAGACTCAAATTATATAAAAATCTCGCCCTTCCAACTTTCCTGTATTGAAGTGAAATCTGGGTTCTAAAAAAGAAAGACATCACCAGATTAAGAGCTGCAGAAATGAGATTCGTGCGCCGAACTGCTGGATGTACTCTACTTGACCGTCAGAGGAATGAAGATTGATTTAAAAGAACTCCACATGCAAACTTTAGAAGAAAAGATGTCCACCTACAGAGACAGATGACTGCGACATGCATCCCGAATGTCACCAACTAGGATCCCTAATGCAGTTCTTCGGTATCGTCGACGATCTGGACGTCCAAAAAAATTACTTTTAGACCCTGTCTAGTTGAGACCGAAACAGCTCAACATTGCCCCATATTCATGAATTGTGGATCATGATGAGTATTTTATAACCAAAAAGAAATAATTGATTATTAAAGCATGAAATGTACACTTTGCAAAAAAAAAAAAAAAAAAGGCGGTTGAAAAACGCAGTCCCTGTTGTGACCCACTGCGCATGCTCGAAGAGCTAAAACTGTGGTTCACGAGATAACGCATTGTTAAATGTTTTAAATACGCTGTATTTGGTTTTAATCGTCTTAAATAGTCAAAGAGCAGTGAAGGAGACATGTTTCTAGATATTTACGAGTTTGGACGTATAGAATATTACTCAAATTTCGACATTTTGAATAAAGTTCAACTCTCGTGCATGCTGTAAAGGTAAACAAGTCAACCGGGATTTAGATGACTAATATCCGACGTTCGAGTAGCGTAGATCGTTAAACCAATTACGAAAAATGAAATATGTATGAGAGCCAGGCTTCAAATCCCTCCACAATGATTTATTTGTATTTACGCAAAATACGCCATATAACATTTAATTCCTGCCACGTAATCTACGTCCACTTTACTCTATTTTAGTAATATTCCTGCCTTTTTAAACTCTATAACACTATTTAGCTACCGGTATAAATTCAATTGTGTGTGTAGTACCACGTTTTAATAATAATGTTATAAATTTATGTAATAAAAGATAATATAGCTTCATATATTAGTCCACCGCTATTGTCTAGAGATAGCGTGCTACCTTGTCACGCAGCGGACCCGGGTTCGATCCCCGGTCGGGGCAATTTTTCTGGGTGAGGTTTTTATCGGGGTTTTTCCTCACCCGTAAGACAAATGTCAGGAAAGCTTTAAGGTCCAAACGGTCCCCGAAATCATATGGCCATCATCATCATTATCATTATCATCATCATCATCCTTCACCGGTGTGGAAAGCAACGGGAAGCTACCACACCTACAATACCCTAGTAAAGCTGCTAGCATAGCATGAAAAATGCTATGATTGCAGTGAAGGACCTGCCTTCGGGCAGAATTACTACGGATGGCTATTTATTTATTTTATTATGTAGGCCTATTAGCAAGAGAAAAGTTTCACCCTTTAATTAAAATATTTAGTGTATACAGGTCAAGTCCAGCCTAATAATAGCCCATATATAATGGACAATAATAATAATAATACTTCCAAATAGTTAGTTCGTTTTTTTTTTTCTTTGAGAGTGGACACACAGAATAAAATATAAAGCATTATAACAATTAAAACATTTAATCTAATCGAGAATCCAACCTATGACCTCTTGCATACGAAGCACTAAGCATTCGCTGGCTTGCTGTGCATAAAATAATGTTCTTCATTGGAGGAAGTGGAGCGTATTGTAACTCTACTGTGCAATTAGTTTACTCGTGTGAATCGCGCGTTAGAACTTGCAATATTCGAGATTAAGAGTCCGCTCATATTTTTTTTCTAAGTGTGCATAAGCAAATTACTTTATCGACGCTTTTTTTTTCTATCCAACAATTAACTTCGTTGCTAAGGGATTTGTATCTAGACAATTTGTTTATTAAATATGTTCAAAAAGGAAGGATATGTAAATATTTCAGAAGAAATTTGTGAATTGGCAAGATAAGCTGTTTGTTTATATACAATGAATATCTGTAAGTGAAAGTGGTGATAATATTACAAATGGTGAATCTGCAGTTAGTGACCGTAATATGACTTTCACGGGACATTTTAACAACTGTGAGTTCTATTTTCAGTTTGTTTAAAGAAATTGAAAATATTTATGAAAGGATGATTTGTAATTAGTGCCAGTAACATGAGTTTCACGGGAAAATTTAACAAATGTAATTCCTATTTCAGTTCCTAAACATACTAAATTATATTTGAAGAGAAATAATTTTTCTCTTCAAATATGATTTATCCATCATTGAGATGTACGAAATCAATAATATTAACAAGGAAAAAGCCGTACTGGCTGTAATGTATAATTCCGAAATGTCTTCTTAATAAAGGAGCCGCCATTTGCAAGATAGAAGCATGGCTTCATAGCATTTGGTGGACGGGAATTACAAATGTATATAGAGAAAGATTTGCGTTTAGATCGGTACTTGCTCAGGTAGCTCAGTCGGTAGAGCACTTGGTCTAGAGAACCAAGGGTCCCGGGTTCAAGTCCCGGTCTGAGCGTATAATTTTTCTCTTCAAATATGATTTATCCATCATTGAGATGTACGGAATCAATAATATTAATACTAAATTATGTTTAAAAAGTTTTGACACCAATTTAAATAATATCTATCGATTCATTTTTCAAATAGTTTATTAAAAGTATTAAATAAATTAAACTATTGTATCTTTTAGGATATATGGTCGATTTAAATGTTAATTAAATTGTAGCCTGTTGTACAAAAATATTTGAGACGTTAAAACACGGTCTTTTCTCACGCGTGCTACATGTTACAGGAGCCCTACATATTGGAAAGGGTTTGCTGATTCATTCTGGCGTCGCGTGGCAGAAATATGTCATTAATCCCATTTAAAAGGCAAATCGTATATATTTCCATATATTAATAATGATAATAATAATAATCATATTTTTTTCTTCATGGTTTAGGCGATTCGCCTGTTCCGAATTCACAATGATTCCTTGCATCTCTTCCTAGGTTTTCCTACATCCCTTAATCCCTTTGGTTTATAATGATATGCTATCTTGGGCAATCTTGTTTCTTCCATTCTCTGAACATACTCTTCCCAGCCGACGCGGTGTTATTGAATTCTATCATTTATTGAATATATTTCTAATTCACTTATTATTTCGTAATTTATTATGTGGTCCAATTTTGTGCATCCTTTGGTCCTTCTTATAATCACCCATCCTTGTTAATAAATATATTAATCACCTAGTACAAAGCTTGTTCAGAAAGGAATAAGAATAAATAATTGCTGATCGGAACAGGCAACTCTTGCCTAAACCAGGAAGTGAAGAAGAAGAAGAAGACTATTTGCTGACGATGTTGTAATGCAAAATACAGAAAACGATTTACAATTCTCTCTACGCTGTTTAAATGAAATAAGTAAAGAGTACGATTTTAAAATATCTGCAGAGAAGACAAAAATAATGGCCTTTTTAGGAAATTCATAATAATAATAATAATAATAATAATAATAATAATAATAATAATAATAATAATAATAATAATAATAATGAAGTGAAGTAATCCCACTACAGGCCTCAGGAGGCCCTTGGGGTAGTAGGAGGTTGAGGCTCCCACTTTTTCTAGACAATCGGCACTTGATGTCAGCCGGGTTGTCAGCCCTGCGTGACGGCTGCCTTTACCCACAGAACAAGCGTCTGGTACTCATTTCCGTTAGAAGCTGAGTAGACCCCCGGACCATAGTGCCGCCAGAGGGTTTGGGTCAGTTTAAAAATCCTGACCCCCACGGGGCTCGAACCCTCGACCTTCCTGCTTGTAGAGCAGTGCCTTAACCACTACGTTACGGCGCGTATAATAATAATAATAATAATAATAATACAATTTCCTAACAGAGGCCGTAACACTAATATACCCTATCTTCCATCCAATAGATTTAAAATTAGATTCAGACTGACAGGATAAGGATTAGAGAGGCAGTGAAAAAAAGAAAAAAGAAAACTACTAATAATCATGATATCCGGGCAAAAATTCTTTAAGAATTGATTAACAATAATAATTTTAATGTTATTACATTTTATATTAATTACTATAACACAATTAATTAAAAATAAGTTCAAACGAAAAATTAAATAAGCATATTATACATTAAGGTAAGATAAAGTAATTATATTTTACAAAGTTTTAATATTTTTTATATCTTTTATATGTAAATAATCGGCCGCGGTGGACTAGTGGTTATGCTCCTTGCCTCTAGTCCCGAGGGTCGCGGGTTCAAACTCGGCCGGGGTCGATGGAATTTTTAGGATGGAAAAATCTAAGGAGCAAGTCCTCCGGGAGGGACTTTAAGCCGTGGGTCCCGAGTCTGAAGATTTTCAAGCTCGTAAACGAACCTTAAGCCTGAATGAAAAGGCCTCTAAGCAAAATTTACCTAATTTTCCCGTCCTAGTACTATCTTGGTTTCCTAGATGTCAGTATGAGGCGCAACGCTGACCACGGACCACTCAAATGACATCTATACGAAAACAAGTGTAACTAAATTACTATGGTTAAAATTCTTCCCTGTAGGGGGAGAGGGCTTAAATCTCTGTTAACGGAAACATGGGCTTACAAGATACAAGATTTATATGTAAATTTGTACAAAATAGAACATAATTCTGGAGTTGCCACATCCAGATGTTTCATAATGCTTCATTGAAATGTTGAAATTTCACACAGGGATCAATTCTGTATTTTTGTAGCATCGTAATAAATTAGTGTTTTAAAGAGAAAATTTATAGTCGACAATAACATTATTTCATTGAAATTAAATGTTTGGTTTTTAAAGATAAAATGTCAATTAATGATTTTTAACTAGATGTGTAAATCACATCCAAGTTATAAATATTATTGATACACGTTTGAGTTAGAAAATCGTAATCTAATATATAAAAATTAATGTTTGTTTAATAGTGAGTGTAGAACATATTTTTAACGACTCACCTCATATAATTTCTTTGATACCGGCGGTTTCAGACAATATCTTGTCCCTCTTCAGTCAAAGAAATTTGAAATTATATGAGGTGAGTCGTTAAAAATATGTTCTCCACTCACTATTAATGATATAACCTCATAATGTTTACTTCCCAATATTAATTTAAATATAATGTTTGTTTGTACTTTATGCGCGTCCATACCGTTGATCCGATTGTGATGGGGTTTTTGCAAAATGTTTAGGAGATTCCCGGGATGAAAACATAGGCTATAAGAAAGTTGTGATACTCAACTCCTACACCTTTAAAAGCACCCTTTGTAGTGAAAAGGTAAAAACAAATCCTTTTTTTGACGCTCACATGGCTTACGCTGCCTAAACCACAACAAATACACAAAATTAATTTACACAGAAATGAATATCTCAATAAACTCTACAAAAAAGTCAGCGACATCATATGTTTATCTTTTATGGATAACTCAAAATAGCCATTTTTGTCTTTCATTGATGCCAAGAAGAATGGGGTAAGTAGACTGCAGGACAAGCGTGCACATCCTGTTGTAATGGGGCTTTTTGCAAAATGTTCAGGATTTTCCCAGGAAGGTTATAGGCTACAAGAGAATTTTAATGCTCAAGCCCTTCACCCTTAAAAATAGTCCTTTGTAGTGAAAAGTAAAATGAAAGTGCTTTTTGTACGCTTAAATGGCTTACGCTGCCTAAACCATAACAAATACCCCAAATTAAAGCACACAGAATTGAATAGCTCAAAACACTAAAAAAGCCCGCTACAGCATATGTTTATCTTTTAGGGATAAGTCACAATAACCATTTTTGTCTTTCATTGATGCCAAGAAGATCGGCATTAAGTAGATTCCCGGGCAAGCAGAGCAGCAGCACGGGATAACTCGAAATAACGAATTTTGTCTTTCACCTCATTAATGCCAAATACATCGGGATACGTAGATTCCCGGGCAATGCCGGGTAATCAGTACGGGAAAAAATAATGATATAAATTTATAATTATTATTCCTTTTGCTTATCCAACTAAATGTAAAAACACATCATTTATTTAGGTGTATTAGCTAGTTTTAAGATAAAATCATATTGATGATATATTTTATTTGGTTATTTAACAGGCTGATCAACAACCTCATGTCAAAAAGTGTTAGGACCGAGAGATTGTCTATACGATGAATTTGGTGAAAGGGTTTTAGCGATCACACGGAAATGCATAAAATACGATAAAGAAAGTAGTGTGAGAGAATAGAATGCCTATTTAATAATTAAATAAAAATAAAACGTAGTTTTATTTGATTTTCATATTTATTATATAATTCAGTGACAGCTGTTTCGGTACACTGTACCTTCTTCAGACATGTCAACAAATTATGAATTGTGTTCCAACTGATCTAAGCAACAATACAACAATATTTATTTAAATTTTTTAATTTAACAAAGGGGATTCATTCAAATCAAGTTGAGAATTTAACAGTTTTTTACTACTTTTAAATTTTGCCTATTTAACTCATGCCCCAAATGGTAGTCAATGACCAATCACGTTTCAATGAATTTTGTTTTACAACCAATCACAGTCGTATTTCACCTCGCTCTTTATCGATTTATCTTTATCAGCTCCTGCTTTTGTGATAAAAAAGCTCCTCCTTTATAATATTCTGAACAGGACAGAACATTATTTTTTCTCCAACAAATACATAAAATATAGCAAATAATGAACAGATACCTTGATTTTACTGAGTTGTTTCCTAAATAAAATTAATGAATAAACTATAATGTTGATTATAATACAGTTTCTAGACCTCGAAGTATTGGAGAGCAAGACTGCTAATGACTTCAATGTTAGATGCAGCTCATTAGACACCAACAGTTTGATATCTTTCATTATTTCTCCACTAGGTTATAACTCACTAACTAACTGGCACTATTGAACCCGTAGGTTCATGGCCGCGCGGACATAAGCTCTCCATACATCCCTAACCTGAGCTAATGTTTTCCAATCATTCCCTGCATAATCTACTTCCCTCAAATCATAGTTAATGTTATTCTCCCACCTCATTCTTGGTCTACCAACTGGGCGTTTTTCCTCTGGTTTTCCTACAAGAAGATTCCATAGAGCTCTTTCATTCCCCATTCGTGTCACATGTCCTGCCATTCGCAGTCTACGGGACTTAACTGTTCTCATTATATCTGGCTTCCTATAAAGACCATGTAATTCATTGCTATGCAGTCTTCTCCATTTACGTGTCTGTTCATTTCTCTTTGGTCCAAAAATTTTCCTAAGAACTTTATTCCCAAATACCCATGATCTCCTTTCCTCCCTTAAAGTAAGAGTCCATGTTTCGCATCCATGGGCCTATAATATAACTGGTATAACGATAGTTTTATATATTTTCAGTTTAACGTTTGTTTTTTTTTTTTAAGGAGTTGGGACAAGAGTCTCTGTAATGCATAATATCACGCATTTCGAGAATTGAGCCTGTGTTTAATTTCCTTGTGCATTTCATTCCTGTTTGTCGTTATTGTTCCTAGGTATTTGAATTCAGCCACTTCTTCAAAATTTCCCTCATTTCCAACTAGGGTTATTCTTACAATGTTGCGATTCTATTTTGGCAATAAATAATAAGATCATGTTGCAGTGAATATACATAACCTCACATTTTTACTTGTTTTCAAACATCGCCGTTTACATTAAATATATAAATATTTTAAAATACAGATAACTATATTTATATAATGATTTTTGAGTTAACAGCTTAAGTTTACTCGCGTGACCCGTGAATTTATCGATTATTTGGAAATCACTCGTGACATTACTTATGAAAATGACTTATTCATTGAAATAGAAGAAAATCTGAATCGTTAATGAATCAATGATATATCAAGATTACTCTCATATCACTCAAGTTCGAGGTCATAGGAATGCTTACGAGGAAAATACATGTTATAAACAGATTGCGTGATAGAAGTTAATTTTCTTCCATTAGTCTATATCCAGTAACTTGATTCTATTAATATAAATCGCTTAATTATTGAACATTTTCGTGAGCTTTATAGTTCGCGCACTCTAAACTAGCGGGTCCGTGACATCATTGTTGTACTTGGGTACAGAGATGAATTGGTACTACTAACTGAAGTAAACTAATATCTAAATCTGCCAAACTAAGATTATACAAAAAAACACTAATAAGACCAATAGTGACTTATGCAAGTGCAACTTGGATTCTCAAAGAAACAATCTAACAAAAGTTATTAATTTTTGAAAGAAAGCTACTTAGAAAAATGTATGGTCCAAATAAAGGACCAGACCAAATTTGGAAAATCAAAACAAATAGTGAATTAAATAATATAATTAAAAATGAAAATATAATAAATTATATCAGATCTCACCGGTGTGGAAAGCAACGGGAAGCTACCATGCCTATAATTCCCTAGTAAAGCTACAATGCAAAGTATGAAAATGCTATGATTGCAGTGAAAGACCTGCCCTATGGATGGATGGATATCAGATCTCTTAGGATTGGATGAGAATGGCTCAATATAGATTAATTTAAAAAACTATATAAATGGAGGCCTATAGCAACTAGAGCTGTTGGTAGACCTAAGATGACATGGCAGGCCGATGTGTGGGAGGATTTGAAGAAGGTGAGGGTGACAAACCTGAAATTGGCAGAAGACAGAAGAGTCTGGAGGAAGATTATTGAGACGGCCAAAATATTCGATTTTGAAGTCGTAGTGCCTTAAGATGATGGTGATGATGAACTGAATTAAAAATATCGACTCAACCGTTTCTACTGAAAAGGCATTTCAAATGGGAATTTGTACTTGCAAGTTAGAAGTGATTCTAAGTTAAGCTAAACTTATCAGATAACTAAATGCAAAACTATCGCGTGTAGCACACGACAGGAAATATCTCGACACTGTTTTCTTTCAGGTGTATTACTTGGGGTTGGAATCTAGAGTGAGAGGTAGACCTTAGACTATAAGGAGACAAATGAATAACGGTCCCCACACGTAAGATTACTGTGCGTGAAGTATACGGATCTTTACATTGTGCAAATGTTCAGCTTTTTTGAGCAAATTAGAAGTTTGGTATGTATCATCATCATCATCATCATCAATAATAATAATAATAATAATAATAATAATAATAGCAAGAATTTCAAGGAGAAAAAAATTAGAAACTCAGTTAAATATAAGGGAGAAAATGAAGATTGAAGACATTGTTTTAGATTATATTATAACTCGGAAATTAAGATAGTACGGACACGTCCAGCGAATGGAAGAGGATCGGCTACCAAAATGTGCTTTGGAATGGAAACCTGAGGGAAGACGAGGCAGAGGAAGACCTAAAACTTCCTGAAGTCAGGGAATGTACTATTTATATATGAAGGAGAAACATCTGCAAGCAGGAGATTGGATGGACCGACAAAATTGGCTATTTAGGAATCGGATGATGTCAAAGACATCAATCAACCGATGATCTATCCATCTATATAACAACAGGAACAACAATAACAACAAGAACAATAAGAAGAACAAGAACAACAATATTGTTAGCTTAGATGAGAGATTTGGCGCTAGATTTTAGTGCCTAGCAGTTAAAAACGGCAGATCATTTTTTTGACACGGTCTTTGTACATCACACCGCTTCTCTGGATGAATATCAAAGGTAAGTTTCCGCATGCAATGGTTGACAGTTCCCTTGTTAGAAAAAATTGGAACAATAAAATAGACTTCTATTGAGAATTAATTTATGATAAGTTTTAAAGGAGTTCGTTGATTTGAAAATTGAAAAGCCTGGAAAGAAGAAGAAAAAAAACGGAAAACGCTTTTTTATTAGTCTGAAAGAGGGCAATAGCTGATAGCGATTCAGAACATTGAGAAAGGTCCAGAAGCATTTATTTCGCTATGTATGGAATTTTTACGCAGTTGTGTGGGCGAGCAGGTTAAAAGGTCGATAATATAAAAAAATGTGACTATGAACTATTGTAAAGCAAACCGCGGCATTGTGAGATGAGGCAATGATTAATGGAGCAAATTCTGACACTCTACTTCTATGTGCCTAGTTAAAGTATCTGTGTACAAACAATTACACTGGTCAACATGATTTTTGTCTCATGAGTACCAATAGTTGTACTTAATGCAGTTTTTTTATCGTGTTTTCAAATATGTATTCGGAATTTCTCCATCACCCACAGTTTTTCATTTAAATTAGTGGATTTAAATAATTATTTATTTATTTATTATAATATTTATTCCCCTCAGGGGTCCTCATCTAGGGGATATGTGGATGGGGACCACAAGGTGCCCAAGCTGTGCAAAACATTTCTTCCACTTACTTGTGTTTTGCACTCTTTTAACTTTACTATCTAACCTCTCTTGGTTAACTCTTGTTTTTTCGACCCCAACGCTATTAGGGCATCCGAGGGCTAGGGAGTCCTTACTTTTTTCCATTTCGTCTTTCCTTTATTTTCTTTTCTCCTCCAGAAAAGCCTGACCAGAGGCTATAAGATGGCAGCCCCATCACTGGTCTTGCCTGCCTCCTTTGGCCAGCAACCAATCGAAGGGACTATTATTATGCTTTCAAGTCTTATACGAGAATTTCCCATAAGGGAAAATTTTCTATAGGATCGTAACAGGCCTTGGCCTAATACTTGGAAGGAAGAAGAAGAAGAAGAAGAGAAATAATTATTTTCTGCTTAACAAACATTAAAGGGGTTACGTCAAAATCAATACATACAGTGGTGCACCCTGACTTGCAATCTGCAATGAGACCAGTTCCACACTGCGAAGAATTGCCCATACCAAAGCCTCCAGAACATGTGACATTAGATGAAGAGAGCTCAGATTCTGATGGAAGTAAGGAAGAAGAAGAAACAGATTTTGGTAATACAACTTTTGAACAAAGCTGTTCATCTGAGCCTCATTTATTGACTCAAGATCTTAACGATCTCATACGAGATTTAACGTTATCCAAAAAAGTCTGAAATGCTTGGTTCCCGCGCTAAAATGATGGAATCTCTCGGAAATTTTGCGTGATGGACAAACATCGATATCATATTTGAATTCAGGAGAAAAAATACTATCAGAATCACATATTTTTCTTTCTGAGACAAAAAAAAAGTTTATTTTTTGTTGCTCAGTGTAATCTTAGCATTTGTCACACAGAAACCTTTTGATTTTAAAATGTCTCATTTAGAAATGTAATTTTTATATGTTTTATTCAATGTCCCAGATTGTCATTTCGACATTTCTGATGTCCTTTCCTGACATTGGTGTAATTGTAGCCCACTTCTGAGGTTGGGAGGTGAAGCTGGAGAGCGGGGTTATGGCTGCCCCGATGATATGATTGGTAATGATGATAGTGGTGCGCCAGGAGAGTCCTTAATCCTAAACTTAATCCAAGGGGAGTTTGAATAATGATGATGATGATGGCCATATGATGTTCGGGGACCGTTTCGGCCAGACATTTGTCTGACAGATGAGAAAAAACTCCGAAAAAAAACTCACTCAAGAAACTTGTTCCGGCCGGGGATCGAAGCCGGGCCCGCTGCAGGTAGGGATCTGAAGACCGAACTGGAAGATAGTGTTACAAAATAGTGTATCTGCAAGTGTGAATAAATTACCTACAAGAGACACTTTCTTGTGCGAAATACGAAATGTGTGTGTCAGAAAATGTACCGGTACTTTCTTCATTATTTCGTCTGCACTCTGTATAATATTTTTATGCGCTATATTGTGTTTTGTCGTACTAACAGCAATGGCGACCATGGTTGAAAGTTCAACTTTCTACATTTCGGAGTTTATAACCTAAATAACTATACTGTATTACATATTACAAACCTCGTGTGGGAAGTAAAACCACTGCGCTTTATGTATACTACATAAAATGTATCCATCCATACTAATTCTGCCCGAGGGCAGGTCTTTCACTGCAATCATAGCATTTTCATGCTATGCTTTGCAGCTTTACTAGGGAATTGTAGGTGTGGCAGCTTCCCTTTACTTTCCACACCGGTGAAGGATGATGATAATGATGACCATGTGATTTCGGGGACCGTTTGGGCCTTAAAGTTTTCCTGGCATTTGTCTTACAGGTGAGGAAAAACCCCGATAAAAACCTCACCCAGAAAAACTGCCCCGACCGGGGATCGAACCCGGGCCCGCTGCGTGACAAGGCAGCACGCTACCTCGAGACCGCAGCGGTGGACATACAAAGTATCTACAAAAATATATCCAATAGGTAGTGTTAATATAGATTATACGAAACAAATCACTGCATATTAAATGAACTGAACTTTATTTGAAACAATATAAAACAATAAATATGTACTTGCCGCCATTTTATAACTTATTGGTGTCACGTCCTGCTGTAGTCTCAACTATTAAATTTGCCCACACTGTTAACGTTAGTCAGTTGTTTATAATGAATGCAAATATTTCCAACAAAGATGTTATTATTTTACTATTATTTATTATTTTTAAAATGCGATCGCTCAAAAAATAATATACAACGCACGTTTGTGAAGGGTTTTACAGAATCTCAGAAATTGAAGATCACAGAATACCCAAACAAATGTTAAGATATCAACCTGCAGACAGAAGAAGACCAGGACGTCCACTCAAAAGACTTTTGGATGGTGTTTCTCTTGAGGCCGAAACAGGTCAACAAATGGCCTAAATTCGTGAATGTACTATGATGATGATTTTCCTGCCTTCTGTAAAAACCACTTCCCAACCTCGCATCATAATATAGTACTATTTTTTCTTCTTCAAATATATTAAACCTGTATTGTTTTTGCCGCATATTCAAATTTTAACTTTTATTTTTATTAAAAATATTTATTAAAAATATTCAATTTTATATATAAGATAATGAAATACGTGATTAGCATTATGGTTCTTTCGTATTTATATCGAGTTACGTATTTTCTTTAATATTTTTGGAACATTTTCATTTAGTTACATAGAGCGTAGCTCTGTGATACGCCAACGCGTGTAGGCGAGAAACAAACAAGTGCTGTGCTTTTAAAACAGCGATGTCTTACTAAATTCTCATTACGTGCCCACTCGTCGTTCTGCTTCTCTTGAGAAGCGAAAAAAAAAATGTCATAAGAAAGTTTTATCGCCTCTATCACTGCTTTTTAAAATCACTCTCTTCCCACATTAATTTACCATGAGTCACTTTTCTAGATTAATGTTGACAGCCTTTTTATAAAATTTTTAAACAAGAATTGAGTTATTAACAAACGAAAATTCACTGTCTAACGGAAGATTACTTATAGCATTATTCTACTGAAAATGTTGTTCCATGATATTCTTCTTCTTCACTTCCTGGTTTAGGCAAGAGTTGCCTGTTCCGTCTTCACTAACAGATCTAAGACCATCTCTTCCGAGGACGTCCGACATCTCTTCTTCCTCTTGGAAAATAATGGAAGATTTTATTTGGTAATCTACTTTCTTCCATTCTTTCTACATGTTCTTTCCACTGTATCTTGTTGTTAAATATCTTTTCTTTTATGGAGTAGATCTGCAGTTCTTCACGGATATCCTCGTTTCTTATCTGGTCCATTCTAGTGCAGCCTTTTACTCTTCTTAAAAGTTCCATGATATTATCAAAAGTAATGCTAGGAGCGATTTCCAGTTTATCTAGAGGATTTGGAAATCAAGAGTGATATTTGTTAGGACTATTTAACGTATAAAATCAAGCTGTTTACTCACAAATCATTATTTAAATATAGTTATTTTAAAATATTTATCGGCCGCGGTGGACTAGTGGTTATGCTCCTTGCCTCTGGTCCCGAGGGTCGCGGGTCGATGGATTTTTTAGGATGGAAAAATCCAAGGAGCAACTCCTCCGGGAGGGACTTTAAGCAGTGGGTCCCGAGTCTGAAGATTTTCAGGCTCGTAAAAGATCCTTAAGCCTGAATGAAAAGGCCTCTATGCAAAATTTACCGAATTTTCCCGTTCTAGTACTACCTTGGTGTCCTAGACGTCACTATGAGGCGGAACGCTGACCACGGACCACTCAAATGACATCTATACGAAAACAAGTGTAACTAAATTACTATGGTTCAAATTCTTCCCTGTAGGGGGAGAGCGCCTAAATCTCTGTTAAGGGAAAACATGGGCTTACAAGAAGAATATATTTAATGTAAACGGCAATGCTTGAAAACAAATGAGAAATGTTAATGATGGCCATATGATGTTCGGGGACCATTTGCATCTTAAAGTTTTCCTGACATTTGTCTTACAGATGAGTAAAAATCTCTAAAAAAACCACCACCCAGGAAACTTGTCCCGACTAGGGATCGAACCCTGGCCCGCTGCGTGACAAGGCAGCAAGCTACCTCGAGACCACAGCGGTGGACTATATAAATAATAATAATAATATTATTATTATTATTATTATTATATTCTTGATTCCAATGGATTAGTAGTAACCACGGCCTCTCTGGATCAAACTCGGGCGAGTAAATGGATTTTTAATGGAATATGGTATCATTCGGAAGGGAAGAAAACCCTGCGTCACGTGCCATACATTTATGGCATGTGAAAGAACCTCAAGTCTGAAAAAGAGGTTCATGAGCAAAATATGTAGGTTATTTCACGCTCACTTTGAATTTGGACACCAATTACCTGATAATTAAAGAGCATCATTACATAAATTACTAAATATATAATGACATACAGTATACAAATAATTATGCTTTATTATTCATGTGCGTGTTATTTGTGGAGTATTGTGTCTTGGGACTTAAAAAGTATGTCAAATACAGGAAGTGTAAAACCATCTATTAATTAAATAAAAATAAATCGTAGTTTTATTTGATTTTCATATTTATTATATAATTCAGTGACAGCTGTTTCGGTACACTGTACCTTCTTCAGACATGTTAAATTATGAATTGTGTTCCAACTGATCTAAGCAACAATACAACAATATTTATTTAAATTTAACAAAGGGGATTCATTCAAATCAAGTTGAGAATTTAACAGTTTTTTACTACTTTTAAATTTATTAATTTCTACAGCCTCCAAAAGATCTAACTTTAACTTTAACTTAGATATTTTGGAGGCTGTAGAAATTAATAAGTTTAAAAGTAGTAAAAAACTGTTAAATTCTCAACTTGATTTGAATGAATCCCCTTTGTTAAATTTAAAAATTTAAATAAATATTGTTGTATTGTTGCTTAGATCAGTTGGAACACAATTCATAAGTTGTTAACATGTCTGAAGAAGGTACAGTGTACCGAAACAACTGTCACTGAATTATATAATAAATATGAAAATCAAATAAAACTACGTTTTATTTTTATTTAATTAATAAATATGGATTTTCATCAAGTAAACACCAACTCAATTGATTAAAACCATCTACACTTTCGTATTTTATCAAGTAATTTGGTACCTCTAAACGAAGACGTAAACAGTGTAAAATAGCTTTTTGCACTTTACAAGCGCTTACCATCAATTTAGCAATACTCGATGCACGTTTGATAGCCCTGAATCTAGCTCTAGTCCTTATTTTCTAAAAAAAAAATGGAAGAAAATGTTGTCAGTTGCAATATATATTCTATTATATCACATGTTCACAACTTGTAAAAATTATTTATAATATAGTTCACTATAAACATACATAATAAAAAGATAGCATATTCATCATCATCATAGTACATTCACGAATTTAGGTAATTTGTTGACCTGTTTCGGCCTCAAGAGAAACACCATCCAAAAGTCTTTTGAGTGGACGTCCTGGTCTTCTTCTTCCTGCAGGTTGATATCTTAACATTTGTTTGGGTATTCTGTGATCTTCCATTCGATGAACCATGTTGCATCCATCTTGACTTATAATCAGAAATTTTGTTTTCTAAAGATTCCATGCGTAATTCTTCTAAGATGTCTTCATTTTTTTCTTTTGTGGTCTAGTAGTGTGTATCCTGCAGTCCTCCGAAGGTATCTCATTTCAGCAGATCTAAGTATCTGTATATCCTTCTGTTTCAACGTCCATACTTCGCTACCATACAAAAGAGTTGGAAGAGCCAGTGTTTTATATACTTTCAGTCTTGAATGCTTTTGGACTAACTGTGGCTTGAAGATAGAATTTATTAACCCTAAACGTGTGTATAACCTCTGCTACCCAATTCTCATCCTCACCTTCACGTGATACAACCCGTTTTCACAAACGAGGCTCTGAGGACCGAGTCACGGCGGTATAACCGTTCCATCAGATACTGAGTAAATGCAGTATCCTAATGTCTGTCCAGAGACTAAAAGGTAGCAGCCCTACCACTGGACTACTTAGCGTCGGGCCAGTAACCCGTCCTAAGGAACTTCAAAACTACTTTCAAGTCTCAACACGAAAATATCCAGAAGGAAGGTAGCATATTATGTATAATAAATAATAACGGGTCAACCGCTGTTGTCTCGAGGTAGCGTGCTGCCTTGTCACGCAATGGGCCCGGGTTCGATCCCCGGTCAGGACAAGTTTCTTGGGTGAGGTTTTTTTCGGGGTTTCCTCGCCTGTAAGATAAATGTCAGGAAACTTTAAGACCCAAACGGTCCCCGAACACCATCTGGCCATCAAAATCATATTCGCCTAATTAGCTTAAGTTTAGTTTAAGACCTCTCCTGGCGCATCACTACTATCATTATCAACTTTCATATAATCGGGACAACGTAACCCAGTCTTCCAGGCAACCCAACCTCAGAAGTGGGTTACAAGTACGCCATGCCAGTAGAGAACACCAGGAATGTCGAAATGACAATCTGGGACATTTGAAAATATAATAATACTAATAATAATAATAACAATAATTGTATTGTATTGTATTGTACGCCTATGTTTTCCCTTTACAGGGATTTAGGCGCTCTCCCCCTCCAGGGAAGAATTTGAACCATACTATTTTAGTTACACTTGTTTTCGTATAGATGTCATTTTGAGTGGTCCGTGGTCAGCGTTCCGCCTCATACTGACATCTAGGAAACCAAGGTAGTACTAGGACGGGAAAATTCGGTAAATTTTGCTTAGAAGCCTTTTCATTCAGGCTTAAAGATTTTTTACGAGCCTGAAAATCTTCAGACTCGGGACCCACGGCTTAAATTCCTCCCGGAGGACTTGCTCCTTGGATTTTTCCGTCCTAAAAAATCCATCGACCCCGGCCGGGTTTGAACCCTCGGGACCAGAGGCAAGGAGCATAACCACTAGTCCACCGCGGCCGACAACAACAATAATAATAATAATAATAATAATAATAATAATAATAATAATAATAATAATAATAATAATAATAATAAATAACGGAAATTGTTACACAGAATTTAAAACGTCTGTAAATGCTAATTTTACCGCAAAATTCGTCTAATTACTACTTATTTTATAAGTTTTAATTTATTTTGTTCTTGTTTCGTTCCTTTGTTATTTTTGTTTCATTTATATAAATAGATGCCTCAGTCGGGATTTGAACCCGAGTCTCTAAACTCTGTACGTTTAGAAAAAAATAGTTATATATTAGTAGAAAAAGAAGGAATTGGGCAGAATCCAAGCTATAGAAATGAAATGGTACATAAAACAAGGAGAGACAGAATAAGGAACGACCAAGTGAGGGAGATATTAAATGTAGAAAAATTAACAACAGACATAGAAAAAATAGGCTAAAATGGTTTGGATTTTTAAAAAGAATGGAAAAGGAAAAAACTATCTCAAAGACTGTTAAATCTTAAGGTAGAATAAAAACACCATGATGTAGACCACGAGAAAGATGGATTAATCAAAATGAAAAAGAGTTTATAAGAGAGAGATACGACTGGGAAGAACTAAAAAGAAGCAAAGCATGGGAAGATAGATTGGAGGCATATTTGGAATCGACCTTCTGAAAGGAGGACACGATAACAGGATGATGAGTAGAATAAATAATAGTTTTAAAAAACTAAAAAACACGCCTTATTAGAAAACCGAACTAAAAAATTGAAAAATAATTTTAATTTCCAACACGCTTGGGATAAATAATTTTACCATCAAAAGCGTGGGGTGCTGTTTACCAATTAATATATCTGATAATAAACAGATATTGGTAAAAGTAAAGTCTCTAAGAAGAAAATGTAAAAATCATAAAAAACACCCCACGCTTTTCACGGTAAAATTATTTATCCCAAGCGTGTTGGAAATTAAAATTATTTTTCAATTTTTTAGTTCGGTTTTCTAATAAAGCGTGTTGTTTTAGTTTTTTAAAACTATTATTTTTTATTTTTTAGTTTTAATATTTTACAGAATAAGATAAAAATGTAAATATCTTTAAATTCGATACTATTGTAGTATGAGCTAAAAGTAATACTCTTCTAAAAAAACTCCCAGCCGGATTTCAACCAGCGACATATGGATTACTGAAATTATATACCATTAGAATTCACCGCTCTACCATCTGAGCTGTTACAACGATTGACTAAAAAGTCGACAAGTCCGCAACCTATTATACCAGTTTTAATTTTTTTTATTTTCTGATGATTCTGGCCAGGATTTTAGAAACAAAATATGAAATTATTGTACTGTCACGGATCCTTTACAAGTATACAAAGTTTCAAGTCGATCCAATGTTTCTAAGTGGGTGAAAATCGTATTCAAAAATTCCGTTACATAGATATAAAGACACTTTTTTGATTTTCTGATGATGCTAGCCAGGATTTTAGAAACTAAATATGAATTTATTATATTGTCACGGGTCCTTTACGCGTGTACAAAGTTTCAAGTTGATCCAATGTTTCTAAATGGGTGAAAATCGTGTTCAAAAATTCCGTTACATAGATACAAAGACACTTTTTTTTTGATTTCCTGATGATTCTGGCCATGATTTTAGAAACAAAATATGAAATTATTGTATTGTCACGGGTCTTTTACAAGTATACAAAGTTTCAAGTCGATCCAATGATTTTAAGTGAGCGAAAATCGCGTTAAAAGATTCAGTTACATAGTTAGATACAGGTCAAGTTAATATAAAGCGTGTAAAAAGAAGTCATGACTAATGTTACTTTGTGAATACTTTTCATCCCATTAGTAGTAAATCGCGATAATACCGCAACCAGCGTAAATTATGGGATCATAAATGGTTCAAATTGAGACAAATGAAACAGAACGAATGAATCAGACTCACAAGGGCAATGCCATTTCTATCGTGAGTCGCGTTCATTAGATGCTTCATAGATCACGTTTGTGTAACACTCGCTGAATAGCAAAATGCTGTACCCATTACATCTCACAGCAGATAAACGTGAGAACCTGCACTCTTCTTACTTACTTACTCACAGGCACTATCGAACCCGTAGGTTCGTGGCCGCGCGGACATAAGCTCTCCATACATCCCTATCCTGAGCTAATGCTTTCCAATCATTCCCTGTATAGTCTACTTCCCTCAAATCATAGTTAATATTGTTCTCCCACCTCATTCTTGGTCTACGAACTGGGCGTTTTCACTCTGGCTTTCCTACAAGAAGCTTCCATGCACGTATTTCATTCCCCATACGCGCAACATGTCCTGCCCATCGCAATCTACGAGACTTAACTGTTCTTATTATATCTGGCTCCCTATAAAGACCATGTAGTTCATTGTTATGTAGTCTTCTCCATTCACCTGTCTGTTCATTTCTCTTTGGTCCAACATTTTTTCCTAAGTACTTTATCTCAATTACTTGTAATCTCCTTTCCTCCCTTAAAGTAAGAGTCCATGTTTCGCACCCATATAATATAACTGGTAGAATAATAGTTTTATATATTTTCAGCTTAACGTTTTTTGAAAGGAGTTGGGACATCAAGAGTCTCTGCAATGCATAATAGCACGCATTTCCAGAATTGAGCCTATGTTTAATATATTTAAGCATCTCTACACTCTTCACTCAACACAAAAATTTGACTACTGTATTTTGTTATACAAACTCACACATAGAAATGCAGTAGGGCCTATATAATGGAAATGGATAACTAATGACAAATGAGGAAATTTTGAAGTAATGGCTGAATTCAAATATCTTCTTCTTTCCAAGTATTAGCCCAAGGCCTGTTACGATCCTATATAAATGTTTCATAGGACGGTCCAGTTCAAATATGATCCTTCCGGGAAATTCTCGTATAAGACTTGAAAGCATAAAAAAGCCCCTTTGATTGGTTGCTGGCCAAAGGAAGGCAAGACCAGTGATGGGGCTGCCAACTTATAGGCTCTGGTCAGGCTTTTCTGGAGAAGAAAAGAAAATAAAGGAAAGAAGAAATGGAAGAAAGGAAAGACTCCCTAGCCCTCGGATGACCTAATAGCGTCGGGGTCGAAAAAAAAACAAGAGTTAACCAAGAGAGGTTAGATAGTAAAGTTAAAAGAATCTGGTATAAGTAAGTGGAAGAAAGGAAGAAATACCACATCGGTTAAAGATAAAAGTAAGGAGCAAAACACAAGTAAGTGGAAGCAATGTTTTGCTCAGCTTGGGCACCTTGTGGTCGCCATGCACATATCCCCTAGATGGAGTCCCATGAGGGCTTCAAATATCTAGGAATAATAATCACAAATAGGAACGATATGCACAAAGATATTAAACATAGGCTCAATTCTGGAAATGCGTGCTATTATGCATTGCAGAGACTCTTGATGTCCCAACTCCTTTCAAAAAACGTTAAACTGAAAATATATAAAACTGTCATTCTACCAGTTATATTACATGCATGCGAAACACGAACTCTTACTTTAAGGGAGAAAATAAGATTACCAGTATTTGAGAATAAAGTTTTAAAGAAAATTTTTGGGCAAAAAAAATGAACAGACAGGTGAATGGAGAAGACTATGTAATAGTGAGCTACATGGTATGTATATGATATAATAAGAACAGTTAAGTCTCGTAGACTGCGATGGGCAGGACATGTGATACGAATGGGGAATGAAAGAGGTGCATGGAAGCTTCTTGTAGGGAAACCAGAATGAAAACGCCTAGTTGGAAGACCAAGAATGAGGTGGGAGAATAACATTATTCATGATTTGAGGGAAGAAGATTATACAGGAAATGATTGGAAAACATTAGCTCAGGATAGGGATGTATGAAGGACTTATGTCCGCATAGCAATGGACCTACGGGTTCGATAGAGCCAGTGAGTCAGTTAGTTATACAAACTACGTTTAATAGGCTAATAATGATGTTTATACGAAGATCAGCAAGAATTTCAAGAAGAGAAAAAATAGAAACTCAGTTATAAGGGAGAAAATGAAGTTTGAAGACACTATTTTAGATTGTATTAAAACTCAGCAATTAAGATGGTACGGACATGTCCAGCGAATGGAAGATGATCGGCTACCAAAATGTGTTTTGGACTGGATACCTGAGGGAAGACGAGGCAGAGGAATATCTTAACACTTCATTGGAGTCGGAATATATTTATATACGAAGGGCAAACATCTACAACCAGGATATTAAATGGACCGACAAAATTGGCTATTGGGAATCGGACGATGTCATATATGGGTATATACACACACACACACACACACTAGCGGATCCGGCAGACGTTGCCCTGCCCGAACGTTCAATTCTCTTGTCATGGCCTGACGTTGAAAATATAAGTTACTTTTTTTACCATAAAATTCACTAATTAAGACGTAATTGGATATTATTAAATAAGTTCGCAAGAAATCCTCTCACAACCATCTGTTGTGGCTCAAGAAGCGTGCATGATGACGTCACATTGTTGTCGCGCGGAATATGTCGATAATGCACATGACTACACATCTGACATTAAAACAATTCTATAACCCGATTACAGTGTCACCTACCGAGTCCAATTGCGAATCTAACCCATCCAGGGACCCATTCAAATACACAAAATATTTTAATCAAAATCGGTCCAGTCGTTTAGGCAGTTTCTAATTTCGGATTTCAAGTAAACCTCCACTTCTAATTGTTTTTTGAGAAGGCCTACCTAGGTTTATTTTAATACCATGAACTGAGTTTCGTTGTGAAACATTGAAAAAAGTGACTACTAGAGCGATTTTTTTTTTCAATTTTCACTTCTGTTGAACTCCTACACCCAATAGTTCTAGAGTGTCCAATTGCTAATCTAAATCATCGAGGGACCCAAATCAGAGACACAAAAAAATAATCAAAATCGGTCCAATCGTTTAGGAGGAAATCAATCACAAACACACATATTGATGAATTATATATATATATATATATATATATATATATATGTGTGTGTGTGTGTGTGTGGGGGGGGGGTGTGATTTTGTGTGGCGTGTGTGATTGTATGTGCGTGGGATTGTGTGATTGTGTGCGTGTGTGATTTTGCGTGTGTGATTGTGTGATTTTGAGTGTGTGTGTGTGATTGCGTGCGTGATTTTGTGTGTGTGTGAATTTGTGTGTGTGACTGTGTGTATTTGTGTGTGTGTGATTATGTGCATGTGATTGGGTGCGTGTGTGATTGTGTGCGGTTGTGACTGTGCGCGTGCATGATTTTGAGGGTGTGTGTGATTTTGTGTGTAAGATTGTGTGTGTGAATGTGTGTGTATGTGATTGTGTGTGCGAATGCGTGGGTGATATGTGTGAGCAAGTGTGTGTGTGTGTGATTGTGTGCGTGATTTTGTGCGTGTGTGTGTGTGATTGTGTGCATGTGTGTGTGACTGTGTGCATGTGTATGTGATTGTGTTTGTGCAATTGTGTGAATGTGTGTGCATGTGTGTTTGATTGTGTGTGTGAATGTGTGATTGTGTGTATGGTTCTGTGTGAGTGTGATTGTGTGTGTGTGTATGTATGTATGAATGTGTGCATGTATTGTGTGCGTGACTGCGTGTGTGAGTGTGTGATTTGGTGTATGTGATTTTGTGTGTGTGTGTGATTGTGTGTGTGTTATTTTGTGTGTATGATTTTGTGTGTGTGATTGTGTGTGTGTGATTGTGTGTGTGTGTGATTGTGTGCGTGATTTTGTGCGTGTGTGTGTGTGATTGTGTGCATGTGTGTGTGACTGTGTGCATGTGTATGTGATTGTGTTTGTGCAATTGTGTGAATGTGTGTGCATGTGTGTTTGATTGTGTGTGTGAATGTGTGAGTGGTTCTGTGTGAGTGTGATTGTGTGTGTGTATGTATGTATGAATGTGTGCATGTATTGTGTGCGTGACTGCGTGTGTGTGAGTGTGTGATTTGGTGTATGTGATTTTGTGTGTGTGTGTTATTTTGTGTGTATGATTTTGTGTGTGAATTGTGTGTGTGATTGTGTGTGTTTGATTGTGTGTGTGTGTGTGTGTGAATGTGTGATTGAGCGTGTGATTGTGTATGTTTGATTGTGTGTGTGTGTGTGTGTGTGTGTGTGATTTTGTGTGTGTGTGTGTGTGAATGTGTGAGTGGTTCTGTGTGAGTGTGATTGTGTGTGTGTATGTATGTATGAATGTGTGCATGTATTGTGTGCGTGACTGCGTGTGTGTGAGTGTGTGATTTGGTGTATGTGATTTTGTGTGTGTGTGTTATTTTGTGTGTATGATTTTGTGTGTGAATTGTGTGTGTGATTGTGTGTGTTTGATTGTGTGTGTGTGTGTGTGTGTGTGTGTGAATGTGTGATTGAGCGTGTGATTGTGTGTGTTTGATTGTGTGTGTGTGTGTGTGTGTGTGAATGTGTGATTGAGCGTGTGATTGTGTATGTTTGATTGTGTGTGTGTGTGTGTGTGTGATTTTGTGTGTGAATTGTGTGTGTGATTGTGTGTGTTTGATTGTGTGTGTGTGTGTGTGTGTGTGTGTGAATGTGTGATTGAGCGTGTGATTGTGTATGTTTGATTGTGTGTGTGTGTGTGTGATTGTGTGTGTGCGTGCGATGTTAATACTCTTGGTCTTGAAAGTTCAGAACAAACGTGATGAAATAAAATATGTATCAATTCATCCATAGTAATTCTGCCCGAAGGCAGGTCCTTCACTGCAATCATAGCATGTTCATGCTATGCTTGCAGCTTTACTATAAAAAATCAATAATAATAATAATATAATGGTATTGGTGATGAATACTCAGCCATGAAAAAACAGAACTTCTGCATAAATGCAAAATTAATTCTATAATAATAGTACTTAAAATTCGAAGTAGGCCTACAACAGAACAAAAAGCTATGAAGAATTGAGCATAATAATAGTATAATTTTCGGATTATGTACGAAATAAAAAAACTGGAAGCACAAATTATAAAAATAACTTACATTGTGAATCGTTGAATAACAATGTTTGACTTTCGCGGGTAAACGCGAGAACAGTGGTTTAACACTTCAGCGCGATTTAAGAGTTTTTAATTAAAATCCATCCCTAGTAATTCTGCCCAAGGGCAGGTCTTTCACTGCAATCATAGCATTTTCATGCAATGCTTTGCAGCTTTACTAGGGAATTATAGGTGTGGTAGCTTGCCGTTGCTTTCCACTCCGGCGAAGGATGATGATGATAATGATAAGGACGATGATGATGGCCGGATGATTTTCCGGGGACCATTGGGCCCTAAACTTCCTGACATTTTTCTTACAGGTGAGGAAAAACCCCTAAAAAAACCTCACCCAGGAGCCTGTCTCGACCGGGAATCAAACCCGGGCCCGCTGCGTGACAAGGCAGCACGCTACCTCGAGATTACAGCGGTGGACTTAATTAAAATAAACAACAATATTCTTTGTTACAATGCGTGCTATTATGCATTACCGAGACTCTTGACGTCCCAACTCCTTTCAAAAAAGTTAAACTGAAAACATATAAAACTATTATTCTACCATTATATTACATAGATGTGAAACATGGACTCTTACTTTAAGGGAGGAAAGGAGATCACGAGTATTTGAGAATAAAGTTCTTAGGAAAAATTTTGGATCAAAGAGAGATGAACAGACAGGTGAATGGAGAGGACTGCGTAACGGTGAATTACATGATCTTTATAGGAAGCCAGATATAATAATAGTTAAGTCTCGTGGACTGCGATGGACAGGACATGTTGCACGAATGGAGAATGAAAGACTTGCATGGAAGCTTCTTGTAGGAAAACCAGAGGGAAAACGCCTAGTTGGTAGACCAAGAATTAGGTGAGAGAATAACGTTAACTATGATTTGAGGGAAGTAGATTATACAGGGGATTGGAGAAGATTGGCTCAGGATAGGGATATATGAAGAGCTTATGTATGCGCGGCCATGAACCTACGTGTACGATAGTGCCAGTGAGTTAGTTAGTTACATATGAAATTATTCACATTCCGCACTATTTTGGGATATCCATCTATCCATAGTAATTCTGCCCGAAGGCAAGTCCTTCACTGCAATCATAGCATTTTCATGCTATGCTTGCAGCTTTACTAGGGAATTGTGTAAGTGTGGTTGCTTCCCGTTGCTTTCTACACCGGTGAAGGATGATGATGATGATGATGGCCATATGATTTCGGGGACCGTTTGGGCCTTAAAGTTTCCCTGACATTTGTCTTACAGGTGAGGAAAAACCCCGATAAAAACCTCAGTTTTGGGATATAGGCACATGTAAATCTTTTTAAATATTTCATATAGCACTTTAGGAGCAAACTTCAATTTTCAAGTGTTACATTTTACGTGCAATCTGCCATTACAGCAATAATCTCTGACAATGCACCAGAGGAAGTCATTTTATCATTAGCGTATCGTCGTTCGTTTTTTGCTGATGGCCACGTCTCTGCCCTTTATATTAAGCCTAGATACATTTAAAAACTTCCTTGACGATGAAAATTGTAACTCATGCCACAAATGCTAGTCAATGACCAATCACGTTTCAATGAATGTTGTTTTACAACCAATGGCAGTCGTGTTTCACCTCGCTCTTTATCGGTTTCTCTTTATCAGCTCCTGATTTTGTGATAAAGAAAGCTCCTCCTTTTTAATGTTCTGAACAGGTCAAAGCATTATTTTTCTCCAACAATTACGTTGAATATAGCAAATAAATGAATAACCCGTAATGTTGATTATGATATATAGTTTGATGTGTTTCATTATTTCTCCACTTGGGTGCACTCTTACAATATTGCGATCTTATTTGGCAATAAATAATATGATCAAGCAGCAGTGAATGAACATAACCTCACATTTCTGATTTGTTTTCAAACATCGCCGTTTACATTAAATATATAAATATTTTTAAATAGCTTAACTTTATTCGTTAAATAGTCCTAACAAATGCCACTCTTGATTTCCAAATTCTCTAGATAAATTCACGACTCACGAAGTGAGGAGTGAATTTATCGATAATTTGGAAATCACTCGTGGCATTACTTATGATGATGTTACAAAAATCTTGTTAAATTACTAAGTTTACTATCGTACATACTGTAGAAGACGTCACTAGTTTAAATACCGTTTTTTAGTTTAACATACATTTACTTAAGCCAACTGAGGGTCAGTCTTAAAACTTAAAAGCTAACAAAAATGACTCACTCTAATCTTATATTTGCCTTGGTTATTAGATTCGTTGTATTTCTATTAGGCAAAAAAACAAGTGACCATATTGTTGTAAATAGCAAAAAAAAAAACTAATTTGCACTATCGAATCCGTAGGCTCATGGCCGCGTGCGACGTAAGCTCTCTACGTATCCCTATCCTGAGCTGTTTTCCAATCATCCCCTGTATAATCGAGTTCCCTCAGATCTTTGTTAATTTTATTTTTCCACCTCTTTCTTGGTCTACCGACTGGGCGTTTTCACTCTGGTTTTCCTACAAGAAGCTTTCATTCCCCATTCGTACCATATGTCCTGCCGATCGTAGTCTACGAGACTTAACTGTTCTTATTATATCTGTGATTTCCAAAAATAACACTTTAGATTATAATTCCGATTAAGTTTGCAAGTTTGTTTATTCAATTTAGATTCTAATTAAAATTATCTTCTTCGATTCTACTACGGTCCTTGTAGTTTGACCTTACTTACTTACTGGCACTATCGAACCCGTAAGTTCATGACCGCGCAAACATAAGTTCTCCATACATCCCTATCATGAGCTAATGCTTTCCAATCATTCCCTGTATAATCTATTTCCCTCAAATCATAGTTAATGTTATTCTCCCTCATTCTTGGTCTACCAACTGGGCGTTTTCCCTCTGGTTTTCCTACAAGCTTCTATGCACGTCTTTCGTTCCCCATACGTGCAACATGGTCTGCCCATCGCAGTCCACGAGACTTAACTATTCACTTTAAATCTGGCTTCCTATAAAGACCATGTAGTTCACTGTTATGTAGTCTTCTCCATTCGCCTGTCTATCTCTCTTTAGTCCAAAAAATTTCTCAAAAAACTTATTCTCAAATACTTGTAATCTCCTTTCCTCCCTTAAAGTAAGAGTCCATGTTTCGCACCCATATAATATAACTGGTAGAATAATAGTTTTATATATTTTCAGTTTAATGTTTTTTTAAGGAGTTGAGACATAAAGTCTCTGCAATGCATAATAGCACGCATTTCCAGAATTGAGCCTATGTTTAATTTCTTTGTGCATCTCATTCCTATTTGTGATTATTTTTCCTAGGTATTTGAATTCGGCCCTTTCCTCAAGATTTCCCTCATTTGTCATTAGCTGTCCATTTCCATTATATAATGTATTTCTACGTGTGACCATATATTTAGTTTTGTTGATATTTACTTCCAGTCCTAATTTCTTAGTGTTGCTCAATAGTGTGTGCGTGTTGTCCTTTAGTATCTCCTCGCTATCGGCCAATAGTACTACACCATCAGCATAAACTAACAGATTATTAATACCATTGAGTAGTAGGCCTTCGTCATCCCCTAAAAGATTGATGGCATGCTCTAGTACAAAATTAAATAGTAGAGGAGATAGTGCATCTCCTTGCTTCAATCCATTCTGGATTTCAAAAGTATCCGAAAACTGTTTGCCTACACGCACCCTACTCTTTGTACAATTTAGAGATCTTGACCTCCTTTTTAACAACCATCCATTCACGTAGATCAATGTTTGTTTATTTCCAATTCTTGATTCCTGTCTGTTTTAGACTTTCCTGTACATCATCCAACCATTAGAACATGGAAATAACAATATCTAATTGATGAGAATTCACTTCGGCGCCACTGTTCTCATATTAGCATGATAATGTTTACATTCAAGGATTTTAGAAGCCTGTTATCAATAATTGAATTACTACGTTTACAACAGAAATAATTATTTTTGTTCGACTGCATACAATAAAATATGAATAGCATTGGGACTCTAATTTAGTCTTTTGTATATTGACTTTTTTTGTAGTACTAAACTAAAATTTCGATTTTTCTGTCGATTCTTAAAACCAGAGCATTTAAAAAATTGGGTACATAAGGAAATTGAGATTTTTTATTATATGTAACAACAAAGTTTTGTAGTGTAATACTACGTATAATGGAAAATGGACGAGATTTACGACAATGTAAAAGAACCTCAAGTAGCATCTGAGCAGTCAGAGCGTCATTGAATAAAACACACTTTATTTAGTATAGCGCCGTGTTATGGTAATAAAAGATTCCGGGCTATGAGGCCGTGGTCTATAACTGGCGTTTCTTCCAGACGTTTCTCCCTGCGCAGTCGAGTCTACGACAGAGAAACAACAGCTGGAAGCGCTCGCCACTGAAGATGCCCTCCGCAGTTGAGGGAGAAACGTCTGGAAGAATCGCCAGTTATAGACCACGGCCTCATAGCCCGGAATCTTTTATTACCATGATTACCGGCCGTGAAAGCCTGCATTCCACTATTATAGCGCCGTGTGTCTTAATAAATAAATAACATAATATTCAGGAAGAAATAAATAATCTCCTTGTATCTTGTAAGCCTATGTTTCCCTTAACAGAGATTTAGGCGCTCTCCCTCTACAGGGAAGAATTTGAATATTTTTGAATTTAAGGTTTTATTATTATTATTATTATTATTATTACTATTTATGTTTCCCTTATCAACTTTATATTGTGTAGCCTATATCTATTATGTCCAACCAAATATGAGGTAGCGTGCTGCCTTGTCACGCAGCGGGCCCGTGTTCGATCCCCGATCGGGGCAGTTTTTCTAGGTGAGGTTTTTTATCGGGGTTTTTCCTCACCTGTAAGACAAATGTCAGGAAAACTTTAAGGCCCAAACGGTCCCCGAAATCATATGGCCATCATAACCATCCTTCACCGGTGTGGAAAGCAACGGGAAGCTACCACACCTACAATTACTTAGTAAATCAGCAAGCATAGCATGAAAATGCTATGATTGCAGTGAAGGACCTGCCCTCGGGCAGAATTAATATGGATGGATGGATATCTGTTATGTATCATTAATCAACATGTAGATAATTCAAAATTGTTATTATATGTATAATTTAACCCTGATGAAGTGGAAGAGAAGACCTTACGGTCTTAACTCCATCAGGTAAAATAAATAAATAAATAAATAATGTGTTGTTTCTTGTTAGAAATGTTTCAAGTATCTTGATTCATCTTCAGTTGGTACACACTCTGCTTTGAAGCATGTCTTACAAGAAACAACCAAATATGAGGTAAGATGAAGGCAGATCACTTATTTATTAACCATAAGAAGTTAAAGCAACTATAAATAATGACAATGAAGTATAGTGAGCTATTTACCTTTTTATTGAAGAAAGTGTTATTTAATTTTTACTCTTCCATGATAAACTTGATAATTTTTTTCCAAAATTGGCGAAATACGTAGTGCATATTCTCAGCTACTTATTATTGCTGTTTGTCAGAGATGAAGCTGGAAAAAAGTGCAAGGAGTTGAATTCAATTCCAATTTGGAAGTTTCTTCTTATTGAAATAAGCAGGATACAGTTTTGGAGACACTGATCTGTATCCTGTTTTATTCAAATCATCAATATTGCATGGATTAAAATGTATAAAAATTGTGAATAAAATAAATCTAAAATAATGCATCTAATAAGATGTTGAACAAAATTGAATTATATGATGAAATTTGGCATTAGTTATTCACTCACTTCCACGTGTATTTTAAGCATATAATAATGCTTTTTGCTAATTTCTATAGTTTCACAGCTCTCTATTACACAACAATGCTATAAGATATAAATTTTGATCATATAGCTGTTTGTGTCATTGCTGTATAATCATTATTAATATTTAAATGTAAATTCAAATTATTATTATTATTATTATTAAGGAAACTAACTCATTGGCACTATCGAACCTATAGGTTCATGGTCGCGCGGAAATAAGCTCTCCATACGTCCCTATTCTGATCTAATGTTTTCCAATCATCCCCTGTATAATCTACTTCCTCAAATCATAGTTAATGTTATTCTCCCACTTCATTCTTGGTCTACCAACTGGACGGTTTCCCTCTAGTTTTCCTACAAGAAGCTTCCATGCATGTCTTTCATTCCCCATTTGTGCCACATGACCTGCTTATCGCAGTTTACTAGACTTAACTGTTCTTATTATATCTGGCTTCCTGTAAAGACCAAGTAGTTCACTGTTAAGTAGTCTTCTCCATTCACCTGTCTCTATATCTCTCTTTGGTGCAAAAACTATCCTAGAATTTTATTCTCAAATACTCGTAATCTCTTTTCCTCCCTTAAAGTAAGAGTCCATGTTTTACATCCACATAATATCCATCCATAGTAATTCTCCCCGAAGGCAGGTCCTTCACTGCAATCATAGCATTTTCATGCTATGCTTGCAGCTTTACTAGGGAATTGTAGGTGTGGTAGCTTCCCGTTGCTTTCCACACCGGTGAAGGATGATGATAATGATAAGGATGATGATAATGGCCATATGATTTCGGGGACCGTTTGGGCCTTAAAGTTTTCCTGACATTTGTCTTACAGGTGAGGAAAAAACCCCGATAAAAACCTCACCCAGAAAACTGCCCCGACCGGGGATCGAACCCGGGGCCGCTGCGTGACAAGGCAGCACGCTACCTCGAGACCACAGCGGTAGACCCACATAATATAACTGGTAAAATAATAGTTTTATATATTTTCAGTTTAACGTTTTTTGAAAGGAGTTTGGACATCAAGAGTCTCTGCAATGCATAATAGCACGCATTTCCAGAATTGAGCCTATGTTTAATTTCTTTGTGCATCTCATTCCTATTTGTGATTATTGTTCCTAGGTATTTGAATTCAGCCACTTCCTCAAAATTCCCCTCTTGCTTTCTATTAAGTTTAATCAGTTTATGTAGTTTATATAAAGATCTATGTTTATAGTAGAAAAAATGGGGAGACTCAAAATCTGACATTTGGATCATGGTGATAGTAGATGTGGTCAATACTGTTGGTAATTGGTTATTATGCAGTTTGAAGTATTCGTCCTTCAATCAATCAATATCAGAATTCAGTTCTACTTTAGAGAATAAATTTTCCCATGCAGTTTCAATCTGGGGCTGTCCCCACCTACAACTAAATGTTAGACTTCCACCCAACTTGTGAAGGAATTTGAGGACCTAACAATAAAAACTAATTGGTTTCTCATGAAGTTATGTCATTGCCAGCTTTAAAAATCGCTTCTATTATACAATCAGGCTTTGAAATCAATCAATTAAGTTAAAGGTGGGTTGTTGGATTGTGATGTCCCACGTTGTAGATATATGATTGTAATAATTTGGATCGATTTTCGCCATCTGGAGACGTCCAGGTGTATATATATATATATATATATATATATATATATATATATAAAACTATTATTCTACAAAACAACAAGAGAGACCCAATTGGAATTTTATAAAATGTTGGCAGTACCGGTACTGATCTATGGATCAGAAGCTTGGATACATAAAAAACAAGATCTAAGTAGGATAACAGCGGCAGAAATGAAATTTTTGAGATCTGTTAAAGGGTGCACTAAGGAAGACAAAATCGAGAACACAGAAATAAGACAGGAACTTGAAATATTTGCAATAACTGATAAAATAGATACATACAGACAAAAATGGAAGCAACACATAGACAGAATGAATGAAGATAGATATCCAAAACAAATAACAAAATACAAACCTAAAGGCACCCGAGATGTAGGCAGACCTAGAAAGAGATGGGCTGAAGTCGGAACGGGTCAACAGACCTAATCCATGAATGCAGATGATGATGATTCTACCAGTTATATTATATGGGTGCGAAACATGGACTCTTACTTTAAGGGAGGAAAGGAGATTATAAGTATTTGAGAATAAAGTACTTAGGAAAATTTTTGGACCAAAGAGAGATGAGCAAACCGATGAATGGAGAAGACTACATAACAATGAACTGCATGGTCTTTATAGGAAGCCAGATATAATAAGAACAATTAAGTCTCGTAGACTGCGATGGGCAGGGCATGTTGCACGTATGGTGAATGAAACACTTGCATGGAAGCTTCTTGTAGGAAAGCCAGAGGGAAAACGTCCAGTTGGTAGACCAAGAATGAGGTGGGAGAATAACATTAACTATGATTTGAGGGAAGTATATTATACAGGGAATGATTGGAAAGGATTAGCTCAGGATAGGGATGTATGGAGAGCTTATGTTCGCGCGGCCATGAACCTACGGGTTCGATAGTGCCAGTGAGTAAGTAAGTAATAATTTGGATCACTGTAATTTGCCACGGCACTGATGACTCCCTTCAAGTGAATGAGGGAAAAGTTTCTGACATGAATAAGTAGCGACACTTTTGTTAACAGTTAAAGTAAATGTTATTTTATTAAAGTTTTCACTTCTGTTTGGATGAATCTTGTAAATGATCAATAATTTAAAAGATTCTGGCTTAAATCAATAAATTTCACTTATAGAAGATTATTACTTCATACATGTAATGGATGACTATGTCCAACGGTCAATTTTTCACTAACACTTTATTTTCACTTTATGGATTATTTATAGTCCATTTTAATTCAGAGCATTTTAACATATGGTGCTGAAGTCTGGCAAATTCCTACCAGGGAAATGAAAAGAATTTTAAGTACAGAAATGGATGTTTTAAGACGATCAGCTGGAAAATCTAGAATGGATAGAATACGAAATAAAGAAATAAGGGAAATTATGGGTGTACAAGAGGAGCCGGACATAGAAAAGAAAAGATTGCAGTGGTATGGTCATGTCAAACGAATGCCAGAGCAAAGATTGCCAAAAATTGTTACGGAATGGATCCCAATGGAAAGGAGGAAGACTGAAGAAATCTTGGATAGAAGGGGTACAAGCAGCTAAGAATATCAGAGGAATGGAGGAAGATCAATGGATGGATAGAGAGGAATGGCATTTGGTTTCCGGAAGACGGCGGCAGCTGCCATGATACCGGATGATGATGATGATGAATTAAATTTATATTACATATTATTTTCCATAACTTTGACACCATTTTGTCAATTAATATCAAGAAATGAACTATAATTCTCTTATTTCTTGATGAGAACATCAGAAAGGAGTCAGACATGAAATAGTAGCTCCTAGATCAATGATAAGTCAACTTGTCTTACACCACTTGGACACAGTGCACATGAGCTATATAAGAGCTATAAATAAGTAAAATTTGATATGTATTTAAAAAAAGTTATAACTGTATAATTTTAAAAAAATGAAAGAAAGAGGCTAAAATTTAAAGAATATATGTTGTACATTTTTATATTTTTGTTACAGTTAAAAAGCGTCGGGCCAAAATTAGTGCCATTTTTCAAGACAGTCGCTATCTACTTTGTGCTGTTCATTCCAGTGGAGCGGCCGTCTTTGTTTGCCATGCTGATAAAATGTTTACCCATTGTCAGTTTGGTTGTGTTTGTACTTCTACATGGAATGAGTCTAGGAGATGAGTAAGTATTAAATTACAGCACCTAGCTTTCTTCCTCTCTCATGCTTATTACATTATTAACATCATATGCATTACATTTTCAGTTACATAAAATTATTAATCTTTTACAGGCCTAAAGCATTAAAATTCAAGTTTTGGAGAATCTGATTTTTATTAAATTCAATCTTTACTTTTCTCATATTTTCATTACTTGTAAACGCTTCAGTTTATTTTACATCGACAATGCAAGATATCAAGTTAGTCATAAAGATAAAAATGTATTTTCCTTTTAAATACATAAAGAATTAAGTATTTGATCTAAAATTATCAATACAGTTTTTTTTATAAAGTTCGTTCACATATTTAGAGCAAAAGTATAATTGGTTTCGCATAAAGATCAAGAAACAAAAATGTATATGATTCAAATTGCAAATTTTTGCTCTTCTGAATATGCTGGGTATTTTAAGTCAACTGCATTATCAACCCACTACAAGAGTCTTCAAATGCTACAAATTGAACAAAGTCAAGTCAAAAAATTACATATAACTGTAGGCTTTCACGGCCGGCGTCTTGATCCCTATTAGGTTCGTCTTCCGGGCATATAGGCCGTGGTCCAGTCGTTCTTCTACTCGACGTTTCGTCTACTGCTGCGGTAGACATCTTCAGGAGATACTGCGTGCTCTCTGTGAACTCCTCAACAGTCGGCTGCAGACTGGCTGGTCGTTGGAAGATGTCTACCGCAGCAGTAGACGAAACGTCGAGTAGAAGAACGACTGGACCACGGCCTATATGCCCGGAAGACGAACCTAATAGGGATCAAGACGCCGGCCGTGAAAGCCTACAGTTATACATAATGAGAATAGTTAAGTCTCTGCGATTGGCAGGACATGCGGCACGAATGGGAAATGAAAGGCGTGCATGGAAGCTTCTTGTAGGAAAATCAGAAGGAAAACGCCCAGTTGGTAGACCAAGAATGAGGTGGGAGAATAACATTAACTATGATTTGAGGGAAGTAGATTATACAGGAAATGATTGGAAAAATTGGCTCAGGATATGGATATATGGAGAGCTTATGTCCGCGCGGCCATGAACCTATGGGTTCGATAGTGCCAGTGAGTTATATATATATTAGCTAGTGGCCACTATAACAAGTAGTCATGTATACAAATGCCACTAGATGGCAGTTCGACCGATGTCCCTCTGCCTCTCGTGAAATTGAGAATTATATATTAGGAAGAAAATTAAATATTTGTGCTGGGATGCCAGAGTGGCTCAGTTGGAAGCACGCTAACGCACAAATTTAGATGTCTCGGTTTTAAATCCCGGTTCAAGCATTTATTTTTCTTTTTATATCATAATTAGCCTTCATTCCTAAATGTAAAAAAAAAATTATCACATTTAAATAAACAACCGTTACTGCTATAAAATAAAAATTACCTTTTTAAAAATGCTTACTTATTATAGGAGCCCCTAGATGGCATTTCGACCGATATCCCGCTGCCTCTTTTGAAATTGAGAATTATGTATTAGGAAGACAGTTAAATGTTTGTGCTTGGATGCCAGAGTAGTGCAGTTGAAAGCGTGCTAACGTATACAGTTAGAGATCTCGGGTTCAAATCTCGGCTCAAGCATTAATTGTTCTATTAAATCATTATTGTTAAATTCTAAAATGAATTATTTTCCAGGAAATGACGTTGCAGAAAAATATAATTGACATAAAATTAATTAATACCTATAACGTTGGTTATAAATTTCTCCACTAGGGTGCATTCTTACAACATTGCGATTCTTTGGCAATAAATAATATTATGATCTGGTTGCAGTGATGAACAAAAGAAGCAAATGAAGCATACCAATCGTTTCTCATTTATTTCAAACATCACTGTTTACATTAAATATATAAATATTTTAAAATAACTATGGTTAAATAATGATTTGTGAGTAAACAGCTTAATTTTATTCGTTAAATAGTCCTAACAAATGCCACTCTTGAATTCCAAATTCTCTAGATAAATTCACTCCTCACTTTGTCAGTCGTGAATTTATCAATAATTTGGAAATCACTTGTGACATTACTTATGATAACTCCAAATTTCTTCAACTATATTTTGAACTTTTAATTTATCACGTGTATGTTTTTTTTTCTTGTCCATTTTTGTGAAAACTAGAAGTGGTATATATCTCATCTGTACCGCTTGCAATTTTGATTTGATTTTAGAATTTAGTATCCAATTTTTGCTGCTATATTTCAGTCCTGATTTTGCATTACATTGTGTAATCTCAATTTGGTTGCAGTTGACATTTGTTTACCAATATTTATTTTTATGACTCAATTTATTGCATTGTACTTCTGTAACTTTATCTCTGTGTCATTTATATATATGTGTGATATTAGGTGACCTTGGTAATTAAATTCAGAAACTTGTTCTAAAATGTTTCCATCTAATTCTACCTTAACTCTTCATAAGTGTTTTCCACATATATCTATTGCTTTTGTTTTTTGAGAAGAAATTTTCATAAGTAATGCCATGAGTGATTTCCAAATTTCGTGAGTCGTGAATTTATCTAGAGAATGTGGAAATCAAGAGTGGCATTTGTTAGGACTATTTAGAATAAAATTAAGCTGTTTGCTCACAAATCATTATTTAAATATAGTTATTTTAAAATATTTATATATTTAATGTAAACGGCGATGTTTGAAAACAAATGAGAAACGATAGGTATGCTTCATCTGCTTCTTTTGTTTATCACTGCAACCAGATCATACTATTTATTGCCAAAGGAACGCAAATATTGTAAGAATGCTCTCTAATGGAGAAAAAATGAAACACATCAAACTGTATATTAATTCATTTCTGATGTCGTATGATGTAAATATGACAATTATATTTTTCTGGATTATTACCTGGGAAAAAATACATTTAAGAAAGTGCAAACAGTGGTTTCTTTTTTTGGTGGTATAATAAATTGCTACAAATGTTTTTATATTAACTCCTGCAAAGCGCTATGTGTGACATCTATCCACTATATATACAATCTGGTAGCCGTATTTCTTACAGGCCCAGACACTGCAAAATAATGGTCAGACCTGTTCAGAATATTAAAAAGGAGGAGAATTCTTTAATATGGTAAATTTAACACTGATAAATATTTGGTGAAACACGGCTCTGATTGGTTGTAAAACAGAAATAATTGAAACGTGATTGGTCATTGACTCCCATTTGGGGCATGAATTAAATAGTCATATCAAACTGTTTGCCTATATTATTTAATTGATGTGCTCCCATTTGTAATTCTTCTTCTTCTGAGGTTTCAAACAATACTAAATTGCCTTCATACAAGAGTGTATAGTTTCATTTCTGGAAATCTGTATTCCTTGTTTAAATATTTTATGAGTTAATAAATGAGTTGGAGAAAATGTTTTAACATCTCACCTCACAAAGTTGCGTGTCTTCACAATACCGGTTTCAAAAGTATAGTATTACTTCCATCTTCAGTCAAATTCCAACTGTTGAAATTTCATCGTTAACCTCATCTTCTGATCTGACATCTGGTGTAGATTTTATGAACTTGGAGATTAAATAATGTCCCGCGCCATAGCCAAGCGGTTAAGGTAGGAAACCTTGGTGCAGAGCTACGGGACTTGCGCTGGTTCAGTCTCCATGGGGGAAGAAATTTTCTCATGGTATTTCGGCCAGTATGGGACCGGTGCCCACCCAGTATCGTGAGGCAATTGGGTAGCTACAATAAGTAGCGGCTCCAGGTTGAGGAACCAGCTATAACGGCTGGGGGACTCGACATGCTAACCACATGTCACCCCTACACTGGCTGTTGATCATCTACCTCTGTGATTGACACATGTGGATGTGAAGGGCCAGCAGCCGGCTGGTAAAAGGGCAACCGCTGAAAAGTGGAAAGACCCTCAATCGGATCGGAGATTAAATTATTCTCGTCGGGGATATCGAAATTCATTGCTTTATATTTATTCTTCTGAATGTATATCTTTTCCCAAATTGTTAATTCCAAAGATTTCTCCGATTGTTTCAAAAGTTTAGTGTATTTTCTGATTTTATGATTTTCTAGCAAACTATGAGTTGTAATTGCCGATTTTTCAATTTTGCCATTTTTAATATTTCTAAGGTGTTCTTTTGTACAAATTTCTAAATTCCTTTTACATTTTCCTATATAAAAAGAACACCTTAGAAATATTAAAAAGGTAAAATTGAAAAATTGGCAATTGCAGCTCATAGTTTGCTAGAAAATCATAAAATCGAAAAAGACACTATACTTTTGAAACATTTGGAGAAACCTTTGGAATTAACCGATTCCGATTGAGGGTCTTTCCACTTTTCAGCGGTTGCCCTTTTACCAGCCGGCTGCTGGCCCTTCACATCCACATGTGTCAATCACAGAGGTAGATGATCAACAGCCAGTGTAGGGGTGACATGTGGTTAGCATGTCGAGTCCCCCAGCCGTTATAGCTGGTTCCTCAACCTGGAGCCGCTACTTATTGTAGCTACCCAATTGCCTCACGATGCTGGGTGGGCACCGGTCCATACTGGTCGAAATACCATGAGAAAATTTCTTCCCCCATGGAGACTCGAACCAGCGCAAGTCCCGTAGCTCTGCGCCAAGGCTTCCTACCTTAACCGCTCGGCTACGGCGCGGGACTGGAATTAACAATTTGGTAAAAGATATACATTCAGAAGAATAAATATAAAGCAATGAATTTCGATATCCCCGACGAGAATAATTTAATCTCCAAGTTCATAAAATGTACACCAGATGGCAGTTCAGAAGATGAGGTTAACGGCGAAATTTCAACAGTTGGAATTTGACTGAAGATGGAAATAATAAGATACTTTTGAAACCAGTATCGTGAAGAGACACAACTTTGTGAGGTGAGATGTTAAAACATTTTCTCCAACTCATTTATTAATATAAATACCTCATAGTGTTTCCTCCCACTGTAATTTTAATTATATTTTATGATATTTATTATTTTAAGATAAATTCAAATGTTTCATAGCTCTCATCATAATTGATATTTTATTCCTATAAAAGTTGGATTTGTTATTTTCTTAATGTACACTTTAAATAATACTGGTGAGAGGACACAGCCTTTAAATCTAAATATAGGAAAAAAACAGAAATGGCCTCCACAATAAAATATAGTACAATTCTGTATCGAGCTTCACATCAGATATTTTTTCAACTACCACTGATATACCTTATCCGCTCTTAGAGTGATCCTAACATAAACAAATGCCAGTTGTATCCTTCTGCCACAATTGCTGATATGTAACTGATAGAGAACACATGTGAAGTATATAAGACACGTGATCGTTGAATGTGGTAGATTACAAGAAAGCTGAGATTTTATCACTGAACTTGTGAAATACACTTAAAATAACTGTTTTTTTAGCACTAGTCAAAGGTTTGCCAGACTTGTGTTTTAAAAGTTTACAGCAGCAGAAGACTCAACATCTTCTGCCATTTTGTTGCATCAGAATCGACTGAAGCATGACTCAAATGCACATGTAATAAACTATTTTAAGTTGTAATTATTGTTTGGATATATTTTAAAATATTTTCTATGTTTTGAATATTATTATTTTCATTCACGAAGAATAACAAATATATTCAGAGGTCATACTTTTAATTTAATGAAGAGAACTACTTTTTCGCGTACTTACTGCTTCTACATCATACGTCGGTGTCCATAACCAACAAAAAGCGAGCAGGTCACATGGTTTTGTTTTGATGAGGATCACTGTAAGAGTGGGATAGCCTTTAGCATACAAACTAAACAACAAAAGAAAATGCATTCAAAAGTTTTTTTAGTACTTTTAATCTCTTTCTTCCATATAAATGTTATATTAATCTGTCCAGAGACTAAAAGGTAGCAGCCCTACCACTGGACTACTTAGCGTCGGGCCAGTAACCCGTCCTAAGGAACTTCAACACTACTTTCAAGTCTCAATATAATCAACCTGCAGGAAGAAGACCAGGACGTCCACTGAAAAAACTTCTGGATGGTGTTTCTCTTGAGGCCGAAACAGGTCAACAAAGGGCCTAAATTTGTGAATGTACTATGATGATGATGATAATATGGAATATTCTTCAAGTTTGAAAATCTTTTTCTTTTTTAAACTTCATTATCGTAGCCACATTTGCCCAGAAGTTTTTTGCAGGATGAATAAAGACATGATCATATATATTAAATTAATGTTGGGAAGTAAACATTATGAGGTATAATCATTAAAATTTATCGGAGAACATATTGTTTAAACAACTCACCTCATAGGATTCATGCTTCCATGATATCGCGATTTCAAACATAATCATGTTCATCTTCAGCCATAACTCCGACTGACGAAATTCTTCGGCCATAAACTATTCTATTGTCGCCATCTTCAGTGCTGCCATCTATGGATGAATTTATGAACTTCGAAATCAATGTAATTTCGTTAGGGATATCAAAATTCATTGATCTATTTTTGTTTTTCTGAATGTATATTTTTTCCCAAACTGTCAATTCCAAAGGTTTCTCTACTTGTTTTAAAAGTTTCGCTTCTCTTCCAATTTAATGATGTTCTAATAAACTATGTGCAGCAATTGCAGATTTTTCAATTTCACAATTTTTAATATTTCTGAAATGTTCTTTTGTCCGAATTTCCAAATTCCTTTGTTTTTCCTATATAAACTTTATTGCAATCTTCACAATTTATTTGATAAATTCCAGATTTCTTAATATCTGGAACATTGACTTTTTTATTGGTACTTAGAAGATTACCCAGACTAAATTTATTTATTGGTGCCAAAGAAATGTTGTATTTGTCAAAATTTTTTTTGAAATTTCCTATGCATTTCAGGATGGTAAGTAATTTTCTTGTATTTTTTCTTTTCTTTGCAATATGTTCTCCGATGAATTTTACATGATCATATAACTCTTCATAATACATTATTTCATGATATTGTTTCTAGGTATGCATTTTCACGTAGAATTCTAACAGGCTTGCTGTTCTCATGTCTGGGGGATGCACTACTTGTTTGGCCACACTATTTTCTGCATGGTATGGCTGCATTTGGAGTAGCACAAATTATGTACACAGCAGCCTTTGGTTTTAAACCTCTCAATGCATCTCTTGGTGCTACTCTCTACTTACTCTGTGCAATGGGTAAGTGCATTCACTTTTAAATTTATTCTTAAAAATAACATTTATATCAATTCTTCATGTTGTTTCTTTTTTTATGCCTATAATTTCTGTAAATTTATATATTTAAGAATACAAAGAAAATTAAAATGATGGTCTTTTGTGGGGAAATACCTTATTCCTAGCAACATTGTATTAGACAATGACATTTTAAAACAAGTAAAAAATTTGATTATTCTTTGGGTTATATTTTATCGTTTCAAGATGAAAAAATTATCTTATCTATAAAGATAACTCCACTTATGTTAAAATTGGAAATATAATGTCTAATCCTATAAAAACCACAAAGGGATTGAAACAAGGGTGCAGTCTATCACCAATTTTATTTAATATTTATGTAGAATTTATATTAACGAAATGGAAACAAAGCTGCAAAGGTATGGGGATCCCAATGGGCAACAGATTTTTGCTGACATTACAATTTGCCAGTGATCAACTCGTTTTAGCGCAAGACAAATTTGATATGGAATTCATGATAAAAAGGTTGAAAAACATATATGAATCATGGGGTCTCACAGTAAATTTACAAAAAAACAGAATATCTGGCAATTAATAGCAATGAAAGAGAAAATTTAATATTGGAAGAAGGAATCCAAATAAAGCAAGTGAAACAATATAAATATTTGGGAATAATTATGGATAACATCGAAGGTATAGGTAAAGAGAACATAAAGCATAGAATTGAATTGAGTAGCAAAATAATATCATCGTTAAATTCCATATGGTGGGATAAGCATTTTTGGAAAGACACAAATAAATATATTGGTAAAACATTGGTGGAATCTGTTGCAGTGTACGGAAGTGAGATATGGACAATTAATAAGTACTACAAGAATAGACTAATAGCTCTAGAAATGGATTATTTGCACAGAAGTGCCAGAAAGTCTAAATTAGAACATGTCACAAATAAGGAAATTAGAAGCATAATGGAAGCAGAAGAAAGCATAATTGAAAGAATTGAGGAGAAGGAATTAAAGTGGTTAGGACATGTCTTAAGAATGGAAGATGAGCGATGGCCGAAGCAACTATATGAATGGCATCCGAACAGAAAAAAGAAAAGAGGAAGACCAAGGTTAACATGGAAGGAAAACATGAAGACAGTAATGCAAGCTAGAGGGCTAAGCATCGAAGATGCCCAAGACCGTAGGCTTTGGAGGTTTGGCACGGGAAGACGGCAGCAGCTGTAAAAACCCGAAGATAGAGAGAAGATGAAAAAATCACATATTTCACAAAAACAATTGGGGATAATTGAAGGGTTCGGCTGTAAAACATGGTAACTGACAAATTCTTGAAAATTGAGTTGTAGCATAAAAACTGTAATATGTGGCCTTCTGAAAGCATTTGGTGAATGTAGTGTTTCATGTACCGTGACAATACATCTGCTATCTATTGATGGATGTAAAACCTATGTGCACCAAATGCTTCAAGAGGTCACATATTACAGTTTAAATGCTACAACCCAATTTTCAAGAATTTGTCAGTTACCATGTTTTACAGCCGAGCCCTTCAATTAATAGTATTATGATACCATCTTTAGTATAAAAGAACACAAGATTACAGCTTTATATGGTTCATGTAAGATCAATATTAAGATATGGTAGTGAAGCATGGACAATACGAAAAAGAGATGAATGCCAAATAATAGCAAATGGGATGCAATTTATGCACCATACAGCAGGCTATACAAAGTAGGACCATAAAAGAAATGAGGAAATTATGGTAGAACCCATTCACCATCAAATACAAAACTACCAGAACAACTGGAAAGCCCATCTTCAACAAATGCCATGTCACAGAATTCCAAAAGCTATGCTTCATTACTATCCTCAAGGCAAAAGATCGCTGGGGCGACCAAAAAAAGCACTGGATGGAAAATTCCTCTTTGAGACTATAACAGGCCACATGGCCTAATGCTTGCAATGATGATGGTTATTATATATTTAAGATAGTTCTGCTATGAATAATCATAGATCATAATGATGCTGTTGCTTTTGTGTTCATTTAACATTTATAATACAAGTTTTACTGAAGATAAGTTGGTTAAAATACATATTGGAAAACAAATGAATTACCAGCTTGTCAAAATCTCAATCAATCAGAATGATGGAATGCTGTATATTCTGCCATACTGCAGATGTAGCACATAATTGATCGAACAAAAAGATTTAACATTTTTATTAATGAATTGATAACTCATATGATGTACTGGACATTACGGATTTTCTGTGAGGCATTGCAATACAGTGCCTCGATGTGGGCAACATGTGTAATGCAACTATCACTAATATCTGAACAACATGCAAGTGTGATTGTAGCTATGGCTTCTTCAATCGTTACTTAGGTCACATGATAGATGAGGGACATAAACACTGTCCTTTCTGTAATCCCACAGAAACAAAACACATGGAGTTAAAATCTGGGAATTGCAGAGGCCATTTCATAAAAGCATTGTCAAGAGACCCTGTACCCAACATTCTGGAAGCATCCTATTATGATGGTTCAAACCTGAAAGTGATAATGAGCCAGTGCTCCATCTTGCTGGAACAGAATCATCTAAATCCTCATTCAGTTGTGGCATTGACCAAAGTTTGCCAATGAACGTGTCATTCATACAGAAAATGGATCATACAGCTTCCAATGTGACACGGTGCACAAAAAATTCCGCTTGAGTGAGTTTCGTTCATACTCAATGATTCTGTATTGATTCTTGGTCCCCAAATTTGGCAGTTATGATGATTCACTTTTTCGGCACTAGAAAATTCCACTATTGCATATAGCACAGCATGTGGTTAACAGAGCAAATTTCAATGTAAACAAAAAGAACCTTAATGTCTAGTGCATCATATGAGCCATCAAAAGGTAGCTTAGATATGATAGTGTTTGGCCGCGTGATCTAGTGGTTATGCCCCTTGCCTCTGGTCCTGAGGGTTGATTGACTTTTAGGATGGAAAAATCCAAAGAACAAGTCCTGCAGGAGGGACTTTAAGCCATGGGTCCCAAGTTTGAAGATTTTCAGGCTCGTAAAAGATCCTTAAGCCTGAATAAAAGTAAAGTGATCCCACGACAGGCCTCAGGAGGCCATTGGGGTAGTAGGAGGTTAAGGCTCCCATTTTTCTAGACAATCGGCACTTGATGTCAGCCGGGTTGTCAGCCCTGCGTGACGGCCGCATTTACCCCCAGAACAAGCATCTGGTACTCATTTCCATTAGAGGCTGAGTCGACCCCAGGGCCATAGTGCCGCCAGAAGGTTTGGGTCAGTTTAAAAATCCTGACCCCATGGGGCTCGAACCATCGACCTTCCGGCTTGTAGCGCAGTGCCTTAACCACTATGCTACGGCAAGGAAACCTAATTTTTTAGGTAACTTATAAAACCACTTTGAAAAGTGCTTAAGATTTAAATTTAAAATTTTAATTAAATTTAAATGTAAATAAATAAAACAAGACAAAAAAAGAAGAAAATCAAGGAAAAAGAAAAAAAAACTTGTGAATTTTGAAATTCTCGGGGAATTTGATTTGATTCAGAGGTTCATTGGTCCATCAACAGATGGAGTAAGAAGTATGAGGGCGGATCGGAAAGTAACGCACAATAATTTTTTTCTGCCTTGGTATTGCAGCTAGAATGTTGAAATTTCACAGAGATATAGTTTGACGTTTTCACTACAGATGGTATTTTTTTCTCAGGTGCACCTCTTGCGAGAGAAGCTTGAACTATGCAACAAAGATGGCGCGCATGCTACAGTCGTCCACCTGTGAGGAACAGAGAAGTGTTGTTAGATTTTTGTGGGCCAAAGGGCATAAACCCAGTGAAATTCACAGGGACATGCGTGGCGTGTACGGGGATGATTGTATGGACCGTAGCAATGTCTTCCGTAAAGTTAGTGCTCGCTGGGTGCCTAAGAACCTGACAGACGACCACAAGGGCCAGCGAATGATGGCAAGCTTGGACCACTTAACGCGGTACACCGCACAAGGACATGACTTTCTGGAAGGAATCGTCACAGGTGATGAGTCGTGGGTGTACCACTACACGCCCGAAACAAAGCAGGCATCAGCAGTGCGCAGATGGCTACACTCCAACCAAACGGACTTCTACGAACAGGGCATATTGAAACTGGTAACACGATGGGAAAAATGTGTTGAGAAAGTTGGTGACTATGTCGAAAAGTAGGTAAAAGATGTAAGTTCATTTGTGATTTTTTCCTTTTTTTTACTATTAAACTTATTAAAAAAAAATTATTGTGCGTTACTTTCCGATCCGATCCGTCCCTCACAGGTGGACGACTGTAGCATGCGTTGCCCCTACTTTGTTGCATATTGTTCAAGCTTACTCCGAGCCAGAGCGTGCACCTGAGAACCCTTACCAATACCATTGTAGTCAGTGAAAACGTCAAACTATATCTCTGTGAAATTTCAACATTCTAGCTGCAATACCAAGGCAGAAAAAAATTATTGTGCGTTACTTTCCGATTCGCCCTCGTACTTCTCCTGAATGACATATAGGTCAATATATTAACTAAGATTAAACCGCCTACGTTTTGAAACCGGTATAATTAGATGACTGGATATGAGGTGAGGTATGAAAAATTTTAATTTAAATCATAAATAACATTTTAACATATTACTTGTTGCAGCGGTTGTACTTCTAATGCCAGGACTTCAAGGGATCCTAGTGGCTGGTGTTCCTATCTATAGTATTCTACTAATAACTATGGCGTGGAGAGCAATAGCAAGAGTTCAATTCTTCCAAGTAAGTGTCAATAAGAGCATTTCGACATTTCTGGCTTTCTCCCCTGGCATTGGCAGAATTGTAATCCATTTCTTAGGTTGGGGCACTTGGAAGGCAGAATTACATTACTCCGATGATGTGATTGGTGATAAATGACAATGAAGCATCAGGAGAGTTCTTAACCTAAATTCCAGTCCATGGGCAACCACAGGAATAATTCTCGGTGATAAAATTTTACTTTAATATAATTTAAATAATATTGAATATTTTTTCTTTTTGTGGTTCTCCTCAGTTATCAAGACAAATACTAAATTGAATTTCTGGTTCACAATTTTATCATTTCATAATTATACAGCGGGAGAAGGAATCCTTCCGTACAGTATACCTGACGGAAGAGGGAACTCTACATCTACTGCCTTGTAGATTGACAAACGGGCGGTTGGGGTTCTTAGTGCTGCAAGACAACCCATCTAGGAGAGACAACTCCGAAATAAAACGGGGCGGACTGAGCTCTGGAGCTGGGTGAAGGTAATCGGCCTAGGAAGGAAACCCCGAATAATAAACCCGCCATGAAAATGGGCTAGCAACCCACTTCAAGGTGTATCTTACACATTGCTCACAGCCCCAAGGATCAAGCCTCGGATCAAAGACGGAAACAAAATACGACAAATGCTTATTATTATAAATAAACAAAAATATTGGAAGGGTCATATAGAAAGAATGGAAGAAAACTGACTTGTAAAAAGAGCTAAAGAAGATAGACCAATGGACGGGAGAAGAACAAGAGGAAGACCAGGCAAGAGATGGATAGACAGTGCATGCACATCCAATAAGTCTTCCTCCGAGGAGTGATTTTGGAAATAAACAAGATGAAAATCCTACAAATTATGTTTAAGAAGAAGAAGAAGATAATTAATTAAAGATTAAATTCAATGAATATGCAGTATATACATGGCTACAAACAATAACACAATCTACTGGTATATAGCTGTGACCATGCCATAGCACAGTTGGTTAAGCCAATATGTTACAAACCTGAAGGTCATGGGTCTGACAACCCGGCTAACATCTCATCCCGATTGTCTAGAAAGGTGGGATCCTTAACCTCCTACCCCAAGGGCCTCCTAGACTTTAGTGGGATCACTTTTACTACTACATAGCCAAAGATTTTATATTTGATACAACCAAAAATAATCATCTCAAAATGAACTTAGAAAGTATGAAATCTAACACATCAATTAACTTCTTTATCCAGTCTCATGTCCCCATTCTGGGAGTCAAGTTATCAATGAATTAAAGATAAATAAAAATAGTTAGGGAGATAAAACAAATCTGGGCTCAACTGCACTTCTACTAGCGCTTGATTTTTCAGTTATATTGTTGTAAACTGTAGCTCTTCTTCTGTATTCACTAACATTATTTAATATTTTAAACTTTTTCAAACAATTTTTATAAAATTATTAGAAAATTTTGAAGTATTTATTTAAATATGCAAATCACAATATTATGGCACTGTTAGACAATATTGTGATGCTAACTGCTATTTTCTCCACAAAGTATATTACTTAGTCTATGATTTTTCTATTGTTGTTTTGGGTTATCGCTGGTTGGATCAGTGTTAGGAAGTGTACATCCATTTTTAATAAATGTTTGGTAATTTTAATATTTTTTTAAACATAAATTTGGGGATTTATTGCAAATATTGGTAATTTAAGTTTCATAGCGACGGACAGTACTCGAGGATGATAATCGATATGTGGTTCGATTGGGTTATTGCTGGCTCTATAAACTCTGGCACATGTGCACTGTTATTCTATAGGACTTTGAAAATATTTCATGCTACTTTAAGTGCAGTTTTTCCCAAATCTGTAAGCAAAATTGAAGATTTTTTTTAGCAATTTTAGATACATTTAAAACTGGAGTAATCATATACTGTTCAAATATTCCAATTTCTTTTTCAGGAACTATGGACTTGGACAAAATTGTGTTCCTGTGCAGGAGGCATCATTTTTGCCATTTCTGATGCTCTCATTGGCTTACATCATTTTCATAAGCCTATTCCTCATTCTCAGGTATATTAACATATTTTTATTTAGCATGTTTTACAATGTTTCACAACATCTTCCTGTGTCCAATTAATCTACTGACATTCTTCTCCACATCTCTCTATCATTTACACTGTCTCTTATTTTATCTCTTCTATAAATTCCACTATCTCCTCAGGGGTCCCCATCTAGGGGATATGTGGGTGGCAACCACAAGGTGCCCAAGCTGAGCAAAACGTTGCTTCCACTTACTTGTGTTTTGCTCCTTAGTTTTATCTTTAACCGATCTGGTATTTCTTCCTTTTCTAGTACCAGATTCCTCTTTTTACTTTCCTATCCTGTTTCCCTTGACTGACCTCTTGTATTCTTCGATCCTGATGGTATTAAAGTATTTGTGGTCGAAGGGTTCATTTCCATCTTTCCTATATCTCTTTCTTTTAACCTCGTGGACACTCAACTTGAATGCCCACATAAGCTGCATGTTCAAATGCAGCTCCATTGAAACTAATAACCCTCTTACTAATAATCCATATATAACTTTTATACAAGGTTTATACACATCTCAGTTGAAAATTCTTACTTATAAACACTGTATTAGATGTTCAGTGTATAAGAGGTGTACAACTTTACATGGGAATCATTATACATGCCTTCAGCCTTGTTTAAGAATTGTATAACTAGACAAAATGGAGGACTATAAGATCAGCTGATTGTTTTCTTAATATATTGATGAACATTTCCTTAAATTTAACACAAAATGCAACACTTTAACGACTGTTTGATGGGACACTGGACATAAATAATATTAATAAAGTTGTGGGTAGAAAAATAAAGGCATCATAAAATGCCTTTTGTTACATTCATTCTCGATTAATAATATTTTTAAATTGAACATTGATTCACAAAAGAATATGTTCTATAATAGTTGCTGTGAGACAAGATTTAACCTGAATATAGTTTAAATGCTTGGTAATATTATTTTAACAAAACTGTCTTACATCATTGATATATAATAAACATACCGATATAAAAATGTTTTTAATTATAAAGGTAGCATTATTGTAACAAACGATTCATTAGCGTGATAGTCTTGTGGTTAAGGCTTCCGACTACAGTCTGTGAGGTACCAGGTTCGATTCCCGATCAAACTACAGGTGATTTTTTTTTCTCTTAAAGGGTTATTCTGTTGTCGCTAACATTTCCTATTATTTTGAACGTTTTCTAATGATTCTTAAAACACTGTATATAGTTCATAAGTAATGGGAAAAACTTTTATTAGTTTCCAAGAATTGTTTGAAGTTCTTATCGATAGATGGCAGCACATTATCTGTGAAACATATTCTACGATATATTTGACATAGCCTAAAGAAAAATGTAAATAAATTAAAACACTTATTTTTTCCATACCTCCCCAATTAGGGAATCTGTATAAATTCTTATCCATACTCATTTCTTACACAATTAATCACTAGTTGATGTTGTTTTCTTCCATTACAAACTGCGCGTCATAATGACGATGAATTGTGACATACTGTGTATAAGGATTGTATTGTTATATAACTTCTGTACAACGTTTATTAGTAAGGAAATTATACATGATCTATATAAGGCTTATACATTGTATAACTAAACAACTGATGAAAGCCTGTATAAGAGATTTTTATTAGTAAGGCTGTTAGTATTCTCGTTGGTTGGTTGCTTTCCATAAGTCCTTGTTTAATTTGGTCCTGGTCACCATATACCCATTATGATTCTCAAACATCTGTTAGTAAATACTTGTAGATTCTATACAATTAAGCTTGTTGCTTTCCATGTTCTACACCCATGAAAAAATCATTTATCTGCACCTAAAAGTTTATGTGACATTTGCACTTATAAATCTGTAAATAACACTTTCTTCAACCCTACACCTATGGAGAAAGGACTTTCATTTCCCTTTTAAGAACATGCATAGTTTAGGATGTAATAACCACAGAGGACCCAGAGGACAAAGTGAACAAGTTTTGCGTACATGACACAAGCGGTGCTAGTGTAGAACAACTAATGACATCTACATTTTTTTATTTTTTTCTGGTACTAATATGAAATTCAGCACTGCCTGGTGGTAAAATTATGAATTATAATTATATAACACGATCTGGTGAATAATCATGGAATTGAACTTTTATAGGAATAAATAACATTTTAATTAATCTTAAATTATGGAATTATTTGCACCCAGCCTCTCAGACCTAAAGATTTTTTAAAATTTTAATAGAATGGAAGATTGGAAATAAATAAAACATGTTAATTTACATCATGTTAACTACAAGCCTCACGACCACGGCCTACAGCCCGAAAATCTTCATCAACATCATCATAATTTATTTTCGTGTATTAAAATATAAAAACGTGCATTATGAGTTCTTTTAATAAATATGTACAATTGACCTACCCCCTTATTCTCACATACATATTTTATACAATATTTATTAAAGAACCTTAGGCATGTCATACATCTCAAATCCATTATAAAGTCACTCACATGTTTTAAATGTCTTTAGAAAAGGCTGTACACTAATATCACTCTTCCTAACCTAACAAATCTTAGAATTCTATCACTTCTTGTAGGTTTATCTTTGAAAATAGATTCATATTAAAAACTTAAAGAAGTTTGAATTTACTTACAAATTAGAGTAAAATAAAATCTAAGTAATGATTTTTAACTTTTGATAATATATCATTTTTACAGTACCGTCTACATAGAACAAAAGGATAGCAGTTAAAAATTTTAATTTACAAAATGGCTAATTTCCCTAAATCCTGAGTCAACATGCCGTACATCTGGCATTTGTTTTATTTAGTTACATATTCTGTTACTACGAAACAGCACTACCATTCTAGTTTGCTCATTATAGTTCTCGTAAATGACCGAAAATTTGTAGATATCACTGTACTCAGTTTTCCCTCTATTCGGGTGCTCTGTGGTAATAACTACCATATAGCATTTGTAAAATCAATTTTCATGCACATATTACCTATATGACTATGTATTTTTTTAAATAACTTTTTGTCTTCATGATCTGAATGTACTGATGATAATTTTAATGTTACAGGCTCTTATAATGATTACATATTATGCAGCACAGTTGGGAATTGCCCTGAGTGTTGTTGACAGCAAAGCAAGTTATGATAAAGCTCAAGCCAGTGCTTTGGCAAATAAACAAATATTAAGTACAAGCAGTCATACAGGAACTAAAATCAGGAGAGCAATTCCTCTGCAGTAAATGTGTAAGTAATTTTAAAAATATACCCTATTTTAATAATAAATAAGAAACAAAAGGCAGTTTAAAAAAAAAAACACTAGAATAAAAATAATTGCGTACTGAATGAATTGATAGCATTGGAAACATGTATTTGGGAAGTGCCAAATTAAAACACTGAGGCTATCCAAACTGACTTTTTTTTTGTGATTTTCCCCACAAATCATCATAAATTCACAATAGCCCTTTGTGAGCCTGGGCCTTCTTAAGAAGCTCTCACCAAACCTTTCTGTCTTTCGCTTGCTCCTTCCAGTTTTTTTATTCCCAGAATCCTGATATCCTCAATTATGCCATTCTCCCATCTTGAATTAGGCCTTCCCGCTTTCCTAGTTACCCAAGATTGTGCATCTTAGGGCCGCATACAAATACATTAGTCTCTACTCAAATTACTTCCAATCACTGGTGAGCTGACTCACCGTGAGCAAGTGCAAAGATTGAATTAGCTACCCACTAACTGGTCATGCATGAAAGTCGTCGTTTTCGTAATATTGGCAAGAAATTACCCAGAATCCTCAGCGATAAAACCACTTCTGTTATTTTCGTCTGCTATAGAGGAACACATTTATGTTTGCATCCCACAAATAATACTGTATACAACGACGTCTGCATCGCGCAATATTACGCCGATTCTCCTGTTCTTCCAGTTGAATTCTTTGGTAGACTCTATATCAAATACCTCTTTTCTGCGTATACCGAAAACATGATCGAAGTGTTCAAGGTCCGACATCTTGGATAAAGCAGCAAGGTTTCAAACTACATCGGTTACCATCGGTTCCCTTCGGGATTCTCACGATAAGTTTCTATCTTAAATTACCTCATCAGGTAGCTTACAAATTTCAACAATTACTATCGCATGAATAGGTTTCTGAGTAAGCAAAATCGTATTAGGATAAAACTTTCTCAGCAGGGAACGTCTTTTACGGTCTAATGCATTCAAAGATTCGACCCTTAAACTTTCTTGATAATTCTGTTATCATTAATGCATATAACATGTCTGACACAAGCCAATCTATTAATTTTAATATATTTTACCATATCATATTATTTATATAATTTAAATGATTCAGAACTGTATCTCCTCCTCCATTACTGTTTTCTTGCATAGCTCCATTACTCTCCTTTCGAATAAGGATCACTCATCAGACTTCAACATGGTCCAGTTTCAGAGGCATTGATATATTCCCCACCAAATGTTTGGTTTGAATTCCATCACTGTGTTCCATTTCACCTTCATCTTTATGCATTTCATTAAAAAAGTATGCCAGTGAATTTGCTCAATGCACATTAATACAGAATAATCTATGGTAACTGCATACAGATTCTAAGTTGTAACCTTCTTTTATATATTTATAGAAGATATAATTAGAAGACTGGATATGAGGTCAGGTATAAAGCATTTTAATTTAAATTTTAAATTAAAAATCAGAGTGATTTTTTCTACAAAAGTTCAACACTACTAGGGTATTTACCCTAATTTGTAAACATATAATGAAATTTAAATTTTAACTTATGTAAAAACAAATGCACATTTATATAGAAATCCTAGCCATGGTGATTGTTGAAATACCACAATTGCATTAGCTCACGTAATGATTAACACTCAGTAGGTAAAGTAAAGTAATCCCACTACAGGCCTCAGGAGGCCCTTGGGGTAGTAGGAGGTTAAGGCTCCCACTATTTCTGGACAATCGGCACTTGATGTCAGCCGGGTTGTCAGCCCTGCGTGACGGCCGCCTTTACCCCCAGAACAAGCGTCTGGTACTCATTTCCGTTAGAGGCTGAGTCGACCCCAGGGCCATAGTGCCGCCAGAGGATTTGGGTCAGTTTAAAAATCCTGACCCCAACGGGACTTGAACCCTCGACCCTCTGGCTTGTAGCTCAGTGCCTTAACCACTACGCTACGGCGTGCCCCACACTCAGTAGGTACATTGACTACATTAATTGTAAGTATTAGAATCACTCTATTTTGTGACATCATACTGTCAGTACATCATCATCATCATCATCATCATCCATGCAAGTATTAGGCCGTGTGGCCTGTTATGGTCTCAAAGAGGAATTTTCCATCCAGCACTTTTTTGGACATCCCAGTGATCTTTTGCCTTGGGGGCAGTAACAAAGTATGGCTTTTGGGATTCTATGAGACGGCATCCATTGAAGATGGGCTTTCCAGTTGTTCTGGTAGTTTTGTATATGGTGAAGAATGGGTTCTACATCCAACTCTTCCATAATTTCCTCATTTCTTTTATGGTCCCACTTTATGTAGCCTGCTGTACGGAGCATAAATCGCATCTCATTTGCTGTTATTTAGCTTTCATCTCTTCTTCGTATTGTCCATGCTTCACTACCATATCTTAATACTGGTCTTGCGAGAACCTTATAAAGCCATAATCTTGTGTTCTTCTGTACTAAAGATGGTTTCATTATACTGTTTTATTATCCCCGTTGTTTTTGTAAAATTTGTGATTTTCTTTGATATATCAGTTTCATCTTGAAATGCTAAATTATAACCCAAATAATTAAATTTGTTTACTCGTTTTGAAATTTCATCATCCAAAACAATTTTGTTAGGTATAGGGAATTTCCCATAAAAGGCCATCACTTTAGTTTTCTTTGTATTGATTTCCACTTGTACCTTTTTGCAATTATATTAAAATTGTGTATAGAATACTGTAAATCTGTTTCTGTTGGAGCTATTAATACCAAATCATATGAAAAAAGCAGAGAGTCTATTTTATGGCTTCTATTAATTTGGATAGAACCGTGTCTCATCTGTCGCCAATCTTGGAGTATTCTATCCATGTACATGATACAGAGCAAGGGCGAGAGGCCACATCCTTGTCTTATGCCCCTATTAATTTCGGTCCATTCTGTCCGTGTGTTATTGATTCGAACTGAAATCAAATTTGTTTTATAGATACTGTATAAAATTTAGAATATGCTGTTATGGTAGATTGTTTATTATAAATACAACAGGGCCATACCAGAAGATAGTGTATATATATATATTATATATATATATATATATATATATATATATATATATATATATTGCATATACATTTAATAATATACCCATATTAAAATAATTAATAATTCTTGTTAAAAAGTAAGAAAACCTAACTTGTAGTAGAAATTTGTAATCAATTGTTAAACATCTCATAATAACCAAACATCGTTATCAGGGTTCAAAGTAGGGATGGTGATTCCTTTTCAAATCCAAGTTGCATCATCCTTACCTTGGATGTGTAATTGTTACTAAGTATTACATCATAATAGCTAGGACTGTTATGATAGTATTATCTCATGATTCTATATGTATAAATATGTGTATGTCTGGGATGGACAGGGAGTACAGCAGCAGGACCGATTGCGGTCCCCTGGGCAGGGCCCAGCGGGCCGGTGGCGTCTACATGGGTAATATATCTTCATCTGTCATTTCTTTGGTCATTTTAAGACTTAGAATCAATATGGGACCAAATGGTCCTAGTAACTTTAAATAACTAACAAAGTTGAATATTTTAAAGGGATTGGTTTCTATCCCTCTGAATTTAAGCATTTTAACTTTTTGAATATTTTTGACGGTTGACAATGTGGCGATTTTAACTGTTTTTAAATAACTTGTTTTATATATGTTATTAATATCTCTTTATGTTTGAATTTATTCTAATAAATTATGTTAATTTTTCGTTTACTGTGATTTAATATGTTTAATTGTAGAACTCTTCCTCCAAAACCAAGGCCAACCGCTCGGGCCTAAGACCACTTAAACAATAGGGAACTTAACGCTATCATTACGCTGGGGCTTAACAGATGCGCCCGCGTAACATTGTTGTCAGCTAAAATTTCCAATAGTTTAATAAACTGTTGGAAACTGTCAGCGGCTCAACTATAGTAAATATGGTTGCAGAAGTTTTAATCATGTAAACACACTTTTCCCTGCAGTCTAGTAATCACTTTCTCTGCTCACCATTGAGGAAACTGTTCTTTGACAAAATATATGTATTTTCTGCATATCCCTGTGTTTTATTATTATTTTTTTTATAGTGTTCTGCTCAAGAGCAGGCCTTTCACTGCAAACTCAGCATTCTCCACTCTTTCCTTGACTCAGCTTTCCTTTTTGTATCTCCATACAAACCATTTATTTTAATATTGTCTATCATCTGATGTCTTTTTCTGCCTCTAACTTTCTTTCCGTTGACCATTCCTACTAGAGCATCCTTCAGCAGGCAGTTTCTTCTTAGCCAGTGGCCAATCCAATTTCTTTTCCTCTTCTTTATGAGTTCCAGCATTGTTCTTCTTTCACCCACTCTGTCTAGCACATCTTCATTTCTTACTTTGTCTGTCCAGTTTATACGTTCCATTTTTCTCCATATCCACATCTCAAAAGCTTCCAGTCGCTTTTCCTCATTCCGTCGTAATGGCCACGTCTCCAGACCATATAATGCTACACTCCACACAAAGCACTTCCCTAGCCTCTTTCTTATTTCTCTTGCCAAAGGTCTTCAGAAAATGCTTCTCTTCTTGTTGAAAGCTTCTTTTGCCATTGCTATCCTCTGCTTTACTTCTTGACTGCAGTTCATGTTACTATTGATAGTACAACCCAAGTATTTGAAGCTCTCCACTTGCTCAATGGCCTCATCTTTAATCTTCATGTTTATCTTCCTTTGTTTCTTTCCTATAATCATGGCCTTCGTCTTATTTATACTTATCTTCATCCCATAATCCTCGCACTTGTCATTCAGCTCCATCAGCATGTTCCTCAATGTCATTGCATCTTCCGCTAGCAAAGCCATATCATCAGCAAATCTTATGCGCTTTATTCTTCTTCCTCCCATGTTTACGCCTCCCGTATTACTGAAGCAGTTCTTCATTAGGTCTTCCAGGTAGATGTGGAAAAGGGTAGGTGATAGAGGACATCCTTGCCTTACCCCCCTTCCAATTTCTCTTCCCTCTGACATTTCTTCTCCTATCTTCACTTTTATTCGCTGTTTCATATAAGGACTACTTACGAGCCTCCTCTCCTTCCAGTTCACGCCAATTTTCTTCAAGATCTTCAGGAGTTTATTCCAATTTACTCTGTCAAAGGCCTTTTCCAGGTCAACAAATACTGCATAAACGTCTTTATTTTTTTCTATATATCTTTCTCCTATTGTTCGTATCTATCCAATTGCATCTCTTGTACCCTTTCCCTTCCTGAAGCCAAACTGTTCTTCTTCCAATTCGCTTTCCATCGTAGAATGTATTATTATTATCATTATCATATTATTAAATATTTATGACTATTTAACTTATGCCCCAAATGGGAGTCAATGATCAATCACATTTAAATGAATTTTGTTTTACAACCAATCAGAGTCTTGTTTCACCTCAATATTTATCTACTTCTGCTTATCATATTAAAATAACACATTCAGTACTGAAAACCAGTTAAGGCATTTAAAGAGACTATTGTGTATGCAGCCATCGGTCAGTTAACTCGCTTTAGAGTAGGCGCGAACAAACCGCGTTTGTATTCGGCGCGTAAATATTGTGTTGGCTTAGTATGTCTTGGAGATCATAGATGGCATGTAAATGTACATTTTCTATTCCTGTTTGACATGTTTAACCTTGGTGATTGCCCTTCTATTTTTAAAACAAACAACACATGGAATTCGTTCACCCAAACTTGCCTCCAGGCTCCAATGCAGTCGTATATATTTCTCGTTATCACGCTGTTGTTTGTGCGTGAGTGAAACCATGGCGAAAGAAAAATATCTCACTGAAGAAGAATTAGTGAATATTTTGTATAATGATGATTCAGGTGATGAACTGATTCCTGAATTAGAAGATTCACAAAGTGAAAGTGAAGATGAACTTCCACTGCCTGAAATTGATACGCCGATACCATGTGATGTCAATCACCCAAGTTATTTCACCATCAAATCCTACTAGGATATCTCCTTTAGGTATGTACAAAATTTGAATTTTCTAGGACTAATAGTTTGTGAATAATGGTCCATTTTCTGAAGTGCCATGAAAAGGATAGCTGGGGTATTTAAATGGCTGGCCTGTGGGTTTAAATGCCCTGCTCAGTGCCTGGTACTGAATGTGTTAAAGAAAGCTCCTCCTTTTTAATATTCTGAACAGATCAGAGCATTATTTTGCAGTGATTGACTCTCGAACAAATATGCTTGAATATAGCAAATAATGAACAGATTCCTTCCAACTACACATTTGATAATTGTGTGTTCAATAATTGTGTTTTTAAATAAAGATTTTATGGAGATGTTTCCTAAAAAAATAATAACCTATAATTATATTTGAAGAGAAAAATTTTCGCCTAGACCGGACCTCGAACCCGGGACCCTTGGCTTTCCGGGCCTAGTGCTCTACCAACTGAGCTACCGAGGCGAGTTACGATCTAGACGCAAATTTTTCTCTTATATACGTTGTAATTCCCTATCGCCAAATGCTTTTGAAACCATTGCTTCTATCTTTGCAAATGGCGGCTTCTTAGTTATGAAGACATTTATTGGGAATTTAACAATACTTTATAAAGCTAGTAAGGCTTCTAATGATGTTTTTTTATTATTATTCATTTAACATTTCTCAATGAAAGATAAATTATATTTGAAGAGAAAAATATAATTTATCTTTCATTGAGAAATGTTAAATGAATAATAAAAAAAAAACATCAATAACCTATAATGTTCATTATAATATACAGTTTGATGTATTTCATTTTTTCTCCACTAGGGTGCATTCTTATAATATTGCAATCCTATTTGGCAATAAATAATATTATCTAGTTGCAGTGGATGAACAAAATAAGCATAATCAAACATTTCTCATTTGTTTTCAAACATCGCTGTTTACATTAAATATTTTAAAATAACTATATTTAAATAATGATTTGAGAGTAAACAACCTAATTTTATTTGGTAAATAGTCCTAACAAATGCCACTCTTGAATTCCAAGTTTATCATAATAAAGAAAGCACGTCCCTTTTAACATTCTGAATAGGTCATAGCATTATTTTGCAGTGACTGACTCTCTAAGAAATATGGCTACCAGACTGTATATATAGTGCATGAATGTCAACACATAGCGCATGCGGGAGTTAATATAAAAACATTTGTAGCAATTGATCGTACCACCAAAAAAAGAAACCACTGTTTGCACTTTCTTAAATGTATTTTTTCCAGAAAAATATAATTGTCATATTTACATCATAGGACATCAGAAATGAATTAATATACAGTTTGATGTGTTTCATTTTTTCTCCACTAGAGTGCATTCTTACAATATTGCATTCCTTTGGCAATAAATAATATAATCTGGTTGCAGTGATGAACAAAAGAAGCAAATGAAGTGTACCAATCGTTTCTCATTTCTTTTCGAACATTACTGTTCACATTAAATATATAATATTTTTAAATAACTATATTTAAATAATGATTTGTGAGTAAACAGCTTAATTTTATTCGTTAAATAGTCCTAACAAATGCCATTCTTGATTTCCAAATTATCATAAGTAATGCCACGAGTGATTTCCAAATTATCGATAAATTCACGACTCACGAAGTGAGGAGTGAATTTATCTAGAAAATTTGGAAATCAAGAGTGGCATTTGTTAGGACTATTTAACGAATAAAATTAAGCTGTTTACTCACAAATCATTGTTTAACTATAGTTATTTTAAAATATTTATATATTTAATGTAAACGGCGATGTTTGAAAACAAATCAGAAATGTGAGGTTATATTCATTCACTGCTGCTTGATCATATTATTTATTGCCAAATAAGATTGCAATATTGTAAGAGTGCACCCAAGTGGAGAAATAATGAAACACACAAACTATATATCATAATCAACATTACGGGTTATTCATTTATTTTTTTAGTAATAAACAACTCAGTAAAATCAAGGAATCTTTTCATTATTTGTTGGAGAAAAATAATGCTTTGACCTGTTCAGAACATTAAAAAGGAGGAGCTTTCTTTATCACAAAAGCAGGAGCTGATAAAGAGAAATCGATAAAGAGTGAGGTGAAACACGACTGTCATTGGTTGTAAAACAACATTCATTGAAACGTGATTGGTCATTGACTAGCATTTGTGGCATGAGTTAAATAGTCTAGATAAATTCACTCCTCACTTTGTGAGTCATGAATTTATCGATAATTTGGAAATCACTCGTGGCATTACTTATGATAATTATTTGTTGCAGGTTCAAAAAATGTACATGAGAATTTGAGAGCTCAGGGAGCACTGGATTTCCTCATATTGGCAGTACATGGTCTTCTCTGTATTACTAGTCTTGTTAACACTGGTCCAGATTTGATGCTATGTAGTTGATAACTAGTGATGTGTAGGAGACACTCCTGAGTTTCGTATCATTTAGTGGCTTGTACACATTTTCAGTATCCATTTTTAAGACATGCAAATGAAAGAAAGAGTTTTTAAATATAAGAATTTCAAACAAATATTAATTCATTTTCTCAACTATATTTATAAAAAGGTTTAAAATTACAATTTACAAGTGTTGTGTCTTTTTAATGTACTCCGTTTAGACATCTCTCTAATTCGGCACTCACAATGTGAAGTAACAAATTATTCTTCTTTTCTTTCTTGTTTGAAAACGTAGGAAGTAACATTTTGAGATTTTACTTAATAAAAAGTGTTGTCTATATTATTTTTACCTCGTATTGTTGTTTCTGTTAGACATATGTTTCAAATTATTAATGAGTTTGATAATTAAAACATTTTGTCTGTTCATTCTTACCTCTTAGGGTCGCATGCAAATACATTAGTCTCTACTCAAATTACTTACAATCACTGGTGAGCTGACTCACCGTAAGCAAGTGCAAAGATCGAATTAGCTACCCACTAACTGGTCATGCATGAAAGTCGTCGTTTTCGTAATATTGGCAAGAAATTACCCAGAATTCTCTGCGATAAAACCACTTCCGTTATTTTCGTCTGCTCTAGAGGAACGCATTTACGCTTGCATCCTGTAAATAATACCGTATACAACGATGTCTGCATCGCGCAATATTACGCCGATTCTCCTGTTCTTCCAGTTGAATTCTTTGGTAGACTCTATCAAATTCCTCTTCTCCGCGTATACCGAAAACATGATCAAAGTCTTCAAGGTCCGACATCTTGGATAAAGCAGCAAGGTACGCGGCAAGGTTTCAAACTACATCGTTACCATTGGTTCCCTTCAGGATTCTCATGATTCGTTTCTCTCTTAAGTCACCTCACCAGGTAGCTTACGAATTTCAACAATTATTATCGCATGAACAGATTTCTGAGTAAGCAAAATCGTATTAGGATACGACTTTCTCAGCAGAGAACGCCTTTTACGGTCTAATGCGTTCATAGATTCGAGCCTTAGAGTTGTTTTTGTCAAACATATGTTTCAGAGCTTCTTACAGATTCAGTCTGTAATCGCTGACAATAGGGCTATGAAGCTCTGAAACATATGTTTGACAAAAACAATTCTAAGAGGTAAGAATGAACAGACAAAATGTTTTAATTATTATACAAACCTCTTAATGTTACTTCCTATTGTATTTTTAAAAAAAAAATTAGTTTGATATTTTGACTCATCTCATTTTTTTTTTTTTATTTTTATGCAGATCGGTTTTGTCACTTTTGTATGACATTTTCGATGCATTCCAACTGTTGTTTTGCGGTTGTCCATCCTGTAAGTTCATTTCTGATCCCTCTGCTGGCTGACCGATGAACTTCCAAATCAAATTTTTTTCTCTTTTTCCGGGTCAGCCAGCAGAGGGAGCAGAAATCAACTTACAGGATGGACAACTGCAAAACAACAGTTGGAATACATTGAAAATGTCACACAAAAGCCACAAAACCGATCTGCATAAAAATCAAGAAATATGAAGTGAGTCAAACTATCCAACTCTTTAATAATCAAAAGAAACCTCGTAGTGTTATTTCCTACATATATTTGACAAGCTAATATGTCTAATAGAAACAACGAAATGAGGTGCAGGTAAACTACTGAAGATGAGGCTAACAAGCTTTGAAACATATGTCTAACAGAAACAACGATATGAGGTAAGAATAATACAGACACTTTTTATTAACAAATTCTTATATATAATTTTTATAGAAATGGTTTCAGTACTGTAGAATTCAGGCTTTCATGGTTGGAAATCATATTAGACGATTTTGGGCTATAAGGCCATGGTCCAAATTGGTGTTTAATCCAGATGTTTCTCCCTCGGCTAAAGGAGGGCATCTTCAGTGATGAGTACTTCTAGGCGATGTTCCATGGTCAGAAGCTCAGCCGTGTATGAGTGACAAACTGCTGGAACTCAGTATTTACACTTGTGCTTGTTCCTGAATGGCTGATGAAGTCGAAGCTGATTGGATAGCCGTTATCAATCTAGAATCTGATTGGTTTCTTTCTATCTCTTCATTATTAAGTAGGCTTATGTGCCTGTTATTTAATGTGTGATATCAGGTTTTTCCAGTTTTTATACCTTCCTCTTTTCTATTGAAAATAGAAAAATTCAATCAGCTCCTACTTTGCCCAGCCATTCAGGAACAAGCATATGACATACTATAAATACTGTGTTCCACAGTCTGCCACTTATACTTAGTCGAGCTTCTGACCAGGAAACATCACCTAGAAGAACTCACCTATGAAGATGCCGAGGAAGAAACGTCTGTAATGGATCATGGCCTTACAGCTCGAAATCTTCTAATACCGTGGTTTCTGTATATTAATAAAGTGATTTGCTAGAAAGTTGGATGTATTTGTAATAATCTTCTTCTTCTTCATCACAGTTTAGGCTTATTTACTAGCCTGTTCCGGCTCCAAATTGCTGCTGTTTCCATATTTGTAATAATAATAATAATAAATTATATATTAAATTTGGGAATTTTTAACATTATGAGGTTTAATTCATAAGAATTAAATGAATCGTGATTTCTTCTTACCTCATACTTCTATGTTTTTTAAACACAGCAACTGCAGTATCAGCGACCATTGTCACCATCGTCAGCTGTTTTCACGACTGTCAATTTTTTTCTCTTTTTTCTTTTGCCGGTAATTATCCAAACTGCCATCTGGTGTTCTTTTCAAGGAATTATTTTCTTAACTGCCATCTGGTGTTCTTTTGAAGGAATCATTTTCTAAACTGCCATCTGTTGTATTTTTGAAGAACTTTGTAATCAAGCTCGGTTCATTTGGAATCTCGAAGTTCATGGTTCTCGTATGGTTTTTTTGAATATATATTTTTTCCCAAACTGTTAAATCCAAAGGTTTGGATAGATGTTTCAAAAGTTTTGCTTCTTTTTCAATTCTATGATGCTCTAATAAACTATGTGCTGCTATAGCTGATTTTTCAATTTCTCCATTCTTTAATCAGCTATAGCAGCACACAGTTTATTAGAGCATCATAGAATTGAAAAAGAAGCAAAACTTTTGAAACATCTATCAAACCTTTGGATTTAACAGTTTGGGAAAAAAATATATATTCAAAAAAACCATACGAGAACCATGAACTTCGAGATTCCAGATGAACCGAGCTTGATTACAAAGTTCTTCAAATATACAACAGATGGCAGTTTAGAAAATGATTCCTTCAAAAGAACACCAGATGGCAGTTTGGATAATTACCGGCAAAAGAAAAAAAGAAAAAATTTAGTCATGAAAACAGCTGAGGATGGTGACAATGGTCGCTGATACTGCAGTGCTGTGTTTAAAAAAACATACAAGTATGAGGTAAGAAGAAATCATGATTCATTTAATTCTTATAATAAATTATCATTAATAATACAAGTGAAATAAGTTTTGCCATAATTTAAATTACTTAAAATTAAAAACAATTGTCTTAATGATGCTGGAAAAGGAATGAACTAGGTCTATTTTTTTTCTAAATTTGAGGTTTTACCTCACTGTGAGTGTATGATATAGCTTGATGGGAAAAGTATACAAAACAAGAGCAATAAGTTATAAAATTGTGTGACATTCATCAGGCGAGAAGTGCACAAAAATTGATATCTATAAATTTATTAAATGGACTTTTCTTATTCTTTGTCTGAACCACTCATATAATTTATTTAATTCTAATTTTAAAAATTATTTGTACTGTATGAAAAGTTTTGAATTAAAAAAATCTTAACTGATTAAATAAATTATATTTGAAGAGAAAAATTTTCGCCTAGACCGGGACTCGAACCTGGGACCCTTGGCTTTCCGGGCCAAGTGCTCTACCAACTGAGCTACCGAGGCGAGTTACAATCTAGATGCAAATTTTTCTCTTATGTATGTTGTAATTCCCTCGCGCCAAATGCTTGAAACCATAGCTTCTATCTTTGCAAATGGCGGCTTCTTAGTTAAGAAGACATTTATTGGGAATTTAACACTACTTTATAGCCAGTAGGGCTTGTATTGACGATTTTATTATTAATTTAACACTTCTCATTGAAGGATAAATTATATTTGAAGAGAAAAATTTTCACCTAGACCGGGACTCGAACCTGGGACCCTTGGCTTTCCGGGCCAAGTGCTCTACCAACTGAGCTACCGAGGCGAGTTACAATCTAGACGCAAATTTTTCTCTTATGTACGTTGTAATTCCCTCGCGCCAAATGCTTGAAACCATAGCTTCTATCTTTGCAAATGGCGGCTTCACTTTATTATGTAATTTATTATAAGATCTTGAGAAAGAAACTCTGTATTTCTGTCAGACTGCAAGCTGGAACTACTACCTTCTTTCTGTTACAAACTGCGCGTAATATGTCCTGACGTCATAATGATGACGAATATGTGACATATTGTGTATAACGGTTGTATTGTTATATAGCTCCAGTACAACATTTAATAGTAAGGAAATTATACATGATCTATATAAGGCTTATACATTGTATAACTAAACAACTGATGAAAGCCTGCATAAGAGATTTTTATTATTAAGACTGTTAAAATGTAGTAATCACAACAAAAAATCAGAAAATCTACAAATTAATGACATGCAAATTAACACAGTAGAATCATTTAAATACCTAGGTACCAAAGTACACTGACATAACGCATTAGAGGAGGAAATTAAGGAAAGATTGGTAAATGGGAATAAAGCTTATTTTGCAAATAAAACCTTATTTAAAAGCAAATTAATATCAAAAATAGCAAAAATAAGGTTATACAAAACACTCATTAGACCAGTAGTTACATATGCTAGTGAAGCTTGGGTCCTGAAAGAAACAATAAAACAGAAATTATTAATTTTTGAAAGAAAATTTTAAGAAGAATATTTGGACCAAATAGAGGTACTGATAACTGTTGGAGAATCAAAACAAATAACGAACTAAACAAATTAATAAAAAATCAGAATATAGTAAACCATATAAGATCTCTCACAATTGGTTGGCTTGGACATTTGATAAGAATGGATGATCAGAGACTAGCCAAGAAACTCTACAAATGGAAACCTACAGGAGGCAGAGCAGTTGGAAGACCGAAGATCAGATGGGAGGATGACACAATGAATGATCTACAGAAAATGAGTGACTAATTTAAATATGACAAGAGAGAGATTGGCATGAAGGAAGATTGTGAGAAGGCCAAAACTTTCACTTTTGATGTTGTCACGCCTTAGGATGACGATGATGATAAACATATAATAAATGTCACAGATAAAACTGAAAACAATCAACATCAAGCACACACACACACACATTACGTTTCATAATTCAGCAAAATTAAGCTCCAATCATAGTGAATGTCTAAATTTGAAAGGGCCATCTAAACCAATTGAGTAGAATTACAATACTTTGGTAAACATTTTTAAAGAATTGTAATCTAATGTTATGTATAACTTTTAGTTATGAAACTAAATGCAATAATTAACACTGTACAAGTTTTTTTTGGTGACTCTGAGGATATCTGCTTCAGGCAATGGATTTAGGGCCGCATGCAAATACATTAGTCTCTACTCAAATTACTTCCAATCACTGGTGAGCTGACTCACCGTGAGCAATTGCTGAGATTGAATTAATGGCCGATTTACCAGTTATGCATGAAAGTTGACGTTTTCGTAATATTGGCAACGAATTACCCAGAATTCTCAGCGATAAAACCACTTCTGTTATTTTCGTCTGCTATAGAGGAACGCACTTACACTTGCATCCCGCAAATAATACCATATACAACGACGTCTGCATCGTGCAATATCATAAATTTTTTAAAACTAAATTAACGGATCTTACCTAAGAAGGTATATTTTAACTTATTTTATTTTACGACTCTCCACCTCAATGGTTTTAACAATGAATTTTATTAGTATTGACTCTATAGCCAGTCAGGCCAAAACAAAGTCTAGTTTTTTAAAACTAAATTAACGGATCTTACCTAAGAAGGCATATTTTAACTTATTTTATTTTACGACTCTCCACCTCAACGGTTTTAAAAATGAATTTTATTAGTATTGACTCTATAGCCAGTCAGGCCAAAACAAAGTCTAGTTTTTTAAAACTAAATTAACGGATCTTACCTAAGAAGGTATATTTTATGACTCTCCACCTCAAAGGTTTTAACAATGAATTTTATTAGTATTGATAATAAGGCTAAATTTGAAGATTTGTGTACACTTATTTCATGAGCCAAATGGCATCAAAATCTCAATTTTTAAAAAGAAATGGCACTTAGCCAGTTGATGCATAACATCATCCAAATAATATTTCATTTAGAAACATGTAATTTTATCAACAAATCACATTCTATTCATGTATTATCTGATTAGCTAAGAATGGTTGTTGCTGGAGCTGATGAATGATTGATAAAATGATAAATGCATTAAGTTATCAGTTATCAGCTTGGGCATCAATGAAAATGTTGCCTGATTTCCAAACTATTAGAAATAATAATGTATTTATTTAAAACAGATACATGCATCAAATCTAGGTCAGTGATGTTCAAAGGAACAATGTTTATATTTACATGGATTTATAGGAAAAATCAATGGAAAATCCAGTAAAACATTCCTTTGAATTTAATTATCTATTAAAGTTATATATTTAAATACAATTCAAGAGGATCTCGAGGGAATGAATAGTACTTCATCTTCCCTGCTAGTTCCACATATTTTACAACTATATACTTGTATACTATTATACATATTGTTATGTAGCGAGTAATTTTAGGGTAAAAAATAAAGTCCTCCACTTTTTATGTAGTTAGATATATTGTAGAAATAAATATGGAAATTTAATTGTTTTCTTTTGTCTCACTAGAATGTAAAACCATATATTAAAATAAAAAAAAACATATTTTGGAAATACTTTTCAACATGTGACAAGAAAATTTCTAAGTTCCAACCATACACCATGCACATTCACCAACAGACGTGAAGCAGTTTATACTATGGAATCACAGGATGCAGCCAACATATACACGATATTTGAACTTATGTTGCCAATTAACCTAAAAGCTAACCTAATGCAATTTAAGTACTCTAACTTGTGAAAGGGGACGCGCCGTAGCGTAGTGGTTAAGGCACTGCTCTACAAGCTAGAAGGTCGAGGGTTCGAGCCCCGTGGGGTCAGGATTTTTAAAACTGATCCAAACTCTCTGGCGGCACTATGGTCCTGGGGTCGACTCAGCCTCGAACGGAAATGAGTACCAGATGCTTGTTCTGGGGATAAGGCGGCCGTCACGCAGGTTGACACCCCGGCTGACATCAAGTTCCAATTGGCTTGAAAAAGTGGGAGCCTTAACCTCCTACTACACCAAGGGCCTCCTGAGGCCTGTCGTGGGATCACCTTACTTTACCTATGAAAGAATACAGATTGGTTTTATTTAGTGTAAGTTAATAAGTGTGCAGACTTTATGTTGGCTGCACTGGAACACAGAATATTCATTAAAATCAATATGGCTGCTACGTCTTCATGTAGTTCAATATTGTGATAAAATATATTTTCAAATAATCGTTAGAAAGCATGTAAAAATCATTGTAAATGGTGGGAAATAATTTATAAAATGAAACCCTAAGAATAAAATTTGACAGATTATGAAATTTAAAAAGTCATGTCACATGTTGTAAAGTTTAGCCAATATTTCGATAAAATTATTTTACAAACATAAGGTGTCTTTTTAAATATCAGTTCAAAATTTTATTCATCAACAACAAGGATGGCCTGTTCTGATCTCATTATAGGTCGAATTGGTCCTTCCATCTTTTCAATGGTCATCCCCACAGAGTACCAGAGAATAAAGTGGACAAGTTTCGCGTACATGCCACAAGCGGCGCTAGTGTAGAACAACTAATGATATCTAAATTTTTTCGATTTTTTTCTGGTACTAATGTGAAATTCAGCACTGTCTGGTGGTAAAATTATGAATTATAATTATATAACGCCATCTGGTGAATAATCATGGAATTGAACTTTTATAGGAATAAATAACATATTAATTAATCTTAAATTATGGAATTATTTATACCCAGCCTCTCAGACCTAAAGATTTTCTTTAATTTTAACAGAAGGGAAGAATGGAAATAAATAAAACACGTTAATTTATTTTCATTTATTAAAATTTAAAAACGTGCATTGTGAGCTCTTTTAATAAATATGTACAATTGACCTACCCCCTTATTCTCACATACATATTTTATACAATATTTATTAAGGAACCTTAGCCATGTCGTACATCTGAAATCCATTATAAAGTCACATTTTTAAAATGTTTATTAGAAATGGCTGTACACTAACATCACTCTTCCTAACCTAACAAATCTTAGAATTTTATCACTTCTAGTAGGTTTATCTTTGAAAATAGATTCACATTAAAAACGTAAACAAGTTTGAATTTACTTACAAATTAGAATAAAATAAAATCTAAGTAATGATTTTAACTTTCGATAATATATAATTTTTACAGTACTGTCTACATGAACGAAAGGATAGCATTTAAAAATTTAAATTTACAAAATGGCTAATTTCCCATAATCCCGAGTAAACATGCCGTGTGCCTTGCATTTGTTTTATTTAGTTACATATTCTGTTACTACGAAACAGCGTTACCATTGTAGTTTGCTCATTGTAGTTCATCGTAAACGACCAAAATTTTTTAGATGTTACTGTACTCGGTTTTCCCTCTATTCGAGTGCTCTGTGGGTCATCCCAACAATCTTCTCTCTTTTGGTTTATAATTATACATTCTTCTTGGTATGCGCTGTTCATTAATTCGTAATATGTGCTGAAGATAAGTATTTTGATAGTATTTTATTCTTTCACAGAGATTAAATTTATTAAGTTCTGTTCTTATATCTTCGTTTTTCTTTTTATCGGTCCTTTGGTATCCTGCTATTGTTCTCAACATCTTCATTTCTACAGCCTCTATTTGTTTACTATCTGTCAAAATTTTATTTAAAAAGAAATTCCAAGATTCTGTGTTCTCTAAGTATGGAGATAAATTTATTGTATTTTTAATTTATGTAAATTACAATGTTTAAATGGAATCTGTGGACATATTCCACCAAGGAAGATTAAGAGCCGCATGCAAATACCTTAGTCTCTGGTGAGCTGAGTTTTCAGTGAGAATGTGCAAAGTTTGAATTAGCGAGTCGCTGACTAGTCATGCATGAAAGTATTTTTCATAATATTGGCAAGAAATTACCCAGAATTCTCAGCGATAAAACCACTTCTGTTATTTTCATCTGCTAGAGGAACGCATTTACGCTTGCGTCCCGCAAATAAAACCGTATACGACAATGTCTGCATCGTGCGATATTACACCGATTCTCCTGTTCTTCCAGTTGAATTCTTTGGTAGGCTCCATCAAATTCCTCTTCTCCACGTATACCGAAAACATGATCGAAGTCTTCAAGGTCCGACATCTTGGATAAAGCAGCAAGGAATGCGGCAAGGTTTTAAACTACATCGGTTCCCATTGGGTTGCTCACGATTCGTTCTCTGCAAAGTCACCTCGCCAGGTAGCTTAGGAATTTCGACAATTATTATCACATGAACAGATTTTTGAGTATGCAAAAAGTCTTTGGATGCAACTTTCTCAGCAGAGTACAAGCTGAGAACGACTTTTACGGTCTAATGCATTCATAGATACGACCCTAAAAATAAGATGTATGAGAATGAAAGTGATTGTAAAGTTAGTCCAGTAATGTGAAGTTATGACATATTTCTGTTCAATTTACACGCATAGCATTAAATTATGTTTGAACGCTTTTAAACGATATTAAAATAACATCATAAGGTAAAGGATGCAAGGACTATAAACAAAAAAGTAATTAATGTTTTATTTTAGGAAGTAATATTTTGAGGTTCTTTTAATTATTTTACTTTGAGTCCGTTTATCTTACCTCAATATTAATATTGATTTGTTCTTGAACATGTTTTGATTGGTTCCCAATCATCTTCAGCATCTTGCCCAGACTGGTTGCATTTATGTTGTAAACCCTGGATGTCGATGTCAGCTCCCTCCTGTGGTTGGCCAAAGAAGCTCCAAACGAGGTCACGTTCCATTGGTATTTCGAAATTCATAACTCTGTTTTTGTTCTTCTGAATAAAGATTTTTTCCCAAATAGCTCAATTGTATTTTCTAACTGTTTTAATAATTTAGTGTCTGAATTTATATTATGTTTTTCAGACCAAACATGAGCAGCAACTGCAGATTTTTCTGTTTCCCCATTTTTAATATTTCTTATGTGTTCTGGACAAGAGAATGTCAGACACTGAGACACGTTGTAACCAGACTAGCGATACATGGCTTTCATCACAAGGTCTGTGAAAATAAAAAATTCCACCAGCCAACTGAAGACTGCAGATGTGCACTGTGTGGTGATAAGTGTAAACTTTATCATATCACAGAGTGTAAAAACAGAACAAAATCTTCTGAGTGCTCCTTTATAGAATTATTATGTGTTCTTTGGTTCTAATTTGTAGGTTTATTTTTGTTTTCCCTACATTCAATTTAGTATATTCCTGATATTTTATTTTTATCAGTTTTTTTTTTGTTTTTGTTGGTTTTATTAGTTTTATTTAAACTGTGGTTATTTTTTGGTGCTAATTTAATATTAAACTTCTCAAATATATTTTGGAATTTATTGTGTGCCCAAGGTGATATGTGAATTTCCTGTATTTTTTCATAGGTGGTTTTTCTTTTTCAAGAGTACTTTTATTGATCATTTTTTGTTTCTTATACTTTTCTATCCTTTTGTGTACCATTTTTTCATCAAACCCGTTTTCTCTTGCTACTTTGTTTTTTTTTCTTCTGTTTGAAATCTTCTTCGTTTAAGGGTAAGTTTATCAATCTATAAGTTGAATTATTAAAGGCTAATAGATATTGGCTACACAATATAAAGTTACAATGAAAAGAAATAAAAATTGTAATAATAATAATAATAATAATAATAATAATCTGTAATTTGATTAAGTAATTGGCTTGTAAAGGAAGTTTAAAACATAAAGGAATAATAAAATTATCATGGGCACGGTTATATATTATATCGTCTAAGGAAATATGTTATGAGCTTTTTTCCTGAACTGTTCTTGAATCAGGCAGTCCTTGATATACGAGGGAAGGGAATTCCAGAGTTGGGTGGCTGAAACAAAGAAGGGTGAGGAATGGTGAGATGTTCGATGTAGAGCAACAGTTACAGTTAAATTTTCTCTCGATCGTGTGTTTAAGTTATGGTGGGAGGATAGCGAATGGAAGCGAGTAGAAATATAAAGGGGTGATGAGATGGACAATGTATTGTATAAGAAGCAAAGGCAATGTATCTTCCGCCTGTCTTCCAAACGGAGTCAAGGCAACATTTTAAATACTGTTCTAGGTAGCTATTCAATTGTACCTTATCGTTTGATCCTATAAGGGATGATAATTGAGGAAACTTCACAATGAACTCCTAACTCCTGGCGCAACAGGCCTAGAAGGCCCTTAGCCTACCAGCCGGCTGCTGGCCTCACATCCGCATGTGTCAATCACAAAGGTAGATGATCAACCAGCCAGTGTAGGGGTGACGGAGCCCTACAATTTATATTAGTGGACTAGTGGTTATGCTCCTTGCCTTGGTCCCGAGGGTTGCGAGTTCAAACCCAGCCAGGGTCGATGGATTTTTTTAGGATGGAAAAATCCAAGGAGCAAGTCCTCCGGGAGGGACTTTAAGCTATGGGTCCCAAGTCTGAAGATTCTCAGGCTCATAAAAGATCCTTAAGCCTGAATAAAAAGGCTTCCAAGCAAAATTTACCGAATTTCCCTGTCCTAGTACTACCTTGGTTTCCTAGATGTCAGTATGAGGCAAATCGCTGACCACGGACCACTCAAATGACATCTATACAAAAACAAGTGTAACTAAATTAGTATGGTTCAAATTCTTCCCTGTAGGGGGAGAGCGCCTAAATCTCTGTTAAGGGAAACATGGGCTTACAAGATACAAGAAGAAGTTCTAATATTGACAGGATTATTAAGTCTAGGATGGATGCGAAACATGGACTCTTACTCTAAAGAATGAAAGGAGATTACGAGTATTTGAGAATAAAGTTTTCAGGAAAATTTTTGGGCCAAAGAGAGATGAACAAACAGGTGAATGGAGAAGACTACTTAATAGTGAACTTTACGGGAAGCCAGATATAATAATTACAGTTAAGTGATTCCGGGTTCTGTGGCCGTGGTCCATAGTTGGTGTTCATACCAGACGTTTCGCCCTCAACTGCGGAGGGCATCTTCAGTGGCGAGTGCTTCTAGGCGTGTTTCCTGGTCGGAAGCTCTACTTAGAGTGAACGCTGCGGGTGTTGTATTGATACTAGTGGTGGGAGCAGGGTGAGCGGGCGTGGCTCTTGCTGATTGGCTAATGGTCGTCTCCTTGTTGTCCCTAGTGTTGATGCATTTATTTTCTGGTGTACGGTACCAGGCCTTAGACAGTTTAATACCTTCCTCTTTTCTGTTAATATTTTCCTTATGCTTGTGTATTTCTATAGCCTCTCGATATAATCTAGGGAAATAATAGGAAGTTGTGGCTAAAACTTGTGTATCATCGAATAGAATCTGGTGTCCATTCATAATGGCATGTTCTGCTACAGCCGATTTATCCATTTCTCCTTGTCTGCAGTTTCTTTTGTGTTCTGATAAACAGGTGGCTATACTTCTTTTTGTGGTCCCTATGTATGGTTTACCACACGAACAAGGAAGTCGATATACGCCGCAAGTGGAGAGAGGTGGCCGAGGATCCTTAGCTGAGCGAAGGCAGTCTTCTATTTTTCTTGTAGGTCTGTAAACTGTTTTTTATGTTGTATTTTCGTAGGAGTTTTCCGATACGATCTGTGACTCTTTGTACATATGGTAAGTAGGCTATGCTGGTTGAGGGTGTGTTATCCATTCTGACGTGCTGTCTTCGTGGATGTATGGTTTGTCTTTATTCCTTGGATGTGTAGCCATTTTTCTGGAAACAATTGAACAGATGGTGTTGTTCTTGTTTAAGGTGTTGTGGTTGGCATAACTTAGTCGCTCTGTCGAACAGTGTCTTAATGACACCTCGCTTTTGTCTTGGATGGTGGTTAGAGTCTTTGTGCAGATATCGGTCTGTGTGTGTAGGTTTTCTGTAAACTGTATGTTGAATTTCCCCATTGCCAGTCCTTATTATTTGAACATCCAGGAAAGGAAGTCTTCCATTATCTTCTTTTTCCATAGTGAACTGTATTTTGTTGTGTCTGCTGTTAAGGTGTTGAAGGAAACGTTCCAATTCTTCACTGCCATGTCTCCATACTACGAATGTGTCATCAACATAGCGAAACCAATGTTCTGGAGACTTGGGAGCTGTTTTTAGTGCTTCTGTTTCGAATTTCTCCATGAAAAAATTCGCTACTACTGGGCTTAGAGGACTGCCCATGGCTACTCCGTCGGTCTGTTCATAGTAGCTGTTGTTCCATTGGAAGTAAGTAGTAGTTAGTACATGCCTGAATAAATTGGATATTTCTTCTGTGAAAATCTGTCTAATGTAGTCCATGGTCTCATTTACTGGCACCATGGTGAAAAGGGAAACCACATCGAAGCTAACCAGTATATCTTGAGATGTTACGTTTATATTCCGTAGTCTCTCAATGAAATGTGTCGAGTCTCTGATGTAGCTGTCCGTTTTTCCAAGGAGTGGTTTCAGAAGTCCTGTAAGATGCTTTGCCAGTAAGTAGGTCGGAGAACCGATGGCACTGACAATTGGCCGGAGTGGAATGTTGTTCTTGTGTAATTTTGGTCTTCCAAAAATACACAAGAACAACATTCCACTCCGGCCAATTGTCAGTGCCATCGGTTCTCCGACCTACTTACTGGCAAAGCATCTTACAGGACTTCTGAAACCACTCCTTGGAAAAAACGGACAGCTACATCAGAGACTCGACACATTTCATTGAGAGACTACGGAATATAAACGTAACATCTCAAGATATACTGGTTAGCTTCGATGTGGTTTCCCTTTTCACCATGGTGCCAGTAAATGAGACCATGGACTACATTAGACAGATTTTCACAGAAGAAATATCCAATTTATTCAGGCATGTACTAACTACTACTTACTTCCAATGGAACAACAGCTACTATGAACAGACCGACGGAGTAGCCATGGGCAGTCCTCTAAGCCCAGTAGTAGCGAATTTTTTCATGGAGAAATTCGAAACAGAAGCACTAAAAACAGCTCCCAAGTCTCCAGAACATTGGTTTCGCTATGTTGATGACACATTCGTAGTATGGAGACATGGCAGTGAAGAATTGGAACGTTTCCTTCAACACCTTAACAGCAGACACAACAAAATACAGTTCACTATGGAAAAAGAAGATAATGGAAGACTTCCTTTCCTGGATGTTCAAATAATAAGGACTGGCAATGGGGAAATTCAACATACAGTTTACAGAAAACCTACACACACAGACCGATATCTGCACAAAGACTCTAACCACCATCCAAGACAAAAGCGAGGTGTCATTAAGACACTGTTCGACAGAGCGACTAAGTTATGCCAACCACAACACCTTAAACAAGAACAACACCATCTGTTCAATTGTTTCCAGAAAAATGGCTACACATCCAAGGAAATAAGACAAACCATACATCCACGAAGACAGCACGTCAGAATGGATAACACACCCTCAACCAGCATAGCCTACTTACCATATGTACAAAGAGTCACAGATCGTATTGGAAAACTCCTACGAAAATACAACATAAAAACAGTTTACAGACCTACAAGAAAAATAGAAGACTGCCTTCGCTCAGCTAAGGATCCTCGGCCACCTCTCTCCACTTGCGGCGTATATCGACTTCCTTGTTCGTGTGGTAAACCATACATAGGAACCACAAAAAGAAGTATAGCCACCCGTTTATCAGAACACAAAAGAAACTGCAGACAAGGAGAAATGGATAAATCGGCTGTAGCAGAACATGCCATTATGAATGGACACCAGATTCTATTCGATGATACACAAGTTTTAGCCACAACTTCCTATTATTTCCCTAGATTATATCGAGAGGCTATAGAAATACACAAGCATAAGGAAAATATTAACAGAAAAGAGGAAGGTATTAAACTGTCTAAGGCATGGTACCGTACACTAGAAAATAAATGCATCAACACTAGGGACAACAAGGAGACGACCATTAGCCAATCAGCAAGAGCCACGCCCGCTCACCCTGCTCCCACCACTAGTATCAATACAACACCCGCAGCGTTCACTCTAAGTAGAGCTTCCGACCAGGAAACACGCCTAGAAGCACTCGGCACTGAAGATGCCCTCCGCAGTTGAGGGCGAAACGTCTGGTATCAACACCAACTATGGACCACGGCCACAGAACCCGGAATCACTCAACATTATGATTACCGGCCGTGAAAGCCTGCATTCAACTAATTACAGTTAAGTCTCGTAGACTGTGATGAAGAATGAGTATAATGAAACCATCTTTAGTACAGAAGAACACAAGATTACGGCTTTATAAGGTTCTCGCAAGACCAGTATTAAGATATGGTAGTGAAGCATGGACAATACGAAGAAGAGATGATAGACGAATAACAGCAAATGAGATGCAATTTATGCGCCATACAGCAGGCTATAGAAAGTGGGACCATATAAGAAATGAGAAAATTATGGAAGAGTTGGATGTAGAACCCATTCTTAAAAAAACTCCTGGCGCGACAGGCCTACAAGGCCCTTAGTCTACCAGCCGGCTGCTGGCCTCACATCCACATGTGTCAATCACAGAGGTAGATGATAATCAGCCAGTGTAGGGGTGACATGTGGTCAGCATGTCGAGTCCCCCAGCCGTTATATCTGGTTTCCTCAACCTGGAGCGGCTACTTATTGTAGCTACCCAAATGCATCACGATGCTGGGTGGGCACCGGTCCCATACTGGCCGAAACACCATGAGAAAATTTATTCCCCCATGGAGACTCAAACCAGCGCAAGTCCCGTAGCTCTGTGCCAAGGCTTCCTGCTTTAACCACTCGGCTACGGCGCGGGACAGAACCCATTCTTCACCATATACAAAACTACCAGAACAACTGGAAAGCCCATCTTCAACAAATGCATTCTCATACAATTCCAAAAGCCATGCTTCATTACTGCCCCCAAGGCAAAAGATCGCTGGGACGTCCAAAAAAGCGCTGGATGGAAAATTCCTCTTTGAGACCGTAACAGGCCACACGGCCTAATACTTGCATGGATGATGATGATGAACGAGGAGCTGGCCTGATGCATCAACCCCCAACCTGGGGGACGGGTAATTTTTGTTCAAGGTTTTCTTCCTCTAGCCTTTGATAGTCCAGTATCTTACTGCAAGGCAGCAGCGCTAATTTTGGTCCGCCCTGGGTGTTTTATTTCCCCAGTACCTGCCATATCTGGTGAGCATTCCCCTATCCGCCACATGGGGAGGTGCCCGATGGGAGACTGGCAACTCCACACGGGAAACTACTATGCAAATATTCACCAACAATCTCACATCCTGACAATGCCAAGACAGTCTGCTGTAGCCACATTTCGACTGTTCACTGGTCACCATTACCTACTTGATCTTCTCCACAAGATGGGAAGCGTGAACAGTATTCAATGGTGCATGTACAATAAGATCAAATACTCAACCAGGATCATCTAAAGTGCAAAGAACTGGACAGGAGAAAACAGCTCAACCAAGAAATTATAGGTCTCTATTGGGAAGCGAGAGAAATAATGGTGCAAGTCATAGTCCGAGATCCGATCGCAAGATTACTGCATTCATCAAGTGTATGAACAAAATCAATTTTTCCATAAAATTGTGAATGACTGAATACATTTTTGCCGAGTTGCCTATTAAAATTCGGCTGCCAGTATGTTTAATTAAAATATTTATTTATTCAAAATAATTTGATCACTTGTTATTAAAATTAATTATAATCCAGTTCGCAGAAATTGATGTTATAGAGCTTGAAAAGTTTTGGTTGCCACTGCATACTTCGCCGTAAACCTACTCGCGGCTACAGCAGGCTGTGACACCAATCAGTAATAAAATGGTGGTAAGTACATATGTATTGTTATATATTGTTCCTCGCAGCGGGAAGTAAAACCACTGCCCTTTATGTATTCTACGTGCAGTGTATATACAAAAATATATCCAAAAGGTAGTGTTAATATACATTATATGAAACAAATCACAGCATTTTAAATGAACTGAACTTTATTTGTAACTTTTAGGTTCCTTGCTTTTTAAATGTGATTCCACGTTCCCTGGATTTCACCTACGTTAGAGTAATTGATTTGTGTTACAGTAATTGATTTAGGTTTGGTTAGCTTTTAGGTTCCTTGCTTTTTAAATGTGATTTGATACATAAAATAAATTACCTCTTCATATCTGTTATTCTATGAAAAATTCAAAATATCGGACGGTTACCACATAAAATTATATTTCCACTAGTTCATTTCATGTTAATTATACATTTTTAGACAAGTTCTGGGAATTTTGTGTCAATGTTGGTCATACTGATTTCACATACATATACCGCCAACTGCTGGAGGTTGCATTTATCTTTCTGGGATTACATGAAGCACTAGCGCATGCGCACTGGGATTCTATAGAACTTAGAAGAATTTATGTGCGACGGTAAGTATAGCATATCCAATATCTTTACTTAACAAATAGTTATTCAAATTATGAAACAAGATATTTACAAAATCATAGGTTATACTAATTTATAATTTAGATAAATACTTAGAAAACCAACAATTCTTTCAGCTGAATATAAAAGGCTACCAAAACTTAATCTTGAATTATTCAGAGACCTCTTGGTAATAACCGAGGTTAGGTATTAGAATTAGATTTTTAAACTTCAAGGTTAGTCACTGAACTATTGAGGATTTAAGATTTCTTAAGTTAATTACGCTCCCAAATTACACCTTACTTTCTTCTGATGACACTATGAATTAGCGGAGAAAAATGATTGGGCCCTATTATACATATTTAATCACATGCATTTCTATATAAATACCCGTACACTAACCTGTTTCATACTTGCTACAATAATGCATGCTCACTTACTAAAATTTCACTCACTCATTAAGATTTTCACATAATTTTAAGTGCAATTTTGAATTAATTTATACACTACGTGAAATTTTAACAGATAAAACACTTTTTAAAATATTATAGCAATTTCGATTACACATTCGATATATTAAGATCGATATTGTAGAGTACCAATTTACTGTAGAGAAACTTTACAATACAAAATGTTCCCACGTTTCTCGTTGCCAACTTGTCGCTAAAAAACTAAAAGAGTCACCAATCTATGTAAAATAGTTTAATATTTCAGATTACATCTATATCATAGATCTATATACTGGACTTAAGATGAGCGGGAAGCAGTCTAATTATCGTTTAAATGCCTTGAAAATATCCCGCTATTTCTGAGCTATACAGGCCATATAGGCACCATTCCATAATAGTTTTTAATCACAATCTTGATTTCAAATAGTTTCTACTGATGATAAGATCTATTACTGCTATTACAATTGAAGATTACAAGAATATAAACAGTAAACCAAAAAAAAAACTATATATATATATATATATATAATACATGATTAAGTAAAGGTTTCTTGGGTTTTCTGCATCAAGATTCAAGGTTGGCCTCTGGCCACTGATTCCAACTTTTCGACATGATCCCACATGTCATTATCAAGGAATGATAGGCATAGAGAACGAATGGGTTACTAGTAGGTCTTACATACCATCAGCAATACATATCTGACACACTATTGTTGAATTCTCTTCACATTCAACTTCACACTTTAATTATCTCGGAAACATATCTTACGATTACAACAAAGACCTTCAAACAAAACTTTCCGGGTACCAACTTATGTGTGACACAATTAGGCAAACACTTGAAAATAAAACAAGAAAGGAAACAGTTAAAATTTGACAAGATTATTGCGGTCCCTACTCTATTATACGGCAGTGAGAACTGGGTCCTGAGACAGAAAGAAATTAAGAACATTTAATCAACAGAAATTAAATTTTTACGAGCAGTTAAGGGATGTACAAGACGAGATCATATAAGGAACGAAACTATAAGACAAGAGTTAGAAGTAATACCAATTACACATCAAATCTATAATTGCAAGAAGCGATGGACTGAACACCTGCAACGAATGGATAACAATAGATTTCTGAAGCAGACTTGCAATACAAACCACGAGGGAGAAGAGATCCTGGCAGACCAAGAAAGCGATGGAATATTGAGCCCAAACAGACAAGGCCAGCCTAAACTGTAAAGATGTTGATGATGATGATTCAACTTCAGAGTCAAGATTATATTCTTGTGGTGGTTGTTCACAGACATTGATTCATCATGTGGGACAGGTCATTGTGCAGAAGGCAGATTGAATTTGTTGGGTTTGTTATGGCAAGATCATAATATTTCATCATCCATACAAGTATTAGGTCGTGTGGCCTGTTACGGTCTCAAAGAGGAGTTTCCCACCCAGTGCTTTTTTGGACATCCAAACGATCTTTTGACTTGGGGGCAGTAACGAAGCATGGCTATTGTAATTCTATGAGATGGCATTCATTAAAGAAGGGCTTTACATTTGCTTTCAAGTCTCAATTTCAAAGTTAATTAATTTCTCCTTTTCATTTTTTTGAATGTAGATTTTTTTTCCCAAACCTTGAACTGTTTAGGTTTTTCTATTTCATCATCATCATTATCATCATCCAGGGGTTAAGCCTGTTGGCTCATTCCGGTTCCATGAAAGCTAGAATTGTTAAAATTGTTCAGACTATTTTCTGTGTGGGCATCCAACATTTCTCCTTCCGTACGGTTTATAATTTAGCAATAATTTTGGAAATCTTTCTTCTGGCATTCTATCAATATGTTCTTTCCAGTTGTTCCTATATTTAATTATTCAGTCTGTAAGTTTGAAAATATTTAGTTCCTTTCTTATATCTTCATTCCTTTTCTTATCCAGCAGAGTATATCCTGCTATATTTCTTAAAAATCTCATCTCAGCTGCTTCCAATCTTTGTTCTTGTCTTTTAGTGATCGTCCAACATTCTGATCCATACATTAATACAGGAACAGCCATTACCTTATAAAATTTAATTTTTGTTCTTTTCTTGTGTTTTTAAGGGTTCTTTTAATAGTGCCACACATTAGATTAAATTTATTTATTTTGTCATTAATATCTTCAGTTTGTTTTACTAATTTAACCTTTCTTTCAATTTGATGTTTGGGAAAAAAATCTACATTAAAAAAAATGAAAAGGAGAAATCAATTAACTTTGAAATTCCCAAGGAAAATGATTTGATTTCGAGGTTCTTCAACCTACCAATAGAAAGAACAGAAGGCGTCTCTTCAAGACAGCGTAACAAAGGTCGTGAAAGTACTGAGGATGGAACTGAATAAGGTCCCGAAACCGGTCTAAGAAGAAAGAAGTATATGAGGCGAGGTGATACAATTTTATTTAAATAAATAAAACCTCATAGTGGCAATTTCTAAAAAACGCAATTCTAGATTATTTTCTGTATGGATTTAGATATTTGTTATGAGGTTCCCACTATATAACTGGGACCGATATGAGAATATCTTATAACCAGCCTGTCAGAGTTCTTGAACATGAGCTGAACATTGTTCTGGAGTTCAGAATTTATCCTGATCCCCAACCCTATAATAGAAATAAAACTAACAATTTCCCTTGCTAGAGCAATAGGTGCTTTCTTTGTGATTTCACCACAAATATAAGAAAACATGTTGGTTTTATTATGGCAAGATCAAAATATATCATCATCAGCATCAAGGATTAGACCTTAAGGTCCATTCCGATCTCATGCTAGAATTGGTCTGTCCATCTTTTGCTGGGTCTTCCAACATTTCTTCGTCCTGGTGGTTTGTAATGAAGAATCTGTTTTGGAATTCTATTGATGTGGTCCATCCATTCATCTCTGTATTGTGCAATTCTATCTAATAGTTTGAATATATTTAGTTCAATATTTGAGTTTGTATTCTTTAACAATCTTACCTCATATGTTTATTCTGTTGGATGATCATTTCAAAGCTATTGCTCCATCTTCAGCTTGTTCACAAACAGAATAAACATATGAGGTAAGAATGTTAAAGGAACAAACTCAAATATTAAATTAAACCTCATAATGTAACTTCCTAATGATTTTAAATATTTAGTTCACTTTGTATATTTTCATTTTGTTTTCGATCTGTTATTGTATAGCTAGCCACACTCCTCGGAAACTTCATTTCTGATATTTCTATTCTTCATTCCTGGTTTTAGTTATATATATATTTAGGGTAAAAATGTTAATAAACAATAAATTCACCGCTAGTCTAGAAACACAATAGGAAATAAGATAAAAATATTAACATGTACACTTAAAGACAATATTAAATATAAACTAAAAGTTACAGATATACTGACATCAATATGCCTACATGCATTTCTGAAGAAACATTGAAACTACTTTTCATTTTGGTATTAGATGATTCCGGGCTCTAAGGTCATGGTCCATAACTGGTGTATCTCCCAAACATTTATCCCTTGGTTACGGATTGCATCATCAGTGGCAAGTTCTTCTAGATGATGTTCCCTGCTGTGTATGAGCAGTAGACTGCTGGAAGCCGATATTTATACTTGTGCTGATACCTGAATGGCTGGACAAAGCTGATTGGATAGTCATTGTCAATCTAGAATCTGATTGGTTTGTTTCTGTCTCTTCATTATTAAGTAGGCGCTGGACAAAGCTGATTGGATAGTCATTGTCAATCTAGAATCTGATTGGTTTGTTTCTGTCTCTTCATTATTAAGTAGGCGCTGGACAAAGCTGATTGGATAGTCATTGTCAATCTAGAATCTGATTGGTTTGTTTCTGTCTCTTCATTATTAAGTAGGCGCTGGACAAAGCTGATTGGATAGTCATTGTCAATCTAGAATCTGATTGGTTTGTTTCTGTCTCTTCATTATTAAGTAGGCTTATATGCCTGTTATTTAAAGTATGATACCAGGCTTTAGCCAGTTTTATACCTTCATCTTTTCTATTGAAATTGTCCTTCTGTTTATAAATGTTTATGGCCACTCTGTATAGTCTAGGAAAATAATAAAATGTCATGTCTGAAACTGAGTATCTTCATACAGAATCCAATATCAATTTTCCATAAAACGCTACAGTAATTTTTCTATTTCTCCAAGTCTGCAGTTTCTTCTATGTTCTGATAAACAGGTGGCTATGCTTCTTTTCTAGTTCCTATGAATTATTTGCCACACAAACATGGAAGCTTATATACTGACTCTTTTTCATTCCATTATCCCACCTCAAGCATTTATATATATATATGGTGGTATAACCACATCACCTTAATGTAGAGGAAATGCTACATTAGTGGGAACCCCACAATAATACCCCTCTGGGCCAACAACCCATTGAGCGAAAAAAATGTACATTTGCTTCAAGTTTCAAACCAAGCCTCACTCTTCTTGATCTGAGTTGGAAATGACATTAAACTATACTATTATCTCAATTCAATACATGTTATCAGAATGACAATTTTTAATCTTACAGTCCCAAGAGCTCTTCTAACCAATCATTTTCATACATTCGCTTTACAACCTGAAAAGTTTTGTTCAAATTATAATTGATTCAGTCTTCAAATTCCAAAAATGTGTGCCAATCAAACTCCACCATAATGACTTATCAAACCTGAGATCCTATAGTTTTGCTGCAGTCATTGGAAGATCATATGACTAAAAAAAGGAAATAGCCCACTTACCTGCACCTATTCAGATACTTAACGACTTGGACTTTTCACTAAAATGAAACTAAGAAATATGAATGCTATGAAATAAATATAAAACTGATAAAGGGAGAAAATAAAATTAAAAAAAATGTGGAAAATAAGTGATTTGAAAACAAAAATCTCCGATGTACCATAATAGCACTGCCTATTGCATTCATCTAGTCTTGACAGATATGGATGTGGCCAATCACTTTACTAGATCTAGGGTCCTATCTATGAATGCATTAGAAAGACCGTAAAAGTGCGTTCTCAGCTTGTTCTCTTCTGAGAAAGTTTTGCATCCAAAGACGTTTTTGCATACTCAAAAATCTGTTCATGTGATAATGATTGTCGAAATTCCTAAGCTACCTGGCGAGGTGACTTTGCAGAGAACGAATCGTGAGCAACCCGATGGGAACTGATGTACTTTGAAACCTTGCTGCTTTATCCAAGATGTCGGACCTTGAAGACTTCGATCATGTTTTTGGTATATGCAGAGAAGAGGAATTTGAAAGAGTCTACCAAAGAATTCAACCGGAAGAACAGGAGAATCGGCGTAATATTGCGCGATGCAGTCGTCATCGTATACAGTTTTATTTGCGGGACACAAGCGTAAATGCATTCCTCTAGCAGACGAAAATAATTGAAGTGGTTTTATTGTTGAGAATTCTGGGTAATTTCTTGCCAATATTACGAAAAAACTACTTTCATGCATGACCAGTCAGCGACTTGCTAATTCGGACTTTGCACGTTCTCACAGAAAACTCAGCTCACCAGAGACCCCTAGAGACCAAGAATACATTAATACATCAACAATAATGGTAATTTACATATGTATAATCATTGCAAATTGGTCAAGGAACAATCAATAATATTCCTACCTAGAGTGGACCTAATTAATGACAGGAAATTCTTTAAAAAAAATAATTTTACTTTTGGAATAATCAGCCTTGAGGATCAAATAGTAACATATGAGGGTCAAGTCCTAACATGTTTCGTTCTGGATGTGAGGTTCCCACAAGTCTAATACAGACTAATTTGATGGCATTTCTTGATGAGGAAAATTTTAGAATAGCTTACTTCAGAGAACAAGTTAAAAGCCTCAGTTGGAATGCATCGAAAATGTCATGCAAAAGTGATGAAACCTTGTCTGCATTAAAATCAAGAAATATGAGTTCAATACTAATAAAATTCATTGTTAAAACCGTTGAGGTGGAGAGTCATAAGATAAAATAAGTTAAAATATACCTTCTTAGGTAAGATCCGTCGTCCTCAACTTATAAAATATGAATTCTTTATGCCTGTAAGCCTTTCAGAACATCACATTAGGACCAGCAGCATCATACTAGATATTGTAGCGAAGAAGAACCTGCTGAAGATGGAACGGATGTTCTGAAAGGCTGACAGGCATAAAGAATATATATTTTATAATAAAATTACAATGTATATAGAGAAAGATTTGCGTTTAGATCGGTACTTGCTCAGGTAGCTCAGTTGGTAGAGCACTTGGTCTAGAGAACCAAGGGTCCCGGGTTCAAGTCCCGGTCTGAGCGTATAATTTTTCTCTTCAAATATATTTTATAAGTTGAGGATAACGGATCTTACCTAAGAAGATATATTTTAATATGAGGTGAGTCAAAATAACCAACTCAATAATAATTAAAAGCCACAGTCTTATGTGATAGAGATGTATGGATATGTAAGTGGCATTTGTTAGGACTATCTAACGAATAAAATTAAACTGTTTACTCACAAATCATTATTTAAATACAGTTATTTTAAAGCATTTATATATGTAATGTAAGCGGCAATGTTGAAAACAAATTAGAAACATTATGTTTCATTTGTTCATCACTGAAACCAGATCATATTTATTGCCAAATATAATTGCAATATTGTGAGAATGTACCCTAGTGGAGAAAAAATGAAACACATCATTTCAGATTATTAATTAATTTCTGATGTCCTATGATGTAAATATGTCAATTATATTTTTGTGCAACGTTAATTCCTGCGAAATAATATGTTTAAGAAAGTGCAAACAATTGTTTCTTTTTTTATGGTATAGTCAATTGCTATAAATGTTTTTCTATTATATCTCGTAAGCAGAATCTTGTTACATTCATGCACTACATATACAATCTTGGAGCCACTTGATAAAATGAATGTGATAAAATCGAGGTGAAAAACGATTGTGATTGGTTGCAAATCAAAATTCATTGAAATGTGATTGGTCATTGACTGCCAGAGATGTATGGATATATAAAGCATATCCTTAGCAAAATTCTCTGTGCAGGAGTAAAAATGATAATTACCTTTATTGGAAAAATGTATGATTACCCATAAAACAAAGTTTTAAAATAAAATTCTAAAAACTCAAAATACATCATCATCCTCTTATCACATCCTCCTTTCGGAAGGTCAATTCCAAATATGCCTCCTACCATCTCTATCTTCCCATTCTTCCTTCTTTTAGTTCTCAGTTGAATCATCTTTCTTGTAAACTTTTCTTCACTTGGTTATCCATCTACCTTGTAGTTATTATCCTTGTATCTTGATATTTAACAGTCTTTGTGATAGTCTTCCTTTTCATTCTTTTTAAATGTCCAAATCATTTTAGTCTTTTTTTTCCTATGTCTGTTGTTAATTTTTCTACATATTATCGCATGAACAGATTCTTGAGTACGCAAAAATGTCTTTGGATGGAACATTCTCAGCTGAGTACATGCTGAGAACAACTTTTACGGTCTAATGCGTTCATAGATAAGGGCCTTAATGTCTCCCTGATTTTGTCATTTGTTATTCTATCTCTCCTTGTTTTATACACCACTCCACGTAAGAATTTCATTTCTGTAGTATGGATCAATTACTTCTTCGTGTATGTCCAAGTCTCAGATGTCTCAAAATACATAATAATTCTAATTTGAAAGTCCTTAAAGACTTTTTAAATTCTTAGAATTATTTTAAAATTAATTCTGATTTTTATACTATATACCCTCCACTCAAATATTACTCATTTTATATTTTAAACATGTAAGTGGTACAGTCATTAAGTTTTGGGACTAATCGCATAGTGGCACTGTGATGCACTATAGCGCATAGGTGGTGCCGTGGTATAGTACCTTGTCAGCTAGTCTCTCGTCCCAGCAAGAGGCAGTTGAGTACATTCACTACAAGCAGAACTACGGTCTTTGTTGTGACAGTGATTTGAATGTCCATATCGGAACTCGAGATATCACAGTTAGAGCAATGGGAAACATCAAGTTCTGTCATAAATTAGACAAGACCGCTGCCGAAATGTTTTAAATGATGCAGCAAGTTTACGGTGAGGACGCATTGAGTCGTAGTGATGTGTTTAGATGGCACCGACGTCTTTTGCAAGAAACAGACAGCTTGGAAGATGATGTGTGTACTGGTCGGCCACAAACAATTCGAACTGAATGCAAGATCGAAGAAGTTGCAATGTTGGTGCATGCTAACCGCTCCCAATCGGTAGACGATCTGGCAGCAGCAGTAGAAGTCAGCCACGGTACTTGCTATAAAATTCTGTCTGATGACCTGAACATGTCTCGTGTTATCCAGCACAGTGTGCTATGAATCCTGTCGCAAGACCAACGTGATGATCGCATGACGATTTGTGGTGACCTCATCAGTAATGCTGATGATGATCCGATGTTTCTTATCCAGATAATAACTGGAGACGAGACATGGTGTTTCCTTCACGATCCTCAACTGAAACGATAGTCCGCCACCTGGAAAACGCCATTATCACCACGACGACAGAAAAAACCGCGACAAGACAGGTCAAAAGACAAGGTGATGCTTGAATTGTTTTTTTGATTCAAATGGAATTGTTCACATGGAATTCATCCCAGAATGTGTAACTGTAAACATAAAAACCACTATAAAGAGATCCTTGGCCGTTTACGCGATTCAATTCGTCATAAGCAACCTGAACTTTGGCGTACAATAATTGACTGTTGCTACCATGACAATGCCTTGCACATCGTTTTGTCCTCGTCCAAGAGGAACTTGCAAGGCAACAGGTGACAGTTTTGCCACATCCTCCGTACTCGCCTGATCTCGCACCATGCGATTTTTTTCTCTTTCCTCGCATGAAATCAATCCTACGTGGGTGTCGATTTCATTCTTCCGAAGAGATCATCACTGCCACAAGAGAAGCCATATGGGACCTTCCTGCCAACATCTTTCAGCGGTGCTTCCAGTAGCTATACCAATGTTGGCAAACATGCATAACGGCCAATGTCGAGCTTTTTGAGGGAGTATGTGGTTCTGATTAAGTGTACGCCGAGTTGTCGGCATCTTGTGAGACATCCAGATTCTTGTGGGTGACTACCCTCCAGGCCTAAAGTCTCAGAACTTAATGACTGTACTAGTATATTCCAGAACGCTTGAAAAATATTTCAATTTTCTATTATACTGTTACAACTGTTTGATTATTTTTGAGTGAATGTGATATTTAAATTACTGTATCTCTCACAACTAGTGTATTATTATGTTTCTGCATGAAACATAGAATTGAGTATAGAAAAGATCTTTTCATATTTTTATGATATATCAGTTGTTATAATAAAAAAGTAAACGTAAAGTGATCCCACTACGGGCCGCATGCAAATATATTAGTCTCTACTCAAATTACTTCCAATCACTGGTGAGCTGACTCACCGTGAGCAAGTGCAAAGATAGAATTAGCTACCCACTAACTGGTCATGCATGAAAGTTGTCGTTTTCGTAATATTGGCAAGAAATTACCCAGAATTCTCAGCGATAAAACCATTTCCGTTATTTTCGTTTGCTAGAAGAATGCATTTACGCTTGCATCCTGCAAATAATACCATATACGTCGTCTGCATCGCGCAATATTACGCCGATTCTCCTGTTCTTCCAGTTGAATTCTTTGGTAAACTCTATCAAATTCCTCTTCTCTGTGTAAACCGAAAACATGATCGAAGTCTTCAAGGTCCGACATCTTGGATAAAGCAGCAAGGTACGCAGCAAGGTTTCAAACTACATCGGTTACCATCGGTTCCCTTCAGGATTCTCATGATTCGTTCCTCTCCTGTTACCTCGTCAGGTAGCTTACGCATTTCAACAATTATTATCGCATGAACAGATTTCTGACTAAGCATAATCGTATTAGGATACAACTTTCTCAGCAGAGAATGCCTTTTACGGTCTAATGCATTCATAGATTCGACCCTACAGGTCATAGGAGATCCTTGGGGTAGTAGGAGGTTAAAACTCCCACTTTTTCTAGACAATCGGGACTTGATGTCAGCCGGGTTGTCAGCCCTCTGATACTCATTTCTATTAGAGGCTGAGTCGACCCCAGGGCCAGATGGTTTGGGTTAGTTTAAAAATCCTGGACCCACTGAGACTTGAACCCTTGACCTTCCAGTTTGTAGCGCACTGGTTCAACCACTATGGTATGGCGTGTCCCCGTTCTTATAATAGCATTACCAAATTTAAACTACTTTAAACAGTGAAGTTCACAAAAGATTATTAACTCTTTGAAAAAAAAAAAAAAACAAACAAACTTGAAGCATTACAAAAAAAGGACTATTTGTATACAGTAACATTTTATTACTGATTATCAGGGCAAGAGGTACTATACCAGGATTCTTAGCTAAATTTTGTAACTTCTTAGATTTGGACATAATGTGTCTTTCTAAACTTGCCATCACTGCCATTAGAGGTTCAATTTCAATTTTAAGAAACCATCTTTACAAAATTTCTACTGTATAGAATGTACTTCTATAACAATTTGAAATTTTTTAGTGTATTTACAAAATGTATTTCATCAATTTCGAAAATTGTCTGTATCACTTTGTCCTTGTGGCAATCCTCTAATGAGGAAAGTTTTATATACTAAAATAATAATAATAATAATAATAATAATAATAATAATAATAATAATAATAATATATAATAATAATAATAATAATAATAATAACAGAAAGTAAGGTTATGTCCCTTTTCCATTAATTAGAGAATAGATATTTTTATATAAATTACCAATGTAAGAAGAGAACTTAATTCATCATGGTTCAGATTTCAAATGGAACTAAATATGCCACCTGCTATAATTACATTAGTAGCATTTGAAACCTGGCAAAATTGGAATATCTAGGGAATCAGTTCTCTACAGTAACCTATGATAATTTGAAATGGCTCATAAAAAATTTTGGAAAATGAGTTTTGCTCACATATATTTTAATAGCCTAACTTAGAAGACAAAGCCAGCCTTGTTCATCTCAGACTCGATATATTTCAAAATTATAGATATAATCAATGTTTTTATTATACTTTATCACTTCTTACTGAAGGATAAATTATGTTTGAAGATACAAATTTACATCTAAATTCAAATTTGAATCCAAGGTCTCTGGTTCTATGTACCAGTGCTCTAAACAACTGGGCTATTTAGGCATCTCAATTTAAACAAAAAATGTTCTCTCTCTTATACTATTCTATACATAGAGATTCGTGAAAGTGGTTTTATTTTTAGGGAAAATTCGTTTTAAAATTTCAAGATTTGGATGTTATTCGGAATTTGGCAGTGTTATTCTAAAAAAATGTAAATTTGAGTTTTTTTTAATCCTAGTTGAATATATTAAACTGAATAAGAATGATATATCCAGTAGTTGAAAGGATATAAAATTGATAATTATGTCTGCAAAATTTAAGAAAAAAATTACCTTACATGTTAATATAATTCGTATTTCTTGGAATTCATATTGGCCATAGAACTTAAAATCTACGGAACAGCCATATTTGAGCATGAGAAGGAGAGAAAATATTACTTCTATGTTGTGAACTGTGTTGCAACCATTTCCCTTAGCAAGAGTGCATGGAGGAAGCAGATATGGCACCATCAGGTAAGGCAGTTAAAAAGATGATGCAATCGGAAAACAGTGTTTAAAAATGCATAATGAAAATTTTGTGAATAGAACAAAAAAATCCAGAATTCGTTGAAAATTTTTAATTTCGGTGTTATTTTGCATTATCATAGGATTTTGCGATTCATAAATGCTTTTTTTGAGGTTATGGGAGGTAGAGTTAAGAAATGGTACAAGAAAATGACAAAATAGGGCATTTTGCATTATCGCAACTCGCGAATTTCACGGGTCTCTAACTATACACTGTTATGATGTCTGGTGTACAAAGGGTCCAAAAAAATCTATTAAAGATAGAAAATGAAAAGTAAAGAATCAATTTGAAGTAGCATTATCTACGACACATTGGTTCTATAACTTTTATATGAATTAATCACTATGAGGTTTAATTTATGGTGAAATTAAATGTTTCTTGCCTCTCCTCATATAAATTTTCTAAGTTGATCGCGATTTCGAGACTATAACTGTCTCATCCTCAGAACTTTCTTGGCGACTGGTGTTATGTCGATCGAAAGAAACTCTTCTTCTTCCCTCTGTTGGTGGACCAATGAACCTCTGGATCAGGTCAAAATTTGTGGGAATTTCAAAGTTCATAAGGAACTCATGGTTTGGGAAAAGATCCACATTCAGAAAAACAATGGAAAACTTATGAACTTCAAAATTCCCGCAAATTTTGACCTGATCCAAAGGTTCATCGGTCCACTAACAGAGGGAAGAAGAAGAGTTTCTTCCGATCGACATAACACCAGTTGCCAAGAAAGTTCTGAGGATGAGACAGTTATAGTCTCGAAATCACGATCAACTTAGAAAATTTATATGAGGAGAGGTAAGAAACATTTAAATTTGAAGAGAAAAATTTTCGCCTAGACCGGGACTCGAACCCGGGACCCTTGGCTTCCCGGGCCAAGTGCTCTACCAACTGAGCTACCGAGGCGAGATACGATCTAGACGCAAATTTTTCTCTTATATACGTTAAAAAATCAAAAGAAACATTTAATTTCACCATCCATTGGTTCTTTCCTGAACAAACAGCTTCAACACATGCCTTTAACCACGGTACTTGCTAAAATAATATTTGAAATAATTATGATCAATCATCCACATATTCATCGTCTGTACAATTTGAGAAAACTTGGGTTAAAATAACATTTACAATAGATTACAGTACAAAGTGCAGTGCAAGGTTTTATTAAAATTCTACAAAAGAATAATATAATTAATAATAAAAATTATAATAAAAATCAGCCTTCTCCAAGGAGAAAAATTACAATGTAATATGAAACAGAATTACCATCAATGGACATTTTGGAAATTAGCAGTATAACAATAAAATTATTTTATTTTTCAGACAGAACAAGAATTTCTTAATAGTCAAAGACAGTGATATGTAAATTCAAGATAGAAGTTCTCTTCTTTCATAACCACATATCCATGAACCTATCAAACGAGAACATTTGCAATTTTTTTTTGAATTTTCTATATCTCTGTCATATGACTAATTTAAATGGTCACTGGGATAAAAGAAAAATAAAATGAATTATATAATATTATATATTTCATATTAGTAGCACCCACAAAAATGAAGCACAGCAAACAATTTTCAATTTATTTAAAACATGCATGTTCCTCTAAACTGAAATTATTGTAATGGTGCTAAATGGAGAATAAACTTACAAACATATTAAAGGATTAAAAGAAATGGCAGGCTATGGATGTGCAATTGCCATACTGTTGACAGTTTTTCAAATATAAAATCTTAAAAAATTATTAACAACGTAAGTTCTTCCCATATAACATTTTAATAAGAGTTATAGCTTACTTGCATACAATGTGGTTCTTGTCCTCATGGTATGATATATCCTCAGATTCTGGATTCTATATATTGCCTTAAGATATAAGAGGATAGCTGTTAATAACTAACTACCTTAATAGTAAGTGGAGAACATATTTTTAACGACTCACCTCATATAATTTCAAATTTCTTTGATTCCGGCAGTTTCAGACAATATCTTGTCCCTCTTCAGTCATGGCTTCCACAGTTTCAGTGGAAATCATGACTGAAGAGGGACAAGATGTTGTCTGAAACCGCTGGTGTCAAAGAAATTTGAAATTATATGAGGTGAGTCGTTAAAAATATGTTCTCCACTCACTATTAATGATATGACCTCATAATGTTTACTTTCCAATATTAATTTAAATATAACTAACTACCTCATTGGCACTATCAAATCTGTTGGTTTAGGTAGTGCAAACATAAGCTCTCCATCCATCCCAATCCTGAGCTAATGTTTCCAACATCCCCAATATAATCTACTTCCCTCAAAGCATGGTTAGTAATTCTCCCACCTCATTATTGTTCTAACTGCAGGGTACTGACCCACTGGTTTTCCTAGAAAGAAAATAAGTTCTTATAAAATTTATTGGACCAAAGAGAGATGAACAGACAGCTGAATGAAGAATACTACATAACAGTGAGCTACATGGTCTTTATGGGAAACCAGATATGATGAGAACATTTAAGTCTCATACACTGTGGTGGATAGGACATGTGGCATAAATGGGGAATGGAAGAGGGGCATGGAAACTTGTAGGAAAACCAGAAGGAAAGCACCCAGTTGGTTGGCCAAAAATGAGGTGAGAGAATAACATTAACCGTGATTTGAGGGAAGTAGATTATACATGGGATGATTGGAAAACAATAGCTTAGGATAAGGGACTTATGGACAGCTTATGTCCACATGGCCATGAACCTATAGGTTCGACAGTTCCAGTGATTTAGTTATTATAATTATTATAAATGTTTTATTTAAACTGACAGATTATACTGAATATCATATTTGAAGAGAAAAATTATATGCTCAGACCAGGGCTCGAACCCAGGACCAAACTTCTGGGATGCTAATCTGACACGATCCATGCTTCTATCTATCTTTAATTAGATTAATTTCCATTTCTACTTTCCTATCCAAGCATATGCTGTTATATTTTAGAAAGAAAAATTACCTTCAAGCCAGGAGTCATTCCTGGTTCGAATGTAATTTTTATTTCTAATTCTGGAAAGTGTTAATTTAAAAGTGATATTAAAATATGCTGTTATGTCTTTTAGGTAGTAGCAGTCCCGAACATAAACATGTTTTAATTAAATTTACAGTGGGAGGAAACACTATGAGGTATTTATATTAATAAATGAGTTGGAAAAAATGTTTAAACATCTCACCTCACAAAGTTGCGTGTCTTCACGATACCGGTTTCAAAAGTATAGTATTACTTCCATTTAAATTTAATTTTCAAGTTCATAAAATCTACACCAAATGGCAGTTCAGAAGATGATGTTAATGACGAAATTTCAACAGTTGGAATTTGACTGAAGATGGAAGTAATAGTATACTTTTGAAACCGGTATCATGAAGGCACGCAACTTTGCGAGGTGAGATGTTTAAACATTTTCTCCAACTCATTTATTAATAAACATGTTTTTCCATATCTGAAGTAACATAATGCAAAAAAATAAATAAAATAAATCTTCATACCCTAACATTCTTATATAAATGTTAAATACAAGAACTTCATAGCAATATAATAACTTTAAAAAATATGCTATGCATACAAATATGCTTTTGATTGAATATTTATATTGATAGTGGTTGAGATAACAAACAACTAACCTAAATAATTTTTAAAATCCTTCTAACACTTATTTTTAAAATATACACTTTATCATCTTAATAACATATACTACAAAACCAACAGTATGGCAACCATCTGTCAAATTCATATATTGACATACCATATATTATTTTAAAAAGTGTTACAAACAGCTTAAAATAAATAATTTTATAATCAATATTTGACTTCATTGTGAAGGTAGCAATAAAGACATAAAAAGAGTTAGGAGTGACAGAGTAATGTCCTGATGGTAAATATAATGAGAGCTGAAGATACAATTTTAATGTTTCAAAAAGATAAAAAATTAATACATACATTTAAAGAATATTCTGTTAGTTTATTTAATAGTCTCAATATTTCAAGATAATTATAATACAAGACACAAGATCAAGACAGAAGTTTGAGTAAGAATACACTGTAACGGCAATATGCTCAGTTGCAAATAACGGTGAATCAAGATAATGACAGGAAAATTGTTAAATTCTGGACTCAAAGTTTGTAACCCAAATAATTATTCAAATTTAAAATGTAATAACAAAAGTGTTGGATTTATATAAATATCTATTTTTACAAAGTAATTAGTTTTTAATTTAGTACGGATATAGTACAACTTTTAGATCATCATCATCCTCTTATCGTGTCCTCCTTTCGGTCGATTCCAAATATGCCTCCAACCATCTCTATCTTCCCAAGTTTTCCTTCTTTTTAGTTCTTCCCAGTTGTATCCTCTCTCTTGTATACCTTTCTTCACTTAGTTAATCCATCTTTCTCTTGGTCTTCCTCGTGGTCATTTTCCTTGTATCTTGAGATTTAACAGTCTTTGTGGTAGTCATTCCTTTTCCATTCTTTTTAAATAAGTCTGACCCCATGTCCACATTGTGGGAGGTGGTAAGTGCATTTCAGGTTTCATGTTGGACCTGCATATCCTGACAAGCATACCTGAAAAGAACGAGTTAAAGGGGCTCCAGTGAAGCCACGTCAGGTCTAGCAAGTCAGTGGTGGATGATGAAATGCTTTCAAAAACATTTTTTTAATTTTACAGGATTTAATCACTATGAGGTTTAATTTATGGTAAAATCAAATGTTTCTTACCTCTCCTCAAACTATTAGATAACATATTTAAAAAAGTCCTGCACCTAATTCCAAAAGCAAATTTTCCAGAGGCGTCACAATGTCAATTTAAGAAGATTATTTCCATAACTGCACAGTTACTCATGTGGACATTTGCATAAAATTATAAGAGGGTAAATTCATTAAAAATTCTAGTTCAATATTTACAAAATCTTGAAAGGTGTAACAAGTTATCAATGTCCTTGCCTCCAGATTTCATCCAGAGATTTATCAGTCCACCAACAGAGGGAAGAAGTAGTAGTTCTTCTGATCAACATAACATCAGTCAACGAGAAATTACTGAAGATGAAGCTGCCAAAACTTTGAAACCGCAGTCTACTTAGAAGACTGGATATGAGATGAGGTATGAAGCATTTTAATTTAATCTTAATGTCCTAGACTTTTATTTCAAAACTTGCAAATCTGAATTGCTATTGACTTAACCCTTAAATTGGCAAAATACTAATTTCTCGTGTCTATTATTAAAATGTGGCAGGCCACAGTGAAAACGAAATCAACCATAACCGTTATTAGGTATATTGTATAATTCATAGTTAAATATGGGAAATAACATTATGAGGTTCTTGATTTGTAAATTAATTAGTCATATTTTACATCTTACCTCATATTTTATGTTTCTTTAAACACAGGAACTAGTTTTCAAGAGAAGGATCTGAATTTCGAGATTCCTGACGAATGTGACCTCATCTCAAACTTCATCAAATCAACACCAGATGGCAGCGTTGTTGATGGAGATTCCAACAATTTCAACGAAAATCTGCTAGTCATAATGTTGGTTGAAAATGAGAGAGATCCTTCTCTTGAAAACTAGTTCCCGTGTTTAAATAAACATAAAATATAAGGTAAGATGTAAAAAATGACTCATTAATTTACGATACTGTATAATTCTACATTCATTTAAGTAATTTCTTTTAGTTCATTTTCTTCACTTTCATTAAAAATACTAAATAAATCAAACCAATTGATGTATCCTATAGGATACATTGCTAATTTAAGGGTTAAAATAAATTCTATTTATCAAAATGTACGGTTAATTAATGAATTACAATAGGAAGTAACATTAAGAGGTTCTTCTTAATAAATAAGTAAATCCGGTGTCATCTTACCACATAACTTGTTGTATTCTATTTGAACATGTTTCAATATATCATGTATCATCATTAGGTTTTCAGGTTCAGTCTGGAAAAGCTGATGATGGTATAGGCCTACATGGTATATTGAAACATTCATTGAATGAACCTCATAATTGTATTTTATTTTAGAAAGTGATATCTTTGAGGTTATTTTAATTTAATTATTTTTAGTCTGTTCATCTTACCTCAATATTAATGTTGATTTGTTTCTTGAACATGTTCCGATTATGATATAATGTTATTAATTTTGATTTATCCTTGAACATGATATAATCAAAACATATTCAAGAACAAATCAACATTAATATTGAGGTAAGATGAACAGACTAAAAATATTTAACACTTCTCATTGAAGAATAAATTATATTTGAAGAGAAAAATTTTCGCCTAGACCGGGACTCGAACCCGGGACCCTTGGCTTTCCAGGCCAAGTGCACTACCCTCTGAGCTACCGAGGCGAGTTATGATCTAGACGCAAATTTTTCTCTTATGTACGTTGTAATTCCCTCGCGCCAAATGCTTGAAACCATAGCTTCTATCTTTGCAAATGGCGGCTTCTTAGTTAAGAAGACATTTATTGGGAATTTAACACTACTTTATAGCCAGTAGGGCTTCTATTGACGATTTTATTATTAATTTAACACTTCTCATTGAAGAATAAATTATATTTGAAGAGAAAAATTTTTCTCTTCAAATATAATTTAGACTAAAAATAATTTACTCATAATTGTATTTAATAAATTGGATCTTCTTGATGATAAACTTGTATTATACAAAGTCAATAAAATTGCTGATTTGAGTTTTTTATTGACTTTGTGTAATAGAACCTCTTTAGAAATATTAAAAATAGTGAAATTAAAAAATCAGTTATTGCAGCACGTAGTTTGTTGGAGAGTTACAACATTGAAAAAGAGGCCAAACATCTAAAACATTTGGAAAACCTTGAGAATTGACAGTTTGGGAGAAGATACATATTCAGAAGAACAAATTTAAATCCATGAATTCTGAAATTCCTGATGAACGGGACCTGATCTCGAAGTTCATCAAATCAACACCAGATGGCAATGTTATAGATGGAGATTCCAACAAAAATCCAGTAGTCATAATGTCAGTTCAAAATGAAGTCATCAAGATGTACTGAGGTTGGGGCTGCCAATGCCCTGAAATCGCAATCTACTTAGAAGATTGGTTATGAGGAGTGGTATGAAACATTTTAATTTATCTTAAATAAATAAATATTTACATATATTTATTTACCTTTTTAATTCTAATGTCATACTGGGATTTTATTAATTATTTTATGCCTTCACTCTCATTTTGTTTAATACATAACTCACCACTGGAGCATTAGAAAACTCTCTTGAAAAGTACCAGACATCTTCCCTTGTACAGCATTTAAAAAATCAGTTGCATGGTTATTGAAATATAAGTTACAGAAGAGATTAATTTGGTGGAAGATAACTTAGTGGTAAAGCATCTTACTGCAGACTGTATAGCCTGGTGAGTAGATTTTTCTTCACTCATTCATGTCAAGGCTGGCTGCATGATCTATACACCCTTCTTTAAAACAAATAGGTAAAATAGGAATTTTTAAAGAGAAAAATTATACGCTCAGACCGGGACTTGAACCCGGGACCCTTGGTTTTCTAGTCCAAGTGCTCTAAACCAAGGGTCCCAGGTTCAAGTCCCGGTCTGAGCGTATAATTTTTCTCTTTAAATATGATTTATCCATCATTGAGATGTATGAAATTAATAATAAAAACATCGAAAATAGAAATTTACCGATTTACCAGGGAGAGAAGAGATAAAGTCAGTAGGAGCATAGGATTAGACATCCTAGCTCCTCTTAAATCCATTAGAATATTTGGATATTTAAGTCCTCATGAGTCTTCATATCCTATTAATGCATAGCCATACAGAAAATTTGTCAAAAAACAAGTATAATTTATAATTACTATGTGTGTGTATGGTAATTAAGCTAGGAATTAATTAGAGTTTACCATTATCACAATTTTTGATAACTGAACATTTTAGAGACACATGAACTTGAATCTTCTTCTTCTTCCTTCCTTCCAAGTATTAGGCCAAGGCCTGTTACGATCCTATAGAAAACTTTCCCTCCAGTGTTTCATAGGACAGCCCAGTGATCTTCGTCCGATTTGAACTCATTCTTTCAAGATGGTGTTTCCAATTTAGTTGGTACTGTTTAATATATTCCAAAATTGGCGTAGTCTTCAATTCTTTTAAGATATCGGTGTTCCTTTTCCGATCCCATCTGGTGTAACCCGCTGTTCTGCGCATGAATCTCATTTCACAAGCCGTTATTCTGCTTTGTCTTTTTTAGTGTCCATGCTTCACTACCATAGGTCAACACTCGTCTAGCCAAAGTGTTATATAAACGTAATCTGGTGTTTTTTTGTACAAGGGATGGTTTCATAACTTGATTAATAATTCCCAAACTTTTATTATAACTACTAATTTTTTCAGGGATATCCTTTTCATCCCAGATAGAGAGATAATATCCAAGATATTTAAATTGAACTTGTATAACATGAGCAAATAAATTTAATGTATGAATAACATTTATAGTTAAATATTTTATACATATTTCACTGTCAGAAATCTATCATAAATCTTTATTCACCTTCCTTTGCTATGAACAAGAGTTGTTTTTCAGTACTCCTGTGAAAATAACATAATAAAAACATTATAAGAAGTTAGCTGATGCATAAAATGATATTAGGTGCTGTATTTCATTTTGCTCTGCACAATTCATTATCTTAACAATATTTCACATCTAGGAGCAACATCTGAAAAAATGGAGTATGATAGTTTAAGGCCATGTTAGGAACCTGTAGAATAATTGCTTGAATCACTCAAGATCAAGTGCCACAGGAGAGAATTCTTGCAAGTAACAAACATTAGGCAACATTGCTATAACTATTTCTTTATGATATTCTGGCGAATCGTTGGTATAAAAATGTTTAACTATGTACAAAAATCCCGAGCTTTTCGAACCTTCTAATATGGACTATAGTTTATTTATATATTTATATTACGTATATTCATTCATTCTTATGGAGTTTATTTGTATTGACTGAGGTAGATTGAACACAGCAAACATAGTATGTCTATGGTGAAGGGTGGTAGAGATCTGTGTGATAACTTGCATTGCTTATGTCAAAACAAAATTATATAAACATAGATTGAATTTTTAGTACAGCACCAAACTTTTAATGAGAAGAAACAAGCTGTTAGGTTTAACACTGCAAAAATAATTACTTCCTTAAACAATTATGACTTTCATAAAATTTCTAACTATATTTTGTAACAATTTATTTCTATATATTATAATTTTAGAAGTCTGCTTCAGGAAATACTAGTTGCTTTAAAGGTGAGAATTTAAAATTTCAACAAAATTCACAAAGAGATATCATAACCTCAACAAAAAACATTATAACATAAAATAACTTTCCCTACTTATTTATGTAAATTCTTATCACTCACCTCACATTCTTCTTCTTCTTCTTCTTAGATTAGTTTCAAAATCTTATTCGGTTCCATCAGTATTTTGATGGCTGTTGTTCTGTCCAAATTCTGATGATGGAACCAATAAGGTTTTGAAACTAGTATTAAGAACAAGAAGAATATGAGGTGAGTGATAAGAATTTATATAAATAAATAATCCCTGAAAGTGTTAATTCCTAAAAAAGTATTTCTCTAATTATGTTGTATTTTAGACTTAAATACTTTTTCTTTCCCTGCATGTTATTGAATTCTACATTTTTTTATGTTTTATTGGCTGGACTGATATCAGTAGCCAACAATGTAGTATTTCTTATTGAAGAAAAAAAGAGCCATCATATAAATTCATAATTTTATAATATGAAACTTTACAAAATTCCTTTTTCACAAGTTTAATTATAAGATGGAATTAAATATGTTTATACTAAAAATTCTGAATTTATATCATTTTACCTTTATCTACAAAATATTATATATGTTTTAACTTTTAGAATGAAATAAATGACACAATAATTTTTATTAATTTGACAATGACAGGGCGCCAAAAAAATTAAATATTATGTCAACTAGTTAAAGTATCATAACAGCTTATTTCTTGTGCATTACATGTTTTCATGCATACTTGAGATAAAAATACATACTTGAGATAAAACAGAAGAAAGTAAAAAACAGCACAATATAGAACATAATACATTCAGCATATATGACAGTTTACATGAGGTAAATCAAAAGGAAATCAGTCTTAACATCAAACTCTGACTAAATAAGAAAGACAATATATTATTATAGAATAAATCACTCATGAATACATATTTCAGCCCATAATTTGCTTTAATCCTTCAAAATTTGAATTATTAATTTAATTTCAGATTACATACATTTAAATTTTATACAGGCAGATGTGCAAAAAATTTGTGTACGTGCAAGAGTACATTCAAGTATAAGCAAGTGTTTAATGTTAACCAAATACTTGAATTCAAAATTGGCAACTTCATACTAAATTAATTGCAAGGCTCATACCAATTACAGAATAAATTTTCTTTAAAACATCTTGCCATATTTAACATAAACAAATACATTAAAATTTAACATAAATTTTAGTTTAATTTCAAATATGTAAAGAACTAAGTTCTGTTATCACCATATGGGTTCCACATATATATATTTATATATAACTACAATAAAGAGAAAACTGTCTTAGTTAGTACGTATATTTACATAGCAAATTTCATTTACCACACTTAACAAAAATCTAAGATGCATTGTATGTAATTAAAATTTTTAAATTTTATTTTCCCCTACAATAAAAGTAAACATCCAAAAAAAAATAAAATAAAATAAAAAAAATCATAAAGTTTTGCAAGAGTAGAGTTTTATCTAAAAGTTTAATCATGCAAATTTTTATGCATTTTAGATTTGAGTTGTTATTATAAAACATAAAATTATTGTTATTAATGTTGAAATAACAAGTAAAAAGAGTAAATATTACTGGGATGGCTCAAATAGAAGTTCATTTCAGCAAGAACACATAGGCGTAAATTTTTCTCTTCAAATATAATTTGTCCTTCAGTGAGAAGTGATAATTATAAAATTACAACAGGAAGAAACATTATGAGGTTCTTCTTATTAAATAAGTTGAGACTCACCTCATATTTCTTGACTTCCATGCAGATCCTGGTTTCATCTCTGCATTTGTGACATTATTGATGCAACACCACGATCACAACTGATCATGAGTTGTGATCGTGGTGATGCATCGAGAATGTCACAAATGCAGTGACAAAACCTGGGTCTGCATGGAAGTCAAGAAATATGAGGTGAGTCTAAAAACAACCAAAAATTAATAAAATAGACCTCATAGTGTTATTTCCTTCCTACATACAGTTTAGTCTGTTTATCTTACCTCATAATTTGTGAACTTAGCACATCAATTTATGAGGTAAGATATTTATTAAGAAGTGATACATTTAAAATGAAAATCGAAAAGAAAGCATATTGTAATAGTTATCAATTTGTAACTGTCTTTATAATATTCTGTAAATATCATGAAGATTTTAGTTATTACAAGCAAGATACTTAATGATATAATTTCTAAACACATGTGATTTATTGGAGAAATAACCCCTCCTTATACCAAATTATTATGGTACAGTAAAACTTGTTTAATCCAGAACGTGAATAATGCGGAAATCTGTCCAATGTGAACAAATTTATTGGTCCCGGCGAAATAATACTAATTTTACATGTATTTATTTTGCATAAAACAGAATCTGTCCAATGTGGAAACGGAAGGATATTTCTACAAAATTAAAGAAAAAAAATTTGATAAAATGGAAAGACAGAGAAATAAATTAGTTTCCACTTCATTAAATTCCCATTAGGCAGAAAACAGTCATGAATGATTCCTGCCACCAGGTGTAGTAGACATTCTACCAGTACCTGAAATTTTATTTCGGCCTCACTGCACACCCATTATGCAAAACACAGATATCTGTCTCACAAATAACCAATGCACTGTAAAATCTTAAGTTAGTTTAAGTTCTGAGACCGATCTTTCACAGGTAGCGTTCTGAATTTACAGAATAAAGATGGCTAAACCGTATGTATCATTGTCATTAAATGAAACAATGAAATTGATTGAAGATAAATCTCCAAATTTCCAGACCGATGCTCCAAAGTCAAGCTCTAGCTCTTGCTAAATCCCTAGGGAATAACAATTTCAAGGCATCTACAGGTTGGCTGGACAGTTTTAAAAGACGACACAATGTAGTGTGGAATGAAATTTTCAGGGAATCAAAGGATGTGGACAAAAGTGTAGTTAGTGAGTGGAAACCGAAACTCCATACTTTATTTTTCAGGATACGCGCCTAAAAGAAATTTTTAATGCTGATGAAACGGGACTGTTTTTTCGCGCGTTACTGTCGAAGTCACTCATGCATACTATACTTCACTTTTCAAAGGCAGCGGAACTACAATTAATCCAAGGTACCAAAAAAAAAACATACGGTACTCTATAATCTCATCATCATCATCATAGTACATTCACGAATTTAGGCCATTTGTTGACCTGTTTCGGCCTCAAGAGAAACACCATCCAGAAGTCTTTTGAGTGGACGTCCTGGTCTTCTTCTTCCTGCAGGTTGATATCTTAACATTTGTTTGGGTATTCTGTGATCTTCCATTCGATGAACATAATCTAAGAATGTTAATATGTTTTAGTGTTATTATAATGCGGAATTTTGTCTAATATGGAAAAAAAAAAATTGGTCCCATGCGATTCCGCTTTGAGCAAGTTTTACTGTATAAATTTTTTAACTTGAAGCCAGAAAACTTCTATTAGTCAACGGTTTTTGTGGCGTTAACCTTTAATATATATCAAAAGTATGAAGTAAACTTAACTTCAGTTTATTTTTCATGCTTCCAGATCACCTCTATTAAGCAGTTTATTTTTTTATTTGTTTCTAGTGAAACACCTTAAAAAAAATAATACCTCATTTGTCCTTGTCCTGCACAGTAACCGAGTGGTTTAAGGCAGATGCCTTGGTGCAGAGTTACAGGACTTTCCCCTGGGGAAAGAAATTTTCTCATGGAATTTCGACCAGTATGGGATTGGTGCAAACCCAGCATTGTGAGGCATTTGGGTAGCTACAATAAGTAGTGGCTCCAGACTGAAAAAATCCAGCTACAAAGGCTGGGGGACTATAAATGACAAGTGGGTGTGAGGTCAGCAGCCAGCAGGTAAGCCAGGGCCTTCTAAGCCTGTCGCAACCTGGAGTAACATATCCTAAAATATACAGCGTAATTTTGGCTTGCTTAAAAATTGAAAGTAGTTATTTTCAAATATACATTATGTTTAAAATATCTTAACAGAGTCCAAATCTCTCATAATATATATATTAATAATATGGTAAAATTTTCACATCTGACTTTGGGTGTGACCATAAGCAAAGATGTATATTAATATGAATACCACAGCAAATATTCCTATAAAACTTCTCTTGTAAACAAAAGGACTTTCATCATCAGCCCATGGCAGGTAGTAGTCGGTGTGGCCTGTTACGGTCTCAATGAGGAATTTATCATTCAGTGCTTTTTTTGGACATCACCATCCCAGCTGTCTTTTGCCTTGGGGCATTAGCCAAGTATGGTTTTTGGAATTCTATGAGACGGCATTCGTTTGAATATGGGCTTTCCAGTGTTTCTGTTAGTTTTGGGTATATGGTGAATAATGGGTGCTAACTCCAACTCTTCCATAATTTCCTTTCCTCATTTCTTTTATGGTTTTCCTTCCACTTTGTAAATCCTGCTGTTCGGGCGCATCAATCACATCTCATTTGCTGGTCATTTGGCTTTCATCTCTTCTCTTTTCTTTTATCAGATTGCTTAAATTTTATTATGTGATATTGACTGTGGTAATATAATGTTTTAATCTTGTACCTCGTAGGTCCGTTTCCTTAACTGAAGTTCTTTTAAAACTCTGTAAGCCTTTCGGGATTAGTCCCATCATCAGCAGAATGTATTAAGTCTGTACTTGTTGACCCTTGTTGAAACTGGGTGGTGAGTATTTTGTATAGTGTGTGGATCGGGTGTGGTGTTGAGAACACACCCGGTCCACACAATCCACTATACAAAATACTCACCACCAAGTCAGTGCTTCAACAAGGGTCAGTGTGGACCGGGTATGTTCTCAACACACCCGGAACACACAATCCACTATACAAAATACCACCAAGTCAGTGCTTCAACATGGCTCAACAAGTACAGACCTAGACCTAATGCATTCTGGTGATGATGAGACTACTCCCGAAAGGCCTACAGAGTTTAAAAAGAACTTAAGTTGAGGAGATGGACTTACAAGGGAACCATTTTATAGTTTTAATCTTACATTATATTATTGTGAATTAACACCTCAACGGAAACTTACCATGAAATTTACTAGTATCGATATCGATATTTTCATTTTCCATTAAGCAGATCTTGATTTTCTAAATTTTTATTATTAATTTTATGATGAATTAATACTAGTACATGAGAAAAACAAATTTTGAAACATGTGATGCCTCTTATTAGAGTGTCAAGGTCGTGTAGAAACAATTATTCATCATGTAAACCGTGGGAAAACATTAACATTTATAAATGAAAGAGAAAGTTACATAAAATTATGCTGGATAGAACATTCTCATTACTTATTTGAATTCATTGTAAAAATTGTATTACAAATACTATTTATTATTCTTCTAAAAAAAAGTCATGTTATGCACAAAATACAAAATGAAATTTTTTGTCATCATGGATGTGGTAGACTCTAATCAGTTTATTTTTTGTAAAAATAGTATTTGTCATTAATTCTCTCAATGCTGGAAACTAGACCTGTATTTCACCAATGAATGATTTTTTTTGGGAGGATGGGATGGAATTATATAGTCAATAAAGAATTTACACTCCACCTGATCTGAACATTCCTCTTACGTGTTTTAAGTCTTCACGTTGGCTTCAGAAAATGGATTTTGTGTATTAATAACGATATATCACAAGTAAGTTGGCTGCAGTGATCTAGTGTTTATGCTCCTTGCCTCTGGTCTCGAGGGTTGCTGGTTCAATATTTCATTTTAGGAAGTGATATTTTGAGGTTATTTTAATTATATATTTTTAGTCTGATCATCTTACCTCAATATTAATGTTGATTTTTTCTTGAACATGTTTCAAAAAAATTCTGTTTTATTGTCAGCTTGTCCAGACTGGACGATAAAACAGAATTTTTTTGAAACATGTTCAAGAACAAATCAACATTAATATTGAGGTAAGAAGATGAGACTAAAAATAATATAATTGCTGGTTCAATCCCAGCTGGAGTCGATCGACTTTTTTACAATGGAAAAATTCAAGGAGTAAGTCATCTGGGAGGGACTTTAAAGCCATGGGTCCTGAGTCTGAAGATTTTCAGGCTTCTAAAAGATCCTTAAGCCTGAATAAAGATGTCTCTAAAGAAAATTTACCGACCTCCTTTATTGTTGCCTACTAGATTCTCATTGGGTCAATATGTTGACTGCATTCCATTCATGATATCATAATCATCTTAAGGCAACGATAACTTCAAAAGTGAAAGTTTTGACCTTCTCAACAATCCTCCTCCATGCCAATCTGTCTCTTGCCATATTCAAACTAGTCACTTTCATTTTCCTTAGATCGTTCATTGTGTCATCCTCCCATCTGATCTTCGGTCTTCCAACAGCTTTGCCTCCTATAGGTTTCCATTTGTAGAGTTTTTTGACCAGTCTCTGATCATCCATTCTATCAAATGTCCAAGCCAACCAATCCATTCATGATATATTTAACTAAACTAACAAAGGAGAGATTAAGGCCTAACATTGGGCTGTTATGTCATTGTTGTTGTTGTTTTCAAATGGCTGGAGCTTGGTTTACACCATTAGTCCTCTTGCTTCCCAATAAAGTCCTGCAATGCCATTCCTGTCTTTTTTCTCGGGGTCAAGTCGCCTGCAATTTAGCAAATGTTCCTTGCTTAGGAGAACATTTTCTCCACACAAGGAGCATCCCATAGTTCTAGGGACAATCCCCATTCTATGAAGGTGGTCATCCAGACAGTCATGGCCAGTTTCCAATCTGAAGAGAGCTACTGCTGTTCTTCTTCTAGGGAGGTGTAATATTGTTTCAGCATATTTCGCTATGTCTTCATATTTCATATTTTGAAGATCTTTTATATTATGTTCTCTTCTTTTGAGATGTATTTTTTGTTTTAGCTCCTGTTGCCTTCTTTGTAGGGATATCTCTTTTGTTGTCCTCAGTCTGATTTTGAGGCCTTTCTTTGCTAACAAGTCTGCTCGTTCATTACCCAGTAATCCCACATGCGACGGTACCCACTGTAATACAATGTGTTTACTTTGAGCTTCTTCAATTTTACACATGGTTCTTATGTTCTGGATGGTTCTTATGTTCTGGATGGTTCTTATGTTCTGGATGGTCTTTATGTTCTGGATGGTTCTTATGTTCTGGATGGTTCTTATGTTCTGGATGATCAGTTATTGCTTATCAGTTACCAGTTATTGCTTGCATTGCTGACATTGAATCTATCAATATTACATCTTCTTGCTTATACTGGGCCTGTATAAAATATTCTGTAGTGCGGTTTCTATTGCCTTTAGTTCTGCATCAAAATTTGTTGCTCCTGGTCCAAGTGAAATAGATTTCACAGTATATTCTCACTCCTGCCATTGTAGATGTAGAAGTTTTAGGGTCGCATGTTTGGATGCATTAGACAGTAAAATGCCTTCTCTGCTGAGCAAGTTGTATGCTAATACGATTTTGCTTACTCAGAAATCTGTTCATGCGATAATAATTGGTTAAATTTGTAAGCTACCTGCGGAGGTAGCTTAAATGAGCAACTCAAATTAAAATCCCGAAGGGAACCGAACGGGAACCGATGGTAATCGATGTACTTTGCTGCTTTATCCAACTTTATCCAAGATGTCGGACCTTGAAGACTTCGATCATGTTTTCGGTATACACGGAGAAGAGGAATTTGATAGAGTCTACTAAAGAATTCAACTGGAAGAACAGGAGAATCGGCGTAATATTGCATGTCGCAGACGTGTTTGTATACGGTATTATTTGCGGGATGCAAGCATAAATGCATTCCTCTATAGCAGACGAAAATAACGGAAGTGGTTTTATCGCTGAGAATTCTGGGTAATTCGTTGCCAATATTACGAAAACGTCGACTCTCTTGCATGACCGGTAAGTCGGCCGTTAATTCGTTCTCAGCAATTGCTCACGGTGAATCAGCTCACTAGTGATTGGAAGTAATTTGAGTAGAGAGTAATGTTCTAACATACGACCCTTAAAGGCAGAAAACTGCTATAGTTCAATTTTTTTTTTCACTGACATTTGTTACGTCTCTTTTTATTTGGTGTTGGTTTTCCAACAGGTAAAGTATATATATTATCAATGGATTTGATCCCAAACATTGAGAAGTAAAATTTGGAAAAAAAAGGGGGATTTAATTTTTGTAATTTTAAAATATTAGTGCGAGCATAACATGCCTTAACTCCATGACAGGACAAGCCTTTAAGATCCTAGTCTATCCGCCAGCTACTACCCTCAAATCCACAAGTGTTAATTTCAGAGATGGACGATCATCCAGCCAGTAAACATGTTGCTTATCTAAAATAATTGTTACAGAACTGCGAGCATAGCTATAGTCAGACCAGAACATGTTAAAATGAAATAAGGTATAAAACAGTTTTAAAATATTGATTAATAATATTAATTCACATAAAAATATTATAAGCAGCTAATATTATAAAAAAATAATTAACTAAATTTAAACATGCAATTATAAAGTCTATTATCTAATGAATACAGCCTTAATACGATAATTAAAACCAATAAAAATGAAAGAATTGAAGAAGAAAACAAATCAGGAATTTATCAGATCAAATGCAGGGATTGTGACAAAATTTATATTGGGGGAAAAAAAAAAAAAGAAATTTGAAAATAAGGGTGAAAAAACATCTTAGAAACGTCAAAAATGGAGAAGTGGAAAAGTCAGCAGTAGCTGCTCATGCTTGGTCTGAAAAACATTTAATTGAATCAAAAGTCAGTTTAATTAAACAAATAGACAAACAAAAGGAACTCACAGTTTGCGAAAAGATCCACATTCAGAAAAAGAAAGGAAAACTTATGAACTTCGAAATTCCCGCAAATTCTGACCTGATCCAGAGGTTCATCGGTTCACCAACAGGGGGAAGAAGAAGAGTTTCTTCCAATCGACATAACATCAGTTGCCAAAAAAGTGCTGAAGATGAGACCGTTATGGTCTCAAAATCGCTATCTACTTAGAAGATTTGTATGAGGAGAGGTAAGAAACATTTTATTTTACCATAAATTAAACCTCATAGTGATTAATTCCTGTAAAAGTTAAATCTAATGTTATTTCCAAGTTAAAGAAAAGAGCCATCCCAATAACACTGTCACATGTAAATAAGATGTAAAAACTAATCCCCATTTACATACAACTTAGCCTTCATGTTTATCTGAACAGTTTACAATCAAATTTTCTGAATTAACTACTCCTCTACAGAATATTATTTCATTTTAATATAATGTTACAAATTTGGATTCAAATTTATACTTCTACCATATTTGAATTTCCTTCCATAATTGATTTTATAAGACCTAATGGAATGTCCACATAATTTCAATATGAACAAAAAAGAAACCACCAAGTTGTAGTCCAAGGCACATGATGTAATATATATCTAACAGATAGCAACTAAACTCTTTTAAACTTTAACACCCACAAAAGCATTTTTATCCCAAATCTTTGAAGTCTGGTGTCCAGATTGTTTCACTAATATATATTTAAATTAATAAATGTCAAATGTGGTTTGTCTTTAAGGCACACCAAACTATGTTTTTAATTCACATTCCTAAAGATTTTCAAACAAAAAAGAAATTAATTATTGATACTGATACATTTCATAACATTATGTTCAATCAGAATATATATTTTTTTTTTGCAAATGCCTCAGGTTGTCTTTTGACATTCCTGGTGTTCTCTCCTGGCATGGCGTACTCGTAACCCACTTCTGAGATTGGAGCGCCTGGAAGGTGAAGTTACGTTGCCCCGATGATATGATGGGTGATGATGATGATGATTATGATGATAGTGGCGCACCAGGAGAGTCCCTAATCCTAAACTTAATCTAAGATGAATATGAGTGATGATGATTGCAATATGACCATATGATTTCGGGGACCGTCATTGATCACTAGATTGCAAACACAAAACCAAGACTACTGTGTTATCATGTCATGAATTAGGCCTTTGTAGACCTGTTTCAGTTCCATCTAGCAGTCTTTTAAGAGCTCTTCCTGGTACATGATTTCCTTTGGTGTTTTTATTATTAATTTAACACTTCTCACTGAAGGATACATTTTTATTTGAATAGAAACATTTTTAGCCAAAGGTCCCGGGTTCGAGTCTCGGTCTGGGCAAACATTTTTCTCCTCAAATAAAAGTTTATCCTTCAGTGAGATTAATAATAAAAACATCAATAGAAGCCCTACTGGCTTTATAAAGTAGTGTTTAAATTCCTGAGAAATGTCTTCTTAACTAAGAAGCCGCCATTTGCAAAGATAGAAGCAAAGGCTTTATAGCATTTGGTGCTGGGAATTACAACATATATAAGAGAAAAATTTGCGTCTAAATTGGAACTCGCCCCAATAGCTCAGATGGTAGATCATTGGCCTGGAAACCCAAAGGTCCCGGGTTCAAGTCTCGGTCTGGGTGAAAATTTTTCTCTTCAAATAAAGATTTCATTTGGGTTTATATTGCATAATCATTTTTAGAATTCTTGAATTATGCATTTTTTTACATGGTCTAGCCAGTTTTTATGTTTGTTGAATTTACTGTGTTATAATTCTAAGTATACATTTTCCTCTCCCGCCATTGCCTGTCCCAAGCCAAGTTGAAAAAGGGTGAGGGGAAGGACTCGTAAAAAACCTTGGTTCAGCTTGCCCAGCTGATAGTGCCTTATGAGGGCCCCTTGCCAGGGTTACAGTGAAGACCTCAATGGCGGTTACAGTGGAGAAGGAGTCCTTCGGTACGGTGTACCTGGCGGAAGAGGCAACTATGCATCTACTGCCTTGTAGATTGATGTTGGTTCATTGAAGGCTAGAGAAAGGGTACCTCAAAAAAATTACCTGGTCCTCCAGGTTGGGGGTTGATGCATTAGGTCAGCTCCCTATTCATCATTAAAACAAATAATTGCTAAAAAGTCCAAAGTATCAAAGCCAGAAGGATTTAATTATAAATTAAAAAGCTTTGGGCACAGGAAGATGTCTTGTTACATTGTTGACAAATAAAATATTTTTTTCTTTTTAAATATAATTCATCCTTCTGTGAGAAGTATTAGATTTACAATAAAAACATTGAAAGAAGCTCTACTGTCTTTATAAATTAATGTTAAAATTCCCAATAAAAGTCTTCTTAAATAAGAAGCCATTTGAAAATACAATAGGAAGTAACATTATGAGTAATTAAATTATTTTTAGTCTCATCATCTTACCTCAATATTAATGTTGATTTGTTCTTGAACATGTTTTGATTATGATATAATTTAAACATGTTCAAGAACAAATCAACATTGATATTGAGGTAAGATGATCAGACTAAAAATAATTTAATTAAAATAACCTTAAAATATCACTTCCTAAAATAAAATATTAACATTATGAGGTTTTACTTAATAAATAAGTTTAGTCTGTATTCTTCTTACTTCATACAGTTGTTTTTTTTAGACATATGTTTCAAGATGGAGCAAACATGCTTTGAAACACATGTCTAAAAAAACAACTATATGAGGTAAACTTATTTAATAAGAAGCTGTTATTTGCATGATCGAACAATGGTTCATAGTATTTGGCGCTCTTGGGAATTAAATATAAAATGTAGAATTGTGAAGCATATGTTTATGTAAGTGAACTACTACTTATTTTTTTAAGTATCAGTACCAGTATGTGTTTTTAATATTAAAAGTTTATAAAATGCATACATTGATTATATTATCACAGTTGTTTTAGTGATAAAAATAAAGCAAAATCTGAAATAATTTATTACCAAATTTTATTTATTAAATAAAGAATCCAGTAAATATTGAAGGTGTGATATTATGAAACAATCTGGACAAACAAACTTTAAATTACTTCCAAACTCCATCTTTGTTTTAAAACTTGATCAAGTTTGGAAGTATCTATTTTTATCTTTTTTCTTCAAAGAATCACAGACTTTGTTACCTACATGTTTTTTCATTAGCATGTCCTTGGGACATGGAAATATGCCAGTTAAATCTATATACAATAATTGGACTTACAAATATTGCCGTTTATTTTTTCATTTCTGATCCCTCTTCTATGAGAATATTTAAAAGGATAATAAGGCATCTTGTAAACACTTACCCTCAGTCTAAAACAAATGACAAATCTAGGTAATAATTCAGTCTTCTGTTCTATGTGCTTTAATTAGACATAGATTAATATCCTAATAAAACAAATTAAAACTAAGTTAATAATTGGTTAACTAACTAGAATTTGTACACAATATAATAAAACATTATAATATGAGTAATCTGTTTATAATAAAATAATCATTGTTTTTACTACGGTATTTTTATATGGATATAACAGAAAAAAAAAACAACTCTATGTGGCACAATCTGGTTAAAAACAATTCTGATTATCAAGTTAATACCATTTATAGTTGTGATAAATTGAAGAGGTATTTTCTGTAAATATGGACTTAACAATGAAAATGCTTTCATTGACTAGATCGGTTAACCCAGGAAATGCAGAGTTAAGTCAGCTCTGGCAGGCACCAAGAGGATGGAATTAGCTTCAAAGTTGTTAACAGCTACTGGATAGCAGTTCTTTTCCATTATTAACCAAAAAGGAATGTAGCAAAAAAAAAAAAAAGATTACATGAAATAATAAGAAATAACATAACTATATATAGAATTGTATCTCCTATCTCATACAAGTGGAGAAATCAAAATGCATTGCAACCCCAGCCTGCAGTTCTATATTTTACAACAAAAAATAAAATGCCCTCACATGCATTATATTAGACTTGTTAATAACAACTAATAGAATTATCCACTCCCAAGCAAAGAAATATATATTATACAAAAGAATTATTGTAAATGCACCGCAAATATAACTTTTAAATCAAGAAATCAAATTAATAAACTTTACTCTATCTCTAAAAGAGAAAGCAACAAGTATAATTATCTTAATTATATTATTTTTAGTCTGATCATCTTACCTCAATATTAATGTTGATTTGTTCTTGAACATGTTTCAAAACAGAATTGTTTTGAAATATAATTGTTTTGAAATATGTTCAAGAACAAATCAACATTAATATTGAGGTAAGATGATCAGACTAAAAATAATATAATTAAAATAACATCAAAATATCACTTCCTAAAATTAAATAATAATTATCTTGTTTTGATTAGAGAGAAATAAACATATTACTGGCCAGAGATATACAACTATGTACATTGATGAGAAGAACTGCTCTCCAGTAGCTCGCAGACCCAGGGTTAACACATGACATAAAATCAGTCTGTTATATAGATATGATGTGTTTATGGCACAGAAAGCATTTTGCTTTACTGCCCTCAGTCTAGTAAATCACAGCAATGGAACAAAACAAAAAATAATAACTGTGGGTTCCAGCTATCCTGATGTGATAACATCCCTCTATCTGTATGGCCTATTGTAAGTTGCCTGTCCTACAATACAAAAATTTAATTTTAACAGTGCCATGTAAGATCAGAAATATACTGTGTTTTAAAAGTGGCGTGCTAACAATTCGTGCCAATACCTTTGTTTTTAATCCTAGTAATATGAGAAGTGCCTTTTTCTTCCTACATCATGTAACAATAATGCCAAAAAAAACTTTTTTTGCATTATATATATATGTATATATATATTATGCGATAAGCCACACTTGCTATGAAAACCAATCCCAAACAATGGTTAGTGACTCGCGGGCTCATCCTCCCACTTGGGTGTTTTCTGTTCCCCATGTTATCATACTGTACAAATACAACACTATGCACTTCCTAACGAATACCACTATAACAGCTCAAGAAAAAGAAACAATATCCATTCTATCCCAAAACCTTGATTATATAAGATGTAAATAATAAAACAATCCATCAAGAAACCAAAACTCAATAATAATTGCAAGCAAAGGCATGTCATCGGTTTTATAAACTGGCTTTTCCAATAGCTGCTGTTGCTGAGTTGGCAATTGCAATAATTCAATTACGAGTTGTGGCAACTCTCTTAATTTTCATCTCTTTCAAAATGTTACATTATCACATAAAATATTTTTCAAACGTGTCATTAATGACATTAAAAGAACATGCAATTGCCAACAGCACCTGCTTTCATTTTTTAATGAAAACATTCCAGCTACAACATACATTCTATAAGCTATCATCTATGTACAAACTATATAAATTCTCTTTTCTTTCCAAATACATATCCCTTTCTTTTCGAGCTCCTTCTTTACATTGCAGTAAATGTTCAAAACACAATTTGTTTATGTGTGAACATTTACTGAGATTGCATCGACCCTAACTTCTTTCCACAACCCCAATCAAAACCTTTCACAGAAAAATCTTGCGTCGAATCCACAGATAAATGGGCAAGTGACAAGAGAAATACAATATTCAGTCAGTCTCATCATTACAAACTCCTTAATAAGGAGCTTGGATGCCACACTCTGGAGAGAAATCACTGCGGAAGCTATATGTCGGGAAGAGCACTTAGGACCAGTAACAATTTTCTCTTTTTTAATGAATAGTTGTAGTTTTGTGTATATTAAAAATAATATCCATTTCAGTTTGAAACAACTGAATTTATGTGTATATGGACAAATGAGTTTTTTTATCATTTGGTATGTTACAAAATAGCGATCTCTAGACTGCACACCCATAGTGGTTCCGTCTCCAGAGTCTTATGGCTAAAACTATGAACTACAGTGTACATAATAGTAATGTTTTTTCTCAGTCTTATAGTTTGAATTCCCTCATACTAAAAGGAACATGTAACATTACATATGATACGTACAAGTCTTACATTATTATGGTCCCTCCTCAAGCTAGCAGGATTCCAACTTCTATTCACTGCAAAAGGCAATTGTGTGTTGTACAAAAACAATGCTCAGTGCTTCACACGTGCTGTGCATTGCTGATATGCCATCACTCTTTTAAGAGCTTTTGTTTCTTCTCATAATCCCATCCCAGGATTAAGGGAAGTTACAATAAAAATCACAAAAACTATGTGAAAAAATTAACAGTGCTACTCTGGCAGCAGGTCCTTAAAATATTTATTTTTTCTTCTGTAAAAGAAAAAATGTGGTTTACTTAAATTATCATTACATTAGTAACTTTAAAATAAGCAACCATCAATCACCGGCTAATATATATTTAAAAATGTAAAGTTGGATTTTCCTCCCAACTGCTAAGAGTAGTGGATCATTGATTTAACTTCTCATAAGGAATCAACATAAATAATATTGCACTGATTTTTCACAGATGCACAAAAACAGTCTTTAAATGTTGTATATAAATATAATGTGTAAAACGGTAAATATAACAAAACTGAAAAATTGCTACTATTTTTAATAATAAAAAAATATGGCAGTCTTCTGAGAATATACTGTCAGTGCGGAACCCGGGTTTCCCCGTGTCAGACAGAGATCAAGTGGTTGTGTGTGAGGTAGTGAGTGTTTGGTTTATGTGTTGTCATAAAGTGTTGGGTGAAGAAGCAGGATTTGCACGTGCTCTATGTGAAAATTATTTTATAAGAAATGTTTAAAAATTATAATACTAATACCTGAGCCAGCAGTTATCAGTATTAACAATTTATTTTAAATGTTTTCTGCTTTCCTGAAATTCTGGCTGCATATTTCATTAAATTCCTCAGATTGTAATTGCTTTCAATTATCATCCAGTGCTTTTTCTCCACATAAAAATATGTTTATATATATTTAAATTAATATTGGGAAGTAAACATTATGAGGTTATATCATTAATAGTGAGTGTAGAATATATTTTTAACGACTCACCTCATATGATTTCAAATTTCTTTGATACCGGCGGTTTCAGACAATATCTTTTCCCTCTTTAGTCATGGATTCCACTGATGAAATTCTGTGGTTGTTGATTTCTGTAAGGACATCACCTCTTGCGCTGCCATCTTTCGTTGGAATTATAAACTTTGTAATTAAATTTTTATCCACCGGAATATCGAAATTCATAGATCGATATTTATTCTTCTGAATGAATATCATTTCCCAAATAGTCAATTCCAACGGTTTATCTAATTGTTTCAAAAGTTTTGCCTCTTTTTCAATTTTATGATGTTCTAGCAAACTATGTGCAGCAATTGCTGATTTTTCAATTTCACAATTTTTAATATTTCTAAAATGTTCTTTAGTGAAATCAACAACCACAGAATTTCATCAGTGGAAGCCATGACTGAAGAGGGACAAGATATTGTCTGAAACCGCCGGTATCAAAAAAATTTGAAATCATATGAGGTGAGTCGTTAAAAATATATTCTACACTCACTATTAATATGTTTATATCTTCATGTCACAAAGTATATTTAAAATTTTTGGTTTAACCCTCTGCATGCCACTTGTAAAATCTCTTGTATCAGAGATTTAAATCTAATTGTTTCAAAAGTTTTGCCTCTTTTTCAATTTTATGATGTTCTAGCAAACTATGTGCAGCAATTGCTGATTTTTCAATTTCACAATTTTTAATATTTCTAAAATGTTCTTTAGTGAAATCAACAACCACAGAATTTCATCAGTGGCAGCCATGACTGAAGAGGGACAAGATATTGTCTGAAACCGCCGGTATCAAAGAAATTTGAAATCATATGAGGTGAGTCGTTAAAAATATATTCTACACTCACTATTAATATGTTTATATCTTCATGTCACAAAGTGTATTTAAAATTTTTGGTTTAACCCTCTGCATGCCACTTGTAAAATCTCTTGTATCAGAGATTTAAATTGCATCTGCCGATATGATTGGCTTTGCAATTAGTTTAAGTATAGTATTTGGCAGGTAATGGACAGGAGCATCAGAGCTGATCTAATCAGCTCATGGCACCCAACGGGTTAAATCAATACATGATTATAATGAAATTTAATAATTTTAACTTCATTATTAAAATACAATAGGAAGTAACATTATGAGGTTTTACTTAATAAATGGTCTGTAAAAGTGAGTGGAGAACATATTATTATCGACTCACCTCATATGATTTATGAGGTGAGTCGATAAAACTATGTTCTCCACTCACTATTAATGATATAACCTCATAATGTTTACTTCCCAATATTAATTTAAATATAAGTTTGGTCTATATTCATCTTACCTCATATAAGTCATTTCTTATAAGACATATGTTTCAAAGCATCTTTGCTCCATCTTAAGTTGGTATGACTGATTTTTTCCAAGTTGTGGCCCTGAATCTTGACTCCTACTCCCTCTTTTTGTGGACTAATTGAAGATGGAGCAAAGATGCTTTGAAACATATGTCTTACAATAAACAACTTACATGAAGTAAGATGAATAGAGACAAACTTTATTTAACTTTCACAGGGAAAGAACACTATGAGGTTTAATTTAAGAATTAAATTAATGTTTTTATTACCTCACCTCATATCCTTTTTCTTCTATACTGCAGTTTCGGAGCTTATCTCCATCATCAGTAGCCTCTGGTCGACCGGTGTTATGTCGTTTCTTGGCGGTTTTCTTCTTCTTCTTCTATCAGTGGACCGATGAACCTCCCGCAAATTTTGACCTGATCCAGAGGTTCATCTGTCCACCGATAGAAATAAGATGAAAACCTCCAAGAAACGACATAACACCGGTCGACCAGAGGCTACTGGTGATGGAGATAAGCTCCGAAACTGCAGCCTATAGAAGAAAAAGGATTTGAGGTGAGGTAATAAAAACATTAATTTAATTCTTAGAGACCAAACTTATTTAGTAAGTAACTTGATATTTCATAAAATGTATATTTATTTCATGAGAATGGCAAGAGGTTTAAGGATATATGTAACAGAACTATTTTTAAATGAGTTGAATAAAATGTTTTTACATCTCACCTCATGAAGTTCCATGTTTTAACAATATCGGTTTCAAAGGCAATTTGCCTTAATCTTCAGTTAAACTCCGACCTTATGAAAATGGTCTAATTAGAAGACATGATATGAGGTGAGGTGGAAAGAATCTTATTTTAAATGGTACATGTCATAAATTAATGAGTCATTTTTTAACATCTTACCTCATATTTTATGTTTCTTCAAACATGGGAACTAGTTTTCGACGTTATTGATGGAGATTCCAACAAAAATCTGGTAGTCATAATGTCGGTTGAAAATGAGAGAGATCCTTCTCTTGAAAACTAGTTCCCGTGTTTGAAGAAACATAAAATATGAGGTAAGATGTTAAAAAAGACTCATTAATTTACGAATTAAGAACCTCATAATGTTATTTCCTATATCTAACTATGAAAAGGTACATGTCATGTTTATCCTTCCTGAAAAAGCACTGGTTTTGTGAGAATTTAACAATTTCATGAGTGATATGTTTACATTGAATAGTAATTTAGACAAAACAAAAGTGAATGGAATCACACACCACCAGGAAGAACTTAATGGTATAGTTTCATGATTCAAGCACATGCAAATCCTGCCTCAATTTGAAATTTACAATCATCCCTATTTCAATCCCTTCCTGCCATTTCCATAGAAGCATTATGAGAATCATCTGATGTACAATGTTCTCTAGTGTCTTCCTCATGAGCATCTTCCTTCTTTGCTGCTGCTCCTGGATTCATTGGAGGCATGATGACACGCATTGGTTCAGGCTTTCTAGAGACTGAGAGATCTTCAACCTGATCCTCTTCCTCTTCATTTACTTCAGCGATGCCGCTGGGAGGAGCAAGTTCACTGTTTGGAGCTGCTGGGCTTGGTGTCAGACTGTTGTGGCTTCGAATGTACTTAATTAGACTTGGGCTAGGACTGGGAGAACGACCATTTCCATTTTCACCTGGACTCGATGATGAATTGCCACTTCTTGCCGATGAAGCTGCATGAGCAGCTGCTGCAGCTGCCATGGCAACCATTGCTTCACGGTCACTCATCTCTCTTTTCATACCGTCCAGAGCATGTTGAAGAAACAATGGTTCCATCATAGCTCCACTTGATGATGGGTTTGCCACTGGGTCTTCCCCCTCAGACATCCCCCCTCCTACTGTACTTGCACCTCCCCCACTTCCACTGTAGAGCCCTCCCATGGAGTTACTGCCTGCTCCACCATTACCTCCATTGCCACCGTAAGGGTAGTAATTACCACCACCGCCGCCGCCGCCCCCCCCTGTACTTACGTTCGGGGCACGCTTATTGAATGGTCTACTTGTTGTGATGCCCATCTTCTTTACCTTGTCGTAAAGGGTGCGGCTAGGAACACCAAACTTCCTGGCTGCCTGGAGAGCAGACATTCCATTACGAACTGCATCAATAGCAGACATTATATCATTCCTTGTATATTGCTTGTACCTCTTCCATTCTGGCTTTTGTGTAGGGACGTATGTAGCTATTCCAGATGACACACCTGCAAAAAGTAAGTAAATCTTTCTAAATATATATTTTGAGTTAAACTAAAATCATGTCCAATTTTTTTGAGAAATTTATAAAATACCAGCAGACCTGACAGACGTCCTGTCCGAACATTGAATTTTAAAAAAAAACTTGCAGGCTAGGTTCATTTAACAATGGCAAGTTATAACGCAAGTGGCATATGTCAAATACCACAGAATTTGACATCAGCGCCACCTATGATACATAAACATAACTAGAATTATTTATTCTCAGAAGGTCAATTATTTATTAACTTCTCAGGTTTTAACGGTCAATTATTAATTTTTTTCATTTTAAAAAGTATTGGGGTGAAATTTTGGTGTTATATGTTATGATATGCGAAAAATCTTAAAAATATTTTTATAAATTTGTCAAAACATATAAAAAATCCTATAACCCAACCGCAGCGCCAAGTACCAGATCCAACTGTGAACCTAAACCATCCAGGGACCTACTCATACACATACAAAAAATTTCATCAAAATTGGTCCAGTCGTTTAGGAGGGAAAATTTTTTTTTTAATTCCTATAAGTCCCGCGCCGTAGCCGAGCGGTTAAGGTAGGAAGCCTTGGCGCAGAGCTACGGGACTTGCGCTGGTTCGAGTCTCCATGGGGGAAGAAATTTTCTCATGGTATTTCAGCCAGTATGGGACCGGTGCCCACCCAGCATCGTGAGGCAATTGGGTAGCTACAATAAGTAGTGGCTCCAGGTTGAGGAACCAGCTATAACGGCTGGGGGACTCGACATGCTAACCACATGTCACCCCTACACTGGCTGTTTATCATCTACCTCTGTGATTGACACATGTGGATGTGAAGGGCCAGCAGCCGGGTGGTAAAAAGGCAACCGCTGAAAAGTGGAAAGACCCTCAATCGGATCGGAAATTCCTATAACACAATCGCAGCACCAAGTACTGGGTCTGATTGTGAATCTAAACCATCCAGGGAACCAATCAAACAAACACAAAAAAATTCATTAAAATCGGTCCAGTCGTTTAGGAGTTCAGTGACATACATACATACATACAGAAGAATTACATATACAAAGATTATATATATATATATATATAAACATAATATTATTAAATATTGTTATTTTAATATTTAAATCATGCAGCTCTTTTTAGATTTATCATTTATATATTTATTATTCATTCATTGAAAATCTGGGGACATCTGATTAACTGATGGGACATATATAAAACTACATGATTATAATAATGAGCAGAGGACATTTAACAACTGTATAGTTCTTCAAAATTATCAAGATATGACATCCAAGTAATGGAAAGCAAGAAGGAGAATAACTTCATTCTTTACTTCAGAGCATTAGGTACATAAATAAACATCATTTTTCTATAGTTGATTTGGAAGTTCATTGGTCAGCGAGCAGAGGGAGCAGAAATCAACTTACAGGATGGACAACTGCAAAACAACAGTTGAAATGAATCGAAAATGTAGCGCAAAAGTGACGAAACAGGTCTGCATAAAAATCAAGAAATGTGAGTCAAAATAATCAACTCAGTCCACCGCTGTGGTCTCGGGGTAGCGTGCTGCCTCGTCATGCAGCGGGCCCGGGTTCGATCCCCAGTCGGAACAGTTTTTCTGGATGAGGTTTTTATCGGGGTTTTTCCTCACCTGTAAGACAAATGTCAGGAAAACTTTAAGGCCCAAACAGTCCCCAAAATCATATGACCATCGCAATCATCATCATTCATATTCATCTTAGGTTAAGCTTAGGATTAGGGACTCTCCTGGCACACCACCATCATCACCTATCATATCATCGAGGCAACGTAACCCCACCTTCCAGGCGCCCCAACCTCAGAAGTGGGTTACAAGTACGCCGTGCCAGGAGAGAAACCAGGAATGTCGAAAGACAAACATGGGGCATTTGAAAAAAAAAACAATCAACTCATTAATAATTAAAAGAAATCTCACAGTATTATTTCCTACATATATTTAATTAGCCAAGTTTCTCAGAAAAATGAGAGCTAGAATCAAAAGAGAAAATTAAAATGTTTTCTTGAAGTAAATTGTACAAATTTTCAAAGAAATGACACAATTCAGATTCTTACATTTTGCTAAGCTATAATTTTAGACTCAACTGTTTGAATAATACTTATAAAGAAGGAATGGCAGTGTATAATTTGGATTGAATATCAAATATTGGGTTACACCCACTCAGATTCCTGTATTTGAATGTAATATCACGATAAAACAAGCTACAGTTATGTCTATATATTTTTTTTTAGTTTCCTAATAAAACAAGACATTAAATAACATAAATAATCAACATGAGTTTATCCAATGTTATATAACAAATTCTAGCAGTTAGCATGCAATCTGACAGACTACCCATCCCAGAATTATTCAATATAACTATAGAACTCTTCATGAATAATTGGTGTTGCAGGATTGCAACTTTATTGATTTCTAACATGTAAAATTACATAGACATGGAATTTGTGATTCAATAAATAATATACATCAGATGGTCTATCAAAAGAACAAAGAAAACCATTTCCTCCAATCAGCTGTCCTGACAGAACAGGGGGTTGGTATTTACTTAACAAGTCATGTGTAATAAACCAAATCTTAATCCAACTTACCTCGTACATCACCAGGGAAAGACTGGGACAGCATTAGCTTTGTATTCTAAAAATAAAAAAAGAAACCAGTAACAGTAATGGAATGAATTCTATAGCAAATAAATAATAGTTTTAAGAAACTAAAAAAACACGCTTTAAAACCGAATTAAAAAATGAAAAATAATTTTAATTTCCAACACGCTTGGGATAAATAATTTTACCATGAAAAGCGTGGGGTGCTTTTTATGTTTACATTTTTTCTTTGACAATTTACTTTTACCAATATCTGTTTATTATCAAATATATTAATTGATATAGAGCACCCCACGCTTTTGATGGTAAAATTATTTATCCCAAACGTGTTGGAAATTAAAATTATTTTTCATTTTTTAATTCGGTTTTAAAGCGTGTTTTTTTAGTTTCTTAAAACTATTATTTATTTTTTATTTTTTAGTTTTAATATTTTATAAATAAGATAAAAATGTAAATATCTTTAAATTTGATACTATTGTAGTATTAGCTAAAAGTATTACTCTTCTAAAAAAAAATTCTCCCCAGCCGGATTCGAACCTGCGACCTATGTATTACTGAAATTCTATACCACTAATTCACCGCTCTACCAACTGGATTGACTAAAAAGTCGACAAGTCCGCAACCTATTATACCAGTTTTCATATTTTTGATTTTCTGATGATTATGGCCAGGATTTTAGAAACAAAATATGAAATTATTGTAGTGTCACGGGTTCTTTACAAGTACACAAAGTTTCAAGTCGATCCAATGTTTCTACGTGGGTGAAAATCGTGTTCAAAGATTCCGTTACATAAATACAAAGACACTTTTTTTGATTTTCTGATGATTCTGGCCAGGATTTTAGAAAAGAAATATGAAATTATTGTATTGTCACGGGTCCTTTACAAGTATACAAAATTTCAAGTCGATCCAATTATTTTAAGTGGGTGAAAAACGCGTTGAAAGATTCAGTTACATAGATAGATAGATAGATACAGGTCAAGCTAATATAAAGCGTGTAAAATCAATCAAATTCATATGTTCTTCCTGTTCATAACATTAAAAAAATTCATAACAGTTCCTATATTATATTGACAGGCCTTGAAACGCCACGTAAGCAATGGATTTAAAGATAATCATTATTAGCTAATAGTGTAAGAAAAAAGCCACAGAAAAATAAACAGTTATTACTACTTGTATTTAAATTAATATTATGAAGTAAACATTATGAGGTTACATCATTAATAGTGAGTGGAGAACATATTTTTAACGACTCACCTCATATGATTTCAAATTTCTTTGATACCGGCGGTTTCAGACAATATCTTGTCCCTCTTCAGTCATGGCTTCCACTGATGAGATTCTGTGGTTGTTGATTTCTCTAAGGACATCACCTCTTGTGCTGCCATCTTTCGTTGGAATTATAAACTTTGTAATTAAATTTTTATCCACCGGAATATTGAAATTCATAGATCGATATTTATTCTTCCCATTTCCCAAATTGTCAAATTTAATTACAAAGTTTATAATTCCAACAAAAGATGGCAGCACAACAGAAATCAACAACCACAGAATTTCATCAGTGAAACTGAAGAGGGACAAGATATTGTCTGAAATCGCCGGTATCAAAGAAATTTGAAATCATATGAGGTGAGTCGTTAAAAATATATTCTACACTCACTATTAAGTTATTACTACTATTTTAAAATAAAGACAGTTATGTACATTGTCAATTTCCTCACACAATATGCTATGAAACCTTTGCTTCTATCTTTGCAAATGGCGGCTTCTTAGTTAAGAAGATATTTTTTGGGAATTTAAACACTACTTTATAAAGTCAATAGGGCGTCTATTGATGTTTTTATTATTAATATGTTGGAGTGTAACTGATGACGGGGGTAATAGTATTCTAAATTAGCAACCAGCATCCTGAGGAATTTGTGTAGCTACAATAAGTAGCGGTTCCACGTTGAGAAAACCAGCTATAATGACTGGTGGACCCGACAAGTTTAGTACATGTCACACCTTTACTGTATCGGCTGTGGTGGACTAGTGGTTATGCTCCTTGCCTCTGGTCCCGAGGGCCGCAGGTTCAAACCCGGCTGGTGTCGATCGATTTTTTAGGATGGAAAAATCCAAGGAGCAAGTCCTCCGGGAGGGACTTTAAGCTGTGGGTCCCGAGTCTGAAGATTTTCAGGCTCGTAAAAGATCCTTAAGCCTGAATGAAAGGCCTCTAAGCAAAATTTACCAAATTTTCCTGTCTTAGTACTACCTTGGTTTCCTAGATGTCAGTATGAGGTGGAATGCTGACCACAGACCACTCAGGGACATCTATTCAAAAACAAGTGTAACTAAATTAGTATGGTTCAAATTCTTCCCTGTAGGGGGAGAGCGCCTAAATCTCTGTTAAGGGAAACATGGGCTTACAAGATACAAGAAGACACACCTTTACTGGCAGGATGATCGTCTACATCTGTGATTAACATATGTACATGTATTACTTCCCTATAGTGGAGCTTTGGCCACTGGATTTTAGCACCTTGCAATTAAAAATGCAGATAATTTTTTGGACATGGTCTTTGTACATCATATGCTTCTCTGGAAGAAATTTAATTCTTGCAGCATGGAGATTTTCCATAAACAGTTAAAAACAGCAGAACTGTTTCCATTTTTTTTTATAACACCAAAGCTCGACAATAGCTACCAAAAAAAATTGGTTAACAAACAGATGAAAAATGGTACTTAAGTGTTTTGTCTTTGCCTAATTATATATAGATTCTGTAAGTCATTAGAAGCCCTCCATGGTATCTTTATCTTGTCGTGGTGGAGTGGCTTGCGTGCTTAAATGATCCCAAGATATGCTGGCGGTAGCATTGCTGTCTATAGGGTTACCCATCCTGGACTGGTCGAAGGTGATAAGCCAGACGAAAAAGTACCTTGGTCAAAGGAATGACGATCTTTCACCGTAAAAATACAACCGTCAAGAAATGCGGACATGGGTTCAACTGGGGTAAAATTTTCCGGAGGTCAAATAGTCCCCCATTTGGTTCTCCGGGCGGGGACTACTTCAGGGAACCCATGCCAAAGGCTCAAACACAGGGACATGTTCCTAGGAACATGGAATGTTAGGACTTTATACAATAGCAGGACACTAGAGATATTAACGCGGGGAATTAGATAAATCGCTCTTGGATATAGTCGCTTTACAGGAAGTTAGGTGGCCAGGAGAAGGTAGTCAGGAATCAGGAAGCTTTGCATTATACTACGGGGGTGCAGAAAGACCTGAATTTGGAACGGTTTTTTTTTAGTCAGAAGGAGGATCCTGTCCGCTATCTGAGATATTAAGTTTGTCAGTGACAGGATATCATACATAATTCTAAAGGCATGAACCTACGGGTTCGATATTGCCAGTAAGTAAATAAGTAAGTAACATTAGAAGCTTCACTTTGAGCAATATAAGTAAGGTGTATAATATGTATCTGCTTACAATGTTTTTATGTAAATGTATACACTTACACTGAAGGACAAATTAATTTAAACATTAAAATTAATTTGTCCTTCAATGTGAGTGTATAAATTTACATAAGAACATTAAAATATTAACATTACAGCTGTAATCTACAGAGTGATTCAGAAATATGGCTATACGTTTGATCGCATTTTCTGACGAAAATATTATTATTAAAGGAAATATGATGTTGTCATTTGAAAGGGAATCCTTCAAATTACAACAATAGAACAAAACAAAACAAATCACTGATCAGGTGCAGCTTGGCGGGTTGATTTTTATTGGCTAGCGTCGAACACCTCCACAATTCTCTTCATTGTTTCTGCCTTCGTGCCAATGCGAGGCCTTCCAGGAGGTTTGATTTTCTGCATCCTTCCCATTTCCAGCAGTCATTTACTCCACTTCCCCACAGTGGACGGCTGCAATGCTACGTTAAACTCACATCTTGCCCGTCTTGTGGCCTCACGATCATTAGCATACGTTATTGCCCATGCAGCAATTGTAATTTGTTGTTGCATATTCAACGCCACTTTGATTAATGACATAAGTTCTACGCTGGTTTGTTTTATTCCATTGTTGTAATTTGAATAATTGCCTTTCCAACAGTAATTTCATATTTCCTGTAATGGTAATATTTTCATCACACAATGTGATCAAACGTATAGCCATATTTATGATTCACCCCGTACAATAGCATAACAGCCTTTTCTTTATTAGGAGATACAAGACCAAGTTAATGTAGTTGTGGTTCACTTTTTAGGAATTAACACTATGAGGTATTATTTAAAACCCGCCATAGCCTGTCCCAAGCCAGGTTGAAAAAGGGTGAGGGGGAGGAGTAACACCTCCTAAAAAAACTTTGGTTCAGCTTGCCCAGCTGATAGTACCTTGTGAGGGCCTCTTGTCAGGGTTACCTCAACGGCAGATACAGCAGAGAAGGAGTCCTTCGGTACGGTGTACCTGACGGAAGAGGCAACTCTACATCTACTGCCTTGTAGATTGACAAACGGGCGGATGGGGTTCGTTAGTCCTGCAAGACAACCGATCTAGGAGAGACAACTCCGAAATAAAACGGGGCAGGCTGAGTTCTGGAGTTGGGTGAAAGCAATCGGCCTAGGAAGGAAATCCCGAATAATAAATCCGCCATGAAAACGGGCTAGCAACCCACTTCAAGGTGTATCTTTTACATTGCTCACAGTCGCAAGGATCAAGCCTCGGATCAAAGACGGAAACAAAATACGACAAATGCTAGGAAAAGGTCTACGATTTGGAAAAAGAAAAACATATTAAGAATCGCTATTTGGAATATTATGTCCTGGTTTATCAGCCAAGAGATGGATAGACAGGCATGCACATCCAATACGTCTTACTCCGAGGAGTGGTTTTGGAAATAAACAGGATGAAAATCCTACAAATTATGTTTAAGAGGAAGAAGAAGGTATTATTTATTTATGAAAAACTGTATTACCTGACCTCATATTCTTCTTCATATCAGACCGGTTTCAGGACCTAATTTGGTTCCATCATCAGTACTTTCACAACTGTTGTTATGTCAATGTTTTTTATTATTAATTCAACACTTCTCACTGAAAGACAAATCATATTTAAAGAGAAAAATATATAAGAGAAAAATTTGCATTTGGATTGTAGTTCTCAGTTAGTTCAGTGGTAGAGCGGTCTAGAAAGCCAAAGGTCCTGGGTTCAAACCCCAGACTGAGCATATAATTTTTCTCTTCAAATATAATCCATCCTACAGCGAGAAGTGCCAAATTAATAATAAAAACATAGAATTGTTTATGTTTGTGTCGGTGCTTGAATGGTGTTAACTGCTATCACACTGACACATAGAGTCAGAGATCTGGCATTCGAGTGTTAATTTTTCTTTCTAAAATAAACTGGAATTTAGATTAAGGGGGGTTATAGGTGAAAAATTGACTATTTGAGATCAAAATTGGCATTTTTTTGTTTTTTTGTACTAAAAAATAGCCTGTCCTCTAATGTATATGTGGCCAAAGTTTCAGAGGCCTATGACGCTTCTAAGTGCCCTAAAGTGCTGATTAGGCCTGTATCTTACATATTGTATTTAAACTGCATGCAAATCTTTAAACTTGTTTTTCCACACTTTTATTTTCACTACATTTTTCTACATTCAAAATTGAATGGAATTCACAAATTTTGTCCTAGAAGGTTCAAATTTTTACTGCATGTCCTAAAATCAATGCATAACAAAGTAGTGCATGCGTTTCATGATTCAAGTAGTATTTTAAGAAATAAACAATAAAATGTATGCAATTATTATTTTTTTTGTAATTCCATGCATGAGGTACATAATTTTTTTTCTCCCTTTGTATTCACATTATAAGAATTTTAATGCAAGATGTTTTCTAAATATTTGACGGGTCTTGTAAAAAAATCAGACATTTTACTAAAAAATTGTGGAACCCATTTAATTATAATATACTTACTTACTTACTTACTTACTCACTGGCACTATCGAACCCGTAGGTTCATGGCCGCGCGGACATAAGCACTTCATACATCCCTATCCTGAGCTAATGCTTTCCAATCATTCCCTGTATAATCTACTTCCCTCAAATCAAAGTTAATGTTGTTCTCCCACCTCATTCTTGGTCTACCAACTGGGCGTTTTCCCTCTGGCTTTCCTACAAGAAGCTTCCATGCACGTCTTTCATTCCCCATACGTGCAACATGTCCTGCCCATCGCAGTCTACGAGACTTAACAGTTCTTATTATATCTGGCTTCCTATAAAGACCATGTACTTCATTGTTATGTAGTCTTCTCCATTCACCTGTCTGTTCATCTCTCTTTGGTCCAAAAATTTTCCTAAGAACTTTATTCTCAAATACTCGTAATCTCCTTTCCTCCCTTAAAGTAAGAGTCCATGTTTCGCACCCATATATATAACTGGTAGAATAATAGTTTTATATATTTTCAGCTTAACGTTTTTTGAAAGGAGTTGGGACATCAAAAGTCTCTGCAATGCATAATAGCATGCATTTCCAGAATTGAGCCTATGTTTAATTTCTTTGTGCGTCTCATTCCTATTTGTGATTATTGTTCCTAGGTATTTGAATTCAGCCACTTCCTCAAAATTTCCCTCATTTGTCATTAGCTGTCCATTTCCATTATATACTGAATTTCTACCTGTGACCATATATTTAGTTTTACTGATATTTACTTCCAGTCCTAATTTCTTAGTGTTACTCAATAGGTGTGCGTGTTGGCCTTTAGTATCTCCTCGCTATCGGCCAATAGTACTACATCATCAGCATAAACTAACAGCTTATTAATACCATTCAGTTGTAAGCCTTCCATTCTCTAAAGATTTAATGGCATGCTCTAGTACAAAATTAAATAGTAGAGGAGATAGTGCATCTCCTTGCTTCAACCCATTCTGGATTTCAAAAGTGTCTGAAACTGTTTGCCTACACGCACCCTACTATTTGAGCCATTTAGACACATTCGTATAAGTCTAACTAACTTTTTAGGAATTCCGAACTCCAGCAGGATACTATATAACTTCTCCCTCTTAATTGAATCATATGCTTTTTTGAAGTCTACATATAGTTGATGTACAGTGCCATTATATTCCCATTTCTTTTCTAAAATCTGTCTTATACTAAAAATCTGATCTGTTGTAGACCTGTTTCTTCTAAATGCACATTGATGATCTCCTAGAATGTCATCAATGTAGGGAGTAAGTCTGCTTACTAATATATTTGTAAGAATTTTGTATGAAGTTGAAAGTAATGAGATGCCCCTGTAGTTGTTGCAATCAGTTTTATCTCCTTTCTTATAAATTGGTACGATAATTGATTCCTTCCATTCATCTGGAAGAGCTTCTTTTTCCCAAATCATACTAAGCAACCAGCGTATTTTGTCTATCAATTTTTCTCCTCCTGATTTTATGAGTTCTGCTGGGATCTCATCTGAACCTGATGCTTTATACATCTTCAATTTTTCAATCGCCATTTCAACCTCTAATGCACTTGGCTCTGCGACTAGCATTTCTGCTGTCTGTAACTTAACCTCCTCAATGTCCTGTTCTGTATGTACATTTAATAGCTGATTAAAGTAACTTTTCCATCTATTTAATATACTCCTAGAATCTGCAATCATATCCCCATTTTCATTTCGAATTATGTTTGTTCTAGCCTGAAACCCTTTCTTCTCTATACTAATTCCCTGATATAATTCTCTAATGTTCCTATTTTTTGCATTCATTTCAAGATCATTAATCTTCTCTCTCAAATATTCCCTCTTTTTACTCTTTAGTAACTTAGTGGTTTCCCGTCTAATACTACCCAATTGCTCTAAATTTACCTCATTTGACTCATGTAACCATTTAATTTTTGCTAGTTTTCTTTTCTTTACAATGTTGGCACATTCCTCATCAAACCATTTCTTCTTTTGCCTCTTTTTTAAACAACCAATGCTTTCTGATGCTGACAATTTAATAGTATCTCTTATAGCCTCCCATTCTTTATTTATATCAGGTTCTTCTTCGTTTGCCACATTGTCATCTGAAGATTCCAGTACTTCAAATCTATTAGCAATTTTGATTTGGTATTCTTGCCGCATTTCATCATTTCTCAAGTTTTTTAATTCATATTTTACAGAATCATCTTTAGCATTCGTTCCTCTCATAAGCGATAGCCGTTGTCTGATTTTCACTCTGACCAGATGATGATCCGAATTGCAGTCTATCCCTCTAACTGATCTAATATCAATGATGCTACTGTGCCAGCGTTTATCCACTAATACATGATCTATCTGGTTCCGAGTTTCTCCATCTGGGGACGTCCAGGTGTATTTATGAATATCCTTATGCTGAAATGTTGTGCTCTTAACAATCAGATTCTTCGATGTGGCAAATGTGACTAATCTAACCCCGTTGTCGTTACTATCTTCATGAAGACTGAATTTGCCTATTGTTGGTTTGAATATATCTTCCCGCCCCACTTTTGCATTAAAATCTCCTATGACAATTTTCATATGATATCGTGAAAGGCTATCAAATAAGCATTCTAATTCTTCATAGAACTCATCCTTGATCTTGTCATCTTTATCTTCTGTGGGGGCATGTACATTTACAATTATAAAATCATGTCGTTTACCCTTTAGAATTATGTATGATATCCTATCATTAACAAACTTAATATCTCGGATAGCGGATAGGATCCTCCTTCTGACTAAAAAACCCGTTCCAAATGCAGGTCTTTCTGCACCCCCATAGAATAATGCAAAGGTTCCTGATTCCTGACTACCTTCTCCTGGCCACCTAATTTCCTGTAAAGCGACTATATCTAAGGGCGATTTATCTAGTTCCCGCGTTAATATCTCCAGTGCCCCACTATTGTATAAAGTCCTAACATTCCATGTTCCTAGGAATATGTCCCTGTGTTTGAGCCTTTGGCATGGGTTCCCTGAAGTAGTCCCCGCCCGGAGAACCGAATGGGGGACTATTTGACCTCCGGAAAATTTTACCCCAGATGAACCCATGTCCGCATTTCTTGACGGTTGTATTTTTACGGTGAAAGATCGTCACTCTTTCGCCCAAGGTACTTTTTTCGTCTGGCTTATCACCTTCGACCAGTCCGGCATGGGTAACCCTATCGGCAGCAATGCTACCGCCGGCATAGCTCTCAGGATCATTTAAGCACGCAAGCCACTCCACCACGACAAGGTAAAGATACCATGGAGGGAATTATAATATATGCATTTTTTTTAATATATTTAATAATTCATAAAATAAATGTCTCACAAGAATGAAACTTAAACACATCATTATGTATCATACATTAAATGTTTGTACAAAAAATCAAGTCTCTAGCTGACAAAATGTAGAAAATAAAAATTTCACCCATCACCCCCCTTAAGAGGAAAAAGGCCAAGAAGTAAGCCAAGATATAGATGGGAGGAACAAGTTAAGAATAACGTGAAAAGAGGAGTTGAATGGATGGAGACGATGGAAGAAGAGACTTGGAATGACCAGAGACACAGACACTTTTATCCAAAATTCAACTACCAGAACAGGAAACTTGAGACTAGAAAAAAATCTTGAAAATACCTCTCTTTATCCCGCACATTAAAATCAAAATTTTCCTTGATGTCCCAGAGTATAAAAACATTTTAGAAAGCCTTGTCTTTAAAAATTCAGTTTAAAAATTCCAGTTTATTTTAGAAAATTAACTCTCGGACACTGGATCTCTGACTAAGGCTCGAATCTATGAACGCATTAGACCGTAAAAGTCGTTCTCTGCCTGTACTCTGCTGAGAAAGTTGCATCCAAATATGTTTTTGCATACTCAAAAATCTGTTCATGCGGTAATAATTGTTGAAATTCCTAAGCTACCTGGCGAGGTGACTTAGCAGAGAAACGAATCGTGAGCAACCCGATGGGAACTGATGGGAACCATTGTAGTTTGAAACTGTGCCGCGTACCTTGCTGCTTTATCTAAGATGTTGGACCTTGAAGACTTTGATCGTGTTTTCGGTGTACGCGGAGAAGAGGAATTTGATAGAGTCTACCAAAGAATTCAACTGGAAGAACAGGAGAATCAGCGTAATATCGCGCGATGCAGACATCGTCGTATACGGTATTATTTGTGGGACGCAAGCATAAATGCATTCCTCTAGCAGACGAAAATAACGGAAGTGGTTTTCTCGCTAAGAATTCTGGGTAATTTCTTGCCAATATTACGAAAAAAACTACTTTGATGCACGACCAGTTGGCGACTTGCTAATTCGAACTTTGCATGTTTTCACGGAAAACTCAACTCACCAGAGACTAATGTATTTGCATGCTGCCCTTCAAGTCCCTCCCAGAGGACTTGCTCCTTGGAATTTTTCATCCTAAAAAAATTTCATTGACCCCAGCTTGGGTTTGAACCTGAGACCCTCAGGACCGTAGCAAGGAGCATAACCACTGGTCCAATGCAGCCGACTTATAGCTGTAACAGTAGTGTTAAACTCCCATTAAAGTCTTCTTGAATAAAAGCAGACAGAATGAAGGTTCATGACCTTGGGTGCATACGATCGTAGAAGAGAGGGAAAAATGTCTGTCTAAAGTGTGATGCCTAGCATCATAGTGGTTAATGCAGCAATATGTAGAACTAGAGAGCTTGGATTCAAATCATAGTTTAGGCAAACATTTTTTGATGTTTTTATTATTCATTTCATACATCTCAATGATGGATAATCATATCTTCTTGTATCTTGTAAGCCCATGTTTCCCTTAACAGAGATTTAGGCGCTCTCCACCTACAGGGAAGAATTTGAACCATACTAATTTAGTTACACTTGTTTTTGTATAGATGTCATTTGAGTGGTCCATGGCGTTCTGCCTCATACTGACATCTAGGAAACCAAGGTAGTACTAGGACGGGAAAATTCGGTAAATTTTGGTTAGAGGCCTTTTCATTCAGGCTTAAGGATCTTTTGCGAGCCTGAAAATCTTCAGACTCAGGACCCATGGCTTAAAGTCCCTCCCGGAGGATTTGCTCCTTGGATTTTTCCATATTTGAAGAGAAAAATTATATGCTCAGAGAGGGACTCTAACCCGGACCTTTGGCTTTCTAGACCAATGCTCTACCAACTGAGCTATCTGGGTGAGTTCCAATCTAAATGCAAATTTCTCTCTTATATCCGATTCCGATTGAGGGTCTTTCCACTTTTCAGCGGTTGCCCTTTTACCAACCGGCTGGCTGGCCCTTCACATCCACATGTCCAATCACAGAGGTAGATGATCAAGAGCCAGTGTAGGGGTGACATGTGGTTAGCATGTCGATTCCCCCAGCCGTTATAGCTGGTTCCTCAACCTGGAGCCGCTACTTATTGTAGCTACCCAATTGCCTCACGATGCTGGGTGGGCACCGATCCCATACTGGCCGAAATACCATGAGAAAATGTCTTCCCCTTAACCGCTCGGCTACGGCGCGGGACTTCTCTCTTATATACGTTATCAATTCCTGTGCACCAAATGCTATGAAATCTTTGCTTGCTTCTATCTTTGCAAATGACAGCTTCTTTACTAAGAACACACTTATTTGGGAATTTTACATTACATTTAATGTATAAATATTAATAAGTATCCAATAATAAGCGAAAAGTAATGCGTTTTTTTAGTTGGCTTAAATTAGTTTGTAGAATACACTACGAGGCGGAAGGTCAGTGGTTCAAACCCCGATGGGAGTCAGGATTTTTAAACTAGTTTAAAGCTTCTGATGGTATCATGTCCCTTGGTGACTGGGCCTCTACCGGAATTTAGTACGAGACTTTTGTTTTGGGGATAAAGGTGGATTTAATAAAGAAGCTGCCATTTGCAAAGATAGAAGCAAAGGTTTTATAGCATTTGGTGCGTGGGAATTGACAACGTATATAAGACAGAAATTTGCATTTAGATTGGAACTTGCCTTGATAGCTCAGTCGGTAGAGCATTGGTCTAGAAAGCCAAAAGTCCTCGGTTTGAGTCCCAGTCTGAGCATATAATTTTTCTCTTCAAATATGAACATTTTTCTCTTAAAAAATTAATGTATCTGCTTACCTTTTCACTTGTTTCTTCATCCATGAAGGAAATGTCGGTGTAAGGAGAACGGGCTTCTTCCATTGGAGGCTCTGTCTTTAAGCTCTGCAATTAAAAGTAATTTCTGTTTATAAAAATCAAGTTAAACAAAAAATAGCACATTAATTATTAAGAGTGTGAACACTGATGAAAATTCAATAAAAATGAGTTTAAATTAACTATTTAACTCATGTCCCAAATGGGAGTCAATGACCGATAACATTTCAATGATTTCTGTTTTACAACCAATCACAGTCATGTTTCACCAAATATTTATCAATATTAAATTTACCATGTTAAAGAATGCTCCTCCTTTTTAATATTCTGAACAGGTCTGACCATCATTTTGCAGTGACTGGGCCTGTAAGAAATACGGCTACCAGATTGTACGTATATATAGTGCATAGATGTCAACATATTAGCGCTTGCAGGAGTTAATATAAAAACATTTGTAGCAATTTATTATACCACCAAAAAAAGAAACCACTGTTTTCACTTTCTTAAATGTATTTTTTCCCAGGTAATAATCCAGAAAAATATAATTGTCATATTTACATCATACGACATCAGAAATGAATTAATATACAGTTTGATGTGTTTCATTTTTTCTCCACTAGAGAGCATTCTTACAATATTGCGTTCCTTTGGCAATAAATAGTATGATCTGGTTGCAGTGACGAACAAAAGAAGCAGATGAAGCGTACCAATCGTTTCACATTTGTTTTCAAACATCACCGTTTACATTAAATATATAAATATTTTAAAATAACTATAGTTAAATAATGATTTGTGAGTAAACAGCTTAATTTTATTCGTTAAATAGTCCTAACAAATGCCACTCTTGATTTCCAAATTTTCTACATAAATTGGAAATCACTCGTGGCATTACTTATGAAAAATCTGCAATTGCTGCACATAGCTTATTTAGAACATCATAAAATTGGAAGGGAAGCTAAACTTTTAAAACAAGTAGAGAAGCCTTTGGAATTGACAATTTGGGAGAAGATAAACATTCAAAAATAAAGATAGATCAATGAATTTTGATATCCCTAACGAAATTACTTTGATTTTGAAGTTCATAAATTTGAACATGGATGGCAGCAATGAAGATGGTGACAATAGAATTGTCTTAAAGTAGAGAGGGCAATAATCTTCTTTAAATCATATTCAAAATTTGCACCAAGACCGGCTATAAATATTGTTAGCCCAGAAATAATTAAAAGAATAATTATTTAATCCCTCCCCAAAAGAAGAACTAAATCAGCCAAAGAATTTTGCCAGTCGGAGTTATGGCTAAGGATGAACATGACTGTGTTTGAAACCGTGGTATCATGGGAACATTAATCCTATGAGGTGAGTTGTTTAAACAAAATGTTCTCCGACGAATTTTAATGATTATACCTCATAATGTTTACTTCCCAACATTAATTTAATATAATTGGAAATTATGTTTAATAATATGAGGATAGAAGAAATTGTGGTAGAGGACATAGAAATAGAAATGTGAAAATAGGATGTTTTTCATTAATCCAAGAAGATTCTTTTGCTGAACTGTTCATTATTTTTATGATCACTTGTTAGTTCAGTTCAGAAGAAAATTTCATTTTATTATTATTATTTTTTGTTACTAGATGTCTCTCTATACCTTCTCCTCTCAGTCTTTCAATTCCATATTTCTTTCTATCTCTACTTCCACTAACATGTATATCCTAATTTTCACTTTTTTTTAGAAGAGTATTACTTTTAGCTCATACTACAATAAATAATATTGAATTCAAAGACATTTACATTTTTATCTTATTCTGTACAATATTAAAACTAAAAAATAAATAATAGTTTTAAAAAACTAAAACAACACACTTTATTAGAAAACTGAACTAAAAAAAATGAAAAATAATTTTAATTTCCAATACGCTTGGGATAAATAATTTTACCATCAAAAGCTTGGGGTGCTTTTTATGATTTTTACATTTTCTTCTTAGAGACTTTACTTTTACCAATATCTGTTATTATCAAATATATTAATTGATAAAGAGCACCCCACGCTTTTGATGGTAAAATTATTTATCCAAAGCATGTTGCAAATTAAAATTATTTTTCATTTTTTTTAGTTCAGTTTTCTAATAAAGCTTGTTGTTTTAGTTTTTTTAAAACTATTATTTATTTTTATTTTATTTGTAACTTAATCTTGAGGGAATTTGATCAGGATTCACTTTTGACCTCAGGTTACTGGATCAGTCCTTCAGACCACACAGCTATTTGACCACTTTCATCTTCATCCATGTAAGTATTAGACCATGTGGTCTGTTACGGTCTCAAAGAGGAATTTTCCATCCAGCGCTTTTTTGGATGTCCCAGCGATCTGTTGCCTTGGGGGCAGTAACAAAGCATGGCTTTTGGAATTCTATGAGATACCATTCGTCGAAGATGGGCTTTCTAGTTGTTTTAGTAGTTTTGTATATGGCGGAGAATGGGTTCTACCTCCAACTCTTCCATAATTTCCTCATTTCTTTTATGGTTCCACTTTGTATATCCTGCTGTACGGCGCATAAATCATATCTCATTTGCTGTTATTTGGCTTTCATCTCTTCTTCGTATTGTCCATGTTTCACTACCATATCTTAATACTGGTCTTGCGAGAACCTTATAAGTCCGTAATCTTGTGTTCTTTTTTACTAAAGATAGTTTCATTATGCTGTTAATTATCTCCATTGTTTTTGTGAAATTTGTGATTTTCTTGGATATATTAGCTTCATCTTGAAATGTTAAATTATAACCCAAATAATTAAATTCATTTACTCGTTCTAAAATTTCATCGTCCAAAACAATTTTCAACTCCTTTCAAAAAACGTTAAACTGAAAATATATAAAAACATTATTCTACCAGTTATATTATATGGGTGCGAAACATGGACTCTTACTTTAAGAGAGGAAAGGAGATTACGAGTATTTGAGAATAAAGTATTTAGGAAAATGTTTGGGCCAAAGAGAGATGAACAGACAGGTGAATGGAGAAGACTACATAACAATTAACTACATGGTCTTTATAGGAAGCCAGATATAATAAGAACAGTTAAGTCTCGTAGACTGCGATAGGCAGGACATGTTGTGCGTATGGGAATGAAAGACTTGCATGGAAGCTTCTTGTGGGGAAGCCAGAGGGAAAACATCCAGTTGGTAGACCAAGAATGAGGTGGGAGAATAAAATTAACTATGATTTGAGGGAAGTAGATTATACAGGGAATGACTGGAAAGCATTAGCTCAGGATAGGGATGTGTGGAGAGCTTATGTCCGCGCGGCCATGAAGTTACGGGTTTGACAGTGGCAGTGAGTAAGAAAGTATAGGGTATTTCCCACAAAAGGCCATCACTTTAGTTTTCTTTGTATTGATATTGGCCATTTTGAAAAATGAAATTTCAGATATTCCTCATATACTATACAAATATCTTAGGGAAGTTCTGATAATTTCTATGACACCTTAGTAGACCCCCTAATTATCAATCCAGGAGAAATCAGCAAAAAGAAGCAGAAGAAGTGGAGAATCCACTTCAAGGAATCTTCATCTTCTCAGATTCTTATTAGGTAGATCCAAATAAATGAAAAGGGGCATGCCATAGCGTAGTGGTTAAGGCACTGTGCTACAAGCCGGAAGGTCGAGGGTACAAGACCCGGTGGGGTCAGGAGTTTTAAACTGATCCAAACCTTCTACCGGCACTATGGCCCTGGGGTCGACTCAGTTTCTAACGGAAATGAGTACCAGACGCTTGTTCTGGGGGTAAAGACGGCCGTCACGCAGGGCTGGCAACCCGGCCGATATCAAGTGCCGATTGTCCAGAAAAGTGGAGGCCCTAACCTCCAACTACCCCAAGGGCCTCCTGAGGCCTGTAGTGGGATACCTTTACTTTTTTTATATAAATGAAAAATAAATAAATATCCTCAACTTGTGTCCAACTCAGGGTCGGGTCGAGGGATGAGATGAGATGAAACCCCTATATAGAGGTCTGTGAATGACAAGGGTACTGGCTGACTGCACCTAATGCACCATCACGGGACAGATGAACAAAATAAAATGGATGAGATGAGTATGGAGAAATGGTGGAATGAAATTGTGGCAGAGGAAAATGGGAGAAACCCCCGAGAAAAATCTGTCCAAGCTCTGTTTCATCTACTACGAAACCCACACGACTTTTTTATAAAATTTTTTCATCATCGTAAAGCCTATGTTTTCCCTTTACAGAGATTTAGGTGCTCTCCCCTTACAGGGAAGATTTTGAACCATACTAATTTAGTTACACTTGTTTTCGTACAGATGTCATTTTGAGTGGTCTGTGGTCAGCGTTCTGCCTCATACTGACATCTAGGAAACCAAGGCAGTACAAGGACTGGAAAATTCGGTAAATGTTGCTTAGAGACCTTTTCATTCAGGCTTAAGGATCTTTTACGAGCCTGAAAATCTTCAGACTCGGGACCCACGGCTTAAAGTCCCTCCCGGAGAACTTGCTCCTTGGATTTTTCCATCCTAAAAAATCCATTGACCTCTGGGAGGGACTTTAGGCCGTTATCATCATCAACAAGGATTAAGCCCAAAGGCCTGTTCCGATCTCATTATAGGTCGAATTGGTCCTTCCATTTCTTCAATGGCCTTCCCAACAATCTTCTCTCTTTTGGTTTATAATTATGCATTCTTCTTCGTATGCGCTGTTCATTCATTCGTAATACGTTATTAAACAAAATAATACATTAACATAACCTTGAAACTAAAGAAATTTCTTAAAATATAACATTCTTTATGATAAAAACAAGTTTTCTTAATTGTTTTGAAATTTGCTGATTTTATAATTTATTCAATAATGTCTGCTTTTGTGAATCTTGTAAATGAAGCCATTATCAGGATAATGAGTAGACAAAAGACAAAATCAATGTCCTATTTTCACCCAATATGATCCCGGCACACGGAGTAACTAAAGAAGTTAACAGGAAATCATGAATATACAATCAAGACTGAGAAGTTAATATTAATGTGACATGAAGGTATAGTGTATTGTTCAATAAAACACTGCTGCCTTTCTGAATTTACTAAAATCACAGTCACTATTTCAATAATGCATTACATACATAATTTATTTAATTCGTCATTTAATATTTCATCATGCTGCAAGATGACTAAGCAATGGCAAATGCTGGACTAGAGGTGATGCATGATCTTGCTATCACCAAGGAAATGAGAGTTAACTGAAGCTAGATTAGCATTTAAAACTACAGTAAAACTTGTTTAATCCGGAACGTGAATAATGCTGAAATCTGTCCAATGTGAACAAATTTATTGGTCCCGGCAAAAAATAGTAATTTTACATGTATTTATTTTGTATAAAATGGAAACTGTCCAACGCAGAAACTGAAGGATATTTCTATACAATTCGCGAAAAAAAATGTTTATAATGTGGGAAGATAGAGAGAGAAATAAATTAGTTTCTACTTTATTGAATTCCCGTTACGTGAATTAACAATAAGTGATGATTCCTGACGCCGCGCCGGGTGAAGTACAGTTTCTACTTGTATCTGGAAATTTCTTTCGGCCTCACTGCACACCCTTTTGCGAAATACAGGTTTGTTTAACAAATATTTGGCATCTTACAAATAACCAGTGCACTGTAAAATCTTATTTAGGTTAACGACTCTTCTGGTTATTAAGGTAGAATTTTTTATCACTCACCTCATACTGTTCTTCTTATTTAACTATAAACTAGTTTAGTTTCTGTTCCATCCTCAGTATCGTCACGACCGTTGTGCTGTCGTGTTCAAGATGACAGAACAACGGCCGTGACGATACTGAGGATGGAACAGAAACTATGTTCCGAAACTAGTTTATAGTCAAATAAGAAGAACAGTATGAGAGTGAGTGATAAAAAATTCTACCTTAATGAATGTACCTCATAGTGAGAATTCCTAAAATAAGCAGTGACTCTTCTGGTGTTTCCTTATTGTTTATCACTCATCATACCATCAGGTTAATGTAACTATGCCTTCCAGTTGCCCTAACATAAGAAATGGATTACAATTTTGCCAAAACCAGGAGAGAAAGCCAGAAATGTCATAAGAGACAACCTGATGGCTTTGGACAAAAATAAATTTAAAAACATTAATTTATAAAGCCAGTTGGGCTTCTTTTGATGTTTTTATTATTAATTTAATATTTCTCACTGAAGGACAAATTGTATTTGAAGAGAAAAATATATGCTCAAACTGGGGTTTGAAACCAGGACCTTTGGTTTTCTGTGCCAATGCTCTACCAACTGAGCTACCTGAGCACACCAATCTAAACACAAATTTTTCTCTTATACAATGTTAATACTGGGTATATTCTATTTTTTTAGAATAACTAAATTAGTTGTACACATAAGTTGGCCTCGATGGACTAGAGGTTATGTCCCTTGCCTCTAATCCTAGATTCAAATCCAGCTGTCATTGATGGAATTTTTTTAGGATGGGAAAATCCAAGAAGTAAGACCTCTGGGAGAGATTTTAAGCTGTGGGTCCCGAATCTGAAGATTTTCAGGCTCATAAAAGAACCTTAAGCCTGAATAAAAAGGCCTCTAAGAAAATTTGCCGGCCTTCTTCATCTTAGTAAAACTGTAATTATTAATTGAATAAAAATAAAACGTAGTTTTATTTGATTTTCATATTTATTATATAATTCAGTGACAGCTGTTTCGGTACACTGTACCTTCTTCAGACATGTTAACAAATTATGAATTGTGTTCCAACTGATCTAAGCAACAATACAACAATATTTATTCAATTTTTTTTAATTTAACAAAGGGGATTCATTCAAATCAAGTTGAGAATTTAACAGTTTGTTACTACTTTTAAATTTATTTATTTCTACAGCCTCCAAAAGATCTAACTCTTACCCTTATCACAAACATGTAAAGTTTCAAAATTTGGATCGAACCAATGATTAAATTGGAATAGGTGGTTAGCATATTTTGAATATTCTAAATTTCTGTTATATGCTCTCATGTGTTCTTTATCCGAGAGATAAAAGGTCTACCAGTTTGTCTTATATAGACATTGTCACATGTGCCACACTTCAATTTATATACACCTGATAATTTTTATTTTTTTTATTTTGGTTTTATTGTTTTTTATTATATTTTGTAGAGTTTTATTAGTTTTAAATGCCACATTAATGTTCAACTTTTTAAAGTGTGTAGATATTTTATTTGAAAGTGGGCCTATCCAATTGAAAACTTTAATTGCCTACTGAATGTCTCATTGGGTCGGTATGTTGACTGCATACCATTCATGACATCTGTAAGGAAATAAGTGTAACTAAATTAACTTGGACTAGTAACTCCTAACAAAGGAGAGGCTAAGGTCCAACATTGGACTGTTATGCCACTGTAAATAGATAGATTCTATATATAAAAAAATTCTACCTTATAAATTTTTCTGAATTAACTAATACTGTCATAATAAGTGGATCATAAATTAATTTGTTCCCAGATAACCCCAAAGAGAGTGTTATTTATTAAAAAAATAAATAATATGCAATCTTCTGGAAGTAAGACTACGCATGGCAAGCAAGAAATGCTAAAATGTTCCTATAGTATAGATGGAAAGATTATAAAATTTGTTAAAGTTCCAGATATTTTCATTATCCTTGTAAAGTTTTATTTTTAAGGGGGGTAGAATTTAAGTTTGGAATACATTATCTTCTTCTTCTTCCTTCCAAGTATTAGGCGACCACAAGGTGCCCAAGCTGAGCAAAACATTTCTTCCACTTACTTGTGTTTTGCACTCTTTTAACTTTACTATCTAACCTCTCTTGGTTAACTCTTGTTTTTTTCGACCCCAGCGCTATTAGGGCATCCGAGGGCTAGGGAGTCTTTCCTTTCTTCCATTTCTTCTTTCCTTTATTTTCTTTTCTTTTCCAGAAAAGCCTGACCAGAGGCTATAAGATGGCAGCCCCATCACTGGTCTTGCCTTCCTTTGGCCCAGCAACCAATCGAAGGGACTATTATTATGCTTTCAAGTCTTATACGAGTTTGGAATACATATCGTTTACAATTATCAATAATTGTGGATTAAGAGCAAGAGTTGAAAATTCAGAGGCATAGACGATGAACTTGATAATTCACTATGTCTCAAAACTTATTTTTCTGCATTATCAACTTCTTCATTAAGTTTTGAAACATGTTGCCTCTATTTTCCTGAAGGCAGTACAATGTGGTTTCTGCAAAAACATTATTTCTTCATTCTATCTGACTGGGTGACATTTCTTCATTTTATCTGACTGGGTGACCAAAAGGGATATTTACGACTTTTTTTGTCTTTTTTTCTGACTTGCCTTCCACTTTTTCGAAAATTACAGTTGCAATCAAAATTTTAGGCTCCTGTGAAATTATCTAGGATGGAGCTGACATCGACATCCAGGTTGTGCAACATAATGCAACATAAATAAAACCAGTTTGGAAAAGCTGACGATAAAACAGAATTGTTTTGAAACATGTTCAAGAACAAATCAACATTAATATTGAGGTAAGATGTCCAGACTAAAAATAATATAAGTAAATTGTACTTTGCAATAATTCCTAAAAGTCATAGGAGTCTAGTATCCCTTATTACCCAACTCTCCCGTAATATTATAATTCTAAAAGTCTTAACTTTCCAATCAAATAAATATATTTAAAGAAACATCATTAAGGTGAATCTGGTACATCTTACCTCATAAATATTTATGTTTCACTAGCTAATACCCGGCGTGTGCTGCTACACTTAAATAAATGATAATGTGTTTTTGCATTTAGCTGAATAAGTCTTCTTCTTCTTCTTCTTCTTCCTTCCAAGTATTAGACCAAGGCCTGTTACGATCCTATAGAAAATTTTTCCTTATAGGAAATTCTCGTATAAGACTTGAAAGCATAATAATAGTCCCTTCGATTGGTTGCTGGCCAAAGGAAGGCAAGACCAGTGATGGGGCTGCCATCTTATAGCCTCTGGTCAGGCATTTCTGGAGAAGAAAAGAAAATAAAGGAAAGAAGAAATGGAAGAAAGGAACGACTCCCTAGCCCTCGGATGCCCTAATAGCGTCGGGGTCGAAAAAACAAGAGTTAACCAAGAGAGGTTAGATAGTAAAGTTAAAAGAGTGCAAAACACAAGTAAGTGGAAGAAATGTTTTGCACAGGAAAAATGAATATAAATTTATATCGTTATTATTTTTAGATACCCCGTGCTGATTACCCCGCGTTGCCCGAAAATCTACGCATCCCGATGTACTTGGCATAAATGAGCTGAAAGACAAAACTCATTTTGAGTTGCCCATAAAAGAATACCCGCCGTGCGCTGTTATACTTGCCCGGGAATCTACTTATCCCGATCTTCTTGGCATCAATGAAAGACAAATATGGTTAATTGTGAGTTATCCTTAAAAGATAAACATATGCTGTCATGGACTTTTTTTGTAGAGTTGTTTGAGACATTCAATTGTGTGTGCATTAATTTTGTGTATTTGTTATGGTTTAGGCAGCATAAGCCATTTAGTGGTAAAAAAACGGGACTTTTTCACATTTTTCACTACAAAGGATGTTTTTAAGGGTGTAGGAGTTGAGTATCACAACTGTCTTATAAACCTATGTTCATCCCGGGAATCTCCTGAACATTTTGCAAAAAGCCCCATCACAATCGGATCAATGGTATGGCCAAATATAAAGTATGAACCAACAAACAAACATACAAACAAACAAACATTTTTATATATTAAATTTGACATGTTTCGATATGCTATCCATATCATCATCAGCTTGTCCAGACTATTGAATCTTATGTTTTCAACCCTGGATGTCAACTCCTACTCCATTTTTTGGTTGACTGAAGAACTTGTAAATCAAATATTTGAAAATTCATACTTCATGGGGAAAAAGATTTGTTTTACAAGTTCTTCGGTCATGAGTTGACATCCAGGGCCGACAACATAAAATTCAACAGTCTGGACAAACTGATGATATGGACAACATATCGAAACATTTCAAATGAAACAAACATTTATGAGGTAAGATGTACCAGATTCACATCATTTATTAAGAAGAACCTGATAATATTACTTTTTATTGTAATTTATTGATAACTAGGGCACTGAATTTGAGGAAATATCCTTTTTTTTTTTTTTTCGTTTTATGTCTGAAGGTGAGGTCCAACTTATATATATATATATATATATATATATATATATTGGGTTATTGTAGGCCAGAAAATTTGGGTTTTGTGTGTCCTTTTTTTGACTTATTGGTCATTTTTTTAGGTCTTAATGACTTTTACCCCCAACTTTACCTTCCTTCAACTAAATTTATACCATTTGTATAATCAACTTTTGTAAGATTCATGATATGTTCCGTTGAGGTATTATTCAAAATTAAAATATAAAATTATGGAATATTTACCTGAAAGGTCCGTCTCCTCAACTTTATTAGTTATTTATCTGTAGCGCTTTCGGGACTAGTCCGATCATCAGCAGGATTCAAAACTGGTGTTTCACTGAAGATCTGGTAGAGGGGGTTACACGTACTGCGTGTGTTTTCATTTATCAGATGGTCGTTGTTGTTAACTGTTATCAAAATTTCCATCTCCTCGAGTATCTTTGTTGGATTATTTTCTCTGTGCATTACTGTCAAGGTGTTTTCAACATCTAACATACAATGTCTTTCATGGATAACGTGTTTTGCATAGTTTTATCCATGAAGGACATTGTATGTTAGATACTGAAAACACCCTGACAGTAATGCACAAAGAAAATAATCCAGCGAAGATAAACGTACTCGAGGAGATGGAAATTTTGAAAGTAGTTAACAACAACGACCATCTGATAAACGAAAACAAATCCAGTACGTGTAAACCCCTCTACCAGATCTTCAGTGAAACGCCAGTTTTGAATCCTGCTGATGATGGGACAAGTCCTGAAAGCGCTACAGTTAAATAACTAATAAAGTTGAGGAGACGGATCTTTTAGGTAAATATTCCATAATTTTATACTTCATTTGTATAATTCAGGAATCCAAAGAGTCTGGTGTCAATTCTAACTTCTTTTTAAAACACTATCTAGTTTTACTTTCCAAAGACTTTTCGCATTGCAAACACTTTTGTTCCGTGAGAAACTACTGAACCCCCAAAAAAAAATCCCATTATATTTAACTAGCCTACTAACTGCCTGACATCCATTGCGGGTTCGTTGAATTCATTCTAGATTGAGAAAATCTTTCATTCTAAATTCTCCAAGAACTTTCTTTTTAATGAACATAGAATTCCTTTTTCAAACTATGTTAATTAAAAAAAAGTATGAAAGAAGCATTTTCTGTCATCAATTTTTTTGCAATGTATGTTGCATTTCACTAGAATTATATACTTTTTTAACATTTTTACTATATTCATAAAAAAATGCAGTTGAAGCTAAAATTACTATTTAATTTTAATTGTCTTGTACGTCCTTATTTTCACGTTTATCGGCCGCGGTGGACTAGTGGTTATACTCCTTGCCTCTAGTTCTGAGTGTCGTGGGTTCAAACCCGGCCGGGGTCGATGGATTTTTAGGATGGAAAAATCCAAGGAGCAAGTCCTCCGGGAGGGACTTTAAGCCATGGGTCCCGAGTCTGAAGATTTTCAGGCTCGTAAAAGATCCTTAAGCCTGAATGAAAAGGCCTCTAAGCAAAATTTACCAAATTTTCCCGTCCTAGTACTACCTTGGTTTCCTAGATGGCAGTATGAGGCAGAACGCTGACCACGGACCATTCAAATGACATCTATACGGAAACAAGTGTAACTGAATTAGTATGGATCAAATTCTTCCCTGTAGGGGAAGAGCACCTAAATCTCTGTAAAGGGAAACATGGGCTTACAACAACATTTTCAGGTTTTAGGTCTTTTATAGGATATCTTTACTCTTTTTAAAGGTCTTCTACTTCCAAGCCCTATTAAAAAACACTCACCTTGTCTACATCATGAGCAGATCCATTGGAATGGTTGCGTTCAACATGGCTGTCTGGCTGGCACACAAGCGACATGGGCTGAGAAGAATCTGCTTGTCCCTGGGAGCTCGGCTGTCCCTGCTGACCTTGTCCCAACACAGTGCGCAGAATGGGTGTGTCCCTGCTCATCAGCAAACCTTGTAACTTCTTACGTTTCAGAGGAGACATATCTGTTGCACTGACAGTGTCATAACAGCTGTTGAGCATGGCAGCAGCGGCATGTTGAGAAGGATTAGCGGCATGATGTGGCAGTGCCAGTGATGACATGGCCCATAGTGGCAAACCCATCCTCCCACCGCCACGTTCCATAACGGGAGACTTCCCATACAGATTGTAGGGATTCTTCTCAAACGGAGGTCCTGGCATGCCTGAGGAATGAGGTGGAGATATATTACTGCTGCTATGAGGGAGGGGGGATATGTTTGCCGTCGATGTGCTGATGCTGGGGGGAGAATGCACTGGTGGTTCATCATCTCTGTGTCTCTCAACCTGTTGTTGCTGCTGCTGCGGATGTTGTTGCGACTGCTGTGGTTGTTGTTGGGTTTGCAGCGCTACTGGTGCTTCCACGGTCTCTTTATTATTGGGACTTGGATTTGACACAGACTCTCTTTCTTCAACGAGACCTTTAATTTTCAAGGCTTCTGCAACTTTGAGCAAATCACCCAACTGGTCGTGAGCTACATTCACTTCTCCTCGATACATATAATCTAAGATTGCTTTCATTTCTGAATACTTCACATCCTTGAGTACTACAACAGGATGTTGGCATGGTAGTTCTGTAAAAAGAGACTGGAAATAGGATGAACATGCTGCCAACACCATCTTGTGGCACTTGACTGAAGCGCTCCCTTCACAAGCGAGTGTTACATCTGTGAATGCTTCGTTATGGAGAAGTTCCTCAAACACAGTGAGGAGGTTTGTGCGGTGGTTGTTCCACCTGAGGCAGTACTGCTGCGTCGCACTCCCCATGTTGTTTCTATTCCAAGGCGGCTCCAGTTTTCTTGATTTATTTTCACTGAGGTCAACACAACAACTTGATCTTGAGGTAGATCAATCTGGAACATAAATAGATAAATATATTTATAAATGTATATATATATTTGCTGCTTCTAACACATCCATAAAATTAAGACCAGCTTCACAAGCAACTTGGCTCACATCATAGTATTTATTAATTAAATAAAAATAAAACACAGTTTTATTTGATTTTCATATTTACTATATAATTCAGTGACAGATGTTTCGGTACACTGTACCTTCTTCAGACATGTTAACAAATTATATTAACAAATTAAATTTGTTAACATGTCTGAAGAAGGTACAGTGTACCGAAACAGCTGTCACTGAATTATATAATAAATATGAAAATCAAATAAAACTACGTTTTATTTTTATTTAATTAATGAATATGGATTTTCATCAAGTAAACATCAACTCAATTGATTATCATAGTATTTGAGATCTTGTATTTTGGAACTCAAATTTGAGAAGTTCGGAGTTGAATACATTTTTTGACAATTATTAAATATTTATCTATATATGCCGATTGAGGTATTTGTCTCTCTATGATTTTTTTCTAAGTTATACAGTATCACAGTGTGCATGCAACAGATGGCAGGACATATCTGTGAAATTGGTATGATGGGTGATGATGATGATGATAGTGGTGCGCCAGGAGAGTCCCTAATCCTAAGCATAACCTAAGATGAATATGAATGATGATGATTGCAATGGCCATATGATTTTGGGGAAAATTTGGGCCTTAAAGTTTTCCTGACATTTGTCTTACAGATGAGGAAAAACCCAGATAAAGTTTAAAAACCGAGCGATAGCGAGGATATTAATTTCTGATTTTACACGGATCTTAATTATCTTTACCTTATATTACTCGTAAATAAGGAAAAAAAAAGTGGGACTATTTCCTGTCATGACCACTCTGGTTACAACTGTTATTCTCAACACTTTTAAAATTCAGTTATTCACAGTTTAAAATAACACAGTTATTCTATGAACCACCGATAACCACATTAATAACCTGTGATAACCACATTAATAACCAGCGATAAACCCACGACTGTGTCGATAACACAGCATCTCCGTCGATAATAAGTGATTTATGTCCAAATTCAATCGTGTAAAACACAAACATATTTAACCGCTTAAAAAAGGGCGTTTCATGGGATTCGCCTGGGTTAGAGTAATTGAATTAGGTTAGGTTAGCTTTTAGGTTCGTTACATTTTAAATGTGTTTAAATATGTAAAAAAAAAACCTCTTCTATGGAAATTCAAAATGGCCGACGGTTACAACGTAAAACATATTTCCACTCGTAAATTTCACATCACATTAATAGGCCTATAGCCTACTTTCACGATGGTAATTTTCCGGGGAATATTTAACTCACGCCCCAAATGGGAGTTAATGATCAATCACATTTCAATGAATTTTTATTTACAACCAATCACAGTCGAGTTTCGCCTAAAATTTACCAACTAAAGTTTGTCATAATAAAGAAAGCACCTCCTTTTTAACATTCTGAATAGGTCATAGCATTATTTTGCAGTGACTGACTCTCCAAGAAATACGGCTACCAGATTGTATATATAGTGCATGAATGTCAGTAGAAAGCACATGCGATAGATAATATAAAAACATTATATAATTGATTATACCACAAAAAAATAAACCACTGTTTGCACTTTCTTAAGCGAATTATTTTCCAGAAAATGACGCAGAAAAATATAATTGACATATTTACATCATAGGACATCTGAAATTAATTAATACCTATAACGTTGGTTATAAATTTCTCCACTAGGGTGTATTCTTACAACATTGCGATCTTTCGGCAATAAATAATACTATGATCTGGTTGCAGTGATGAACAAAAGAAGCAAATGAAGCGTACCAATAGTTTCTCATTTGTTTTCAAACATCGCCGTTTACATTAAATATATAAATATTTTAAAATAACTATAGTTAAATAATGATTTGTGAGTAAACAGCTTAATTTTATTCGTTAAATAGTTCTATCAAATGCCACTCTTGATTTCCAAATTATCTAGATAATCACTCGTGGGATTATTTATGATAAATGTTACAAATATCAGTTAGTAATGGAATAAACTGCATTAAAAATGTCTTAAGTTGCGCAAGTAAATACCTGGTTATGTTAAACCCCACCAATACCTCATGTAAATTCGTTCAAATCGGAAAAATGGACAAAGTTTGTACACACTGCAAAGAAATGAAGGAGAAGCCCCGGGAATGTGCTATGCAAGCGGAATTAATTCCTTTAAACCGTTCAATATACTTTATGAAAATTATTTTTACTTATGCAACTAATAATAAAAACACAGGTCCTATTTTAATTTATTTAGGCGTAACAGCGCATTTCAGGTCTTAGGTAATGTATATAAAACAAAACTATACTTACTCACTGGCACTATCGAACCCGTAGGTTCATGGCCGCACGGACATAAGCTCTCCAAACATCCCTATCCTGAGCTAATGCTTTCCAATCATTCCCTGTATAATCTACTATATCTTATAAACTGTATGAAAGCAAAGCTGTTAAGTTTATTTGGCCGTCTGGTGTTGTTAAGACTCCCAAGAAAGATGTGTAAATTAATTCCGACGAATAAATGAAAAAAGACTGAAATTGGTGTGCAAGTAGGACTTAACACTGACGTGAGCAACAAAAAAGAAACTTTTCTTTGTCTCAGAAAGAAAAATATGTGATTCTGATAGTATTTTATCTCCTGAATTCAAATATGATATCGGTTTTTCTCCATCACGCAAGTTTTCCGAGAGACAGGAATTTATAATTTCAAACACTTTAATATTTTCTACATTCGTAACTACACAATATTCGAACATTCGGACTCGCCTAGAAAGTAAGAAATGACGATTTTCTGCAATATTTCGCCTGTGGAGCATCCCTCTTGATGGTCCAACAATAATCGGCCAGCATATTAGGATTCCATTTGCCTTGATACCTCTTTTCCATAGCTGAAATCTCCTGAGTTAGCTCATTTGGTTTTATTTTACAATGGACAAATGGATGAAAAAACGTTTATTAAAAAAATAATTATTTAAATCCATTAATTGAAACTGAAATAAAAAAAACTGTGGGAGATGGAGAAATTCCGAATACATATTTGAAAACACGATAAAAAACTGCATTAAGTACAACTATTGGTACTCATGAGACAAAAATCATGTTGACCAGTGTTATTAAGATATATGCAAGAAGAGGGATTGAAAGGTGAAGTTTGGGAAAATGAGATAAAAAAAGAATGACTATAAAGAATGATAAGAATAAACAATGATAATGGGTTTGGCAATATATTATGTTAAAATACATTGTACTCGTAATAACTGTTAATAGAAGATATTATAAATGGTTATTTTTCCACATATTTATATACAGAGTGATTCAGAAATATGGCTATAGTTCGATCGCATTTTGTGACGAAATATTATTATTAAAGGAAATATGATGTTATCATTGGAAAGGGAATCCTTCAAATTACAACAATAGAACAAAACAAAACAAATCATTGCTCACGTGCAGCTTGGCGGGTTGATTTTTGTGGGCTAGCGTCGAATGCCTCCACAATTCTCTTCGTTGTTTCTGCATCCGTGCTAATTCGAGGCCTTCCAGGAGGTTTGATTTTCTGCATCCTTCCCGTTTCCAGCAGTCGTTTTCTCCACTTCCCCACAGTCGACGGCTGCAATGCTACGTTAAACTCACGTCTTGCCCGTCTTGCGGCCTCACGATCGTTAGCATACGTTATTGCCCATGCAGCAATTGTAATTTGCTGTTGCATATTCAACGCCATTTTGATTAATGACGTAAGTTCTACACTGTTTTGTTTTATTCCATTGTTGTAATTTGAATAATTGTCTTTCCAACGGTAATTTCATATTCCCTGTAATGGTAATATTTTCATCACACAACGCGATCAAACGTATTTATGATTCACCCCGTATACAAATCAGTGTCTATGAGTCTGTCTGCTGTCTGTCTTGTTCTTTACGCACTCAAACAACTACTTGACCGATTTGAATAGGGTTTTCCCATCATTTAGAGATTTGTTTATGAGACAATGGACATGTATAACATACTACCGTACGTACTATAGGCCCGGAGCTAAAAAAAAAAAAAGATCGGTGCAATAAAAAAAAATCGCTTTTTTGACGCTTAAATTACTTACGCTGCCTAAACCTTAACAAATACGCCACATTAATGTACACAGAATTGAATATCTAAAAAAAATTCTACAAAAAAAGTCTGCGACAGCATATGTTTATCTTATACGGATAACTCACAGTAATCATTTTTGTTTTTCAGCTCATTGCTGCCAAGAAGATCGGGATAAGTGGATTCCCGGGCAACACCGGGTAACCAGCACGGGGTATCTAAAATTAATTACGATATCAATTTATAATTATTTTTCTTTTTACTTATTCAACTAAACACAAAAACACATTTCATTTATTTAGGTGTAGCAACACACGCCGGGTATTTGCTAGTACATTATAAAATCAAGTTCTAAGCTAAGATACAGGATTATTCAGAAAGAAGGAACAGACTTCAAACATTAACTTCTTCCAAACTACAAAAACATATAAACACAGTTCCAATGTTCCTGGAAAGAGAAAAGTTCAAATTTTACAATTTTATGCATTCAATATGAGCACCATGTGTTACACGACAAATATCAAAACAGTGGCTCATTTCTTGCCACACACGAATCAGCTGGTCTCTAGTTATCGAATTTACAGCTTCAACAGTTCGTTGTCGCAGATTTTCAAGAGTGTCAGGCATAGGAGAGGATTAAAACATGGTATTTTAAGTAACCCCACAGATAAAAATCGCCCGGGATTAGGTCGGGTGACCTGGGAGGCCACCGGCTATGAAGAGTTGATCTTCTGCTTCTCCTCTTCCAATCCAACGTCCTGTTATGTCGCCATTTTAATACAATCAACATGACAAGGAACAGCGCCAACGCGGCCGTTATCAGAACTTCGACCTTTACTCTTTCCAGGAACGTTTTAAATGTGTTTCTATTTTTTTTTTGTAGTTTGGAAGATATAAATGTTTGAAGTCTGTTCCTTCTTTCTGAATAGCCCTGTATTGTAGTAATGCCAAAAAGAACCTAGTCGCAGTCTGTTCCAGATAAAGATATTCTACCTTCCTACGTGAAATAAACAATTAAACATACACACAATAAATAATAGTTTTAAAAAACTAAAACAACACGCTTTATTAAAAAACCGAACTAAAAACATTAAAAATAATTTTAATTTCCAACACGCTTGGGATAAATAATTTTACCATCAAAAGCGTGGGGTGCTCTTTATCAATTAATATATTTGATAATAAACAGATATTGGTAAAAGTAAAGTATCTAAGAAGAATATAAAAATCATAAAGAGCACCCCACGCTTTTGATGGTAAAATTATTTACCCCAAGCGTGTTGGAAATTAAAATTATTTTTCTTTTTTTTTAGTTCGGTTTTCTAATAAAGCGTGTTGTTTTAGTTTTTTAAACTATTATTTATTTTTAATTTTTTTATTTTAATATTTTACAGAATAAGATAAAAATGTAAATATCTTTAAATTCGATACTATTGTAGTATGAGCTGAAAGTAATACTCTTCTAAAAAATCCTCCCAGCCGGATTTGAAGCAGCGACCTGTGGATTACTGAAATTATATACTAACTAAGAGTTCACCGCTCTACCAACTGAGCTCTTACAACGATTGACTAAAAAGTCGACAAGTCCGCAACCTATTATACCAGTTTTCATTTTTTTTTAATTTTCTGATGATTCTAGCCAGGATTTTAGAAACAAAATATGAAATTATTGTATTGTCACGGGTCCTTTACAAGTATACAAAGTTTCAAGTCGATCCAATGTTTCTAAGTGGGTGAAAATCGGGTTCAAAGATTCCGTTACATAGATAAAAAGACACTTTTTTTTATTTTTCTGATGATTCTGGCCAGGATTTTAGAACCAAATATGAAATTATTGTATTGTCACGGGTCCTTTACAAGTATACGAAGTTTCAAGTCGATCCAATGTTTCTAAGTGGGTGAAAATCGTGTTCAAAAATTCCGTTACATAGATACGAAGACACTTTTTTGATTTTCTGATGATTCTGGCCAGGATTTTAGAAACAATATATGAAATTATTATATTGTCACGGGACTTTTACAAGTATACAAAGTTTCAAGTCGATCCGATGATTTTAAGTGTGTGAAAATCGCGTTGAAAGATTCAGTTACATAGATAGATAGATGGATACAGGTCAAGCTAATAAAAAGCGTGTAAAAATGGTGGAGTAGTTAATGAATCTAGCGTAAGAATGTTACTTTTTTTTATTCCTTAAATAAAATGTAAATTTTTAAATCTAAATTTCCAGTTTTGTTCAGTTACAAATAATGATGGAATTTATGGCACTTGATATCGTAAGAAAAGAGAACTTGTAGACTTACATTACAATAGAAGTTGAACTGCGCTATGGCTTGTCTTACTTGTTTGCCATTATTCTTATTTCATTGATTTGCCATCACAAAACTCAATAAAAACCTGAACGAGGCATTCGTGTTTATTTGCAAGTTTATAGAAACCGTTACCAAGGCAACACCCATTTCCTTTAAAGTGTCGATATTCAAAATTACATTAAATTCATTTCCAAGAATTTAATTTAATATCCAGAAGCTAGTAAGAATTAATTATCCTTTTTTTTTTATGGACGAACTTTAGGAATTTTAGGCCATTTATAACTGACTATTTAACTCATGCCACAAATGCTAGTCAATGACCAATCACGTTTCAATGAATGTTGTTTTACAACCAATGACAGTCGTGTTTCACCTCGCTCTTTATCAGCTCCTGCTTTTGTGATAAAGAAAGCTCCTCCTTTTTAATGTTCTGAACAGGTCAAAGCATTATTTTTCTCCAACAAATACATTGAATATAGCAAATAATGAAAAGATTCCTTAATTTTACTGAGTTATTTACTAAAAAAATAAATGAATAACCCGTAATGTTGATTATGATATATAGTTTGATGTGTTTCATTATTTCTCCACTTGGGTGCCACTCTTATACGATTGCGAAATCTATTTGGCAATAAATTAATGTGATACAGCAGCAGTGAAATGAACATAACCTCACATTTCTGATTTGTTTTCAAACATCGCCGTTTACATTATATCTAAGTACATTTTTTAAGGATAACTATAGTTAACTAATGTATTTGTGAGTAAACAGCTTAATTCCCTATTATTTCGTTAAACAGTCTTAACAAATGCCACTCTTGATTTCCAAATTCTGTAGATAAATTCACTCCTCACTTCGTGAGTCGTGAATTTATCGATATTTGTAAATCACTCGTGGCATTTATTACTTATGAAAATGTTTTAAGCTGATGAAGACAAAAAGGAATATGTTACCCATCCTCGATTCTGTTACACTACATTTTTTCAAATAATTATACTTCCCTATTAATTTTTTTCGATTAAAAGAATAGAAGCAGCAGAAATTAAATATTACGATTTCTGGCAGGATATACCTTAATGGATAAAAAAAACGAAGTGAACTACAAATATTTACTTTGACATATAAAATACAGTGAGTTTACTGTACGACTTGGCCGGCGGTAGCGCGTGCAGGCGAGGTCAACACTTACTCCCGGCGAATCGCGTATATTCCAGCAAACTCAAATCACATTAACAATTTTTTAGAATAAAATTTTTAGAATAATAAATATGAAATTATTGTATTGTCACGGGTTCTATACAAGTATACAAAGTTTCAAGTCTATCCTATGTTTCTAAGTGGGTGAAAATCGTGTTCGAAGATTCCGTTACATAAATACAAAGATACTTTTTTTATTTTCTGATGATTCTGGCCAGGAATTTAGGAAATAAATATGAAATTATTATATTGTCACGGGTCCTTTACAAGTATACAAAATTTCAAGTCAATCCAATTACTTTAAGTGGGTGAAAATCGCGTTGAAAGATTCAGTTACATAGATAGATAGATAGATAGATAGATAGATAGATAGATAGATAGATAGATAGATAGATTGATAGACAGAAACAGGTCAAGCTAATATAAAGCGTGTAAAAAACAAACGTACCTTATGACAGGAGATGTTGAAAATGAGAGGGGAAATGCAGTGAAGGTCACATGGCCCTCGCCTGCATGCGCTACCTCCGGACAAGTCGTACAGTAAACTCACTGTAGAAGGGTATAGGAGAAAATGGTATGAACATATCTGCAGAATGGATACCAACAGATTGCCTAGGAAAAGTCTGAACTATCAACTATTACATACATAACTCCACAAATGTAACATGTAGAAGCTTATTGCAGTATAAATAAACAGAATCAGGAATTTTTGTAGATTTTAATACATATACCGATTTAGAATTAATAATTAATATTAATTTAAGGGCACCCGGTACTAATTTCCTTGCAATTTGGTTTAAAAAATATGTGAACATACAAAAATCAAATTTGCAGCTTATTTTAAAGTTATGTGCATGAAACATCTTCTTCTTCTTCTTCCTTCCAAGTATTAGGCCAAGGCCTGTTTACGACCATCTAGAAAATTTTCAAAGGATGGCCCAGAGATCTTCGTCCTCTTGGTATATAATTATAAACAGCTTTGGGGATCCGATTTGAACTCATTCTTTCAAGACGGTGTTTCCAATTTAGTTGGTAGGCCTACTGTTTAATAGATTCCAAAATTGGCGTAGTCTTAAATTCTTTTAAGATATCGGTGTTCTTTTTCCGATCCTATCTGGTGTAACCCGCTGTTCTGCGCATGAATCTCATTTCACAAGCCGTTATTCTGCTTTCATGTTGTCTTTTAGTGTCCATGCTTCACTACCATAGGTCAACACTGGTCTAGGCAAAGTGTTATATAAACGTAATCTGGTGTTTTCTTGTACAAGGGAAAATGAAACTTATGTCACTAATTTAACAAGAGTTCCCGATCATAATGACACTGGTTAACTTTTTAGATATATTTAATCATCATCATCTGCCTTTCAAGTATTAAGCCCAGTGGCCCGTTACGGTCTCCCGCCATCTCCGAAAAGGTCGACCCACAGATCTTCTGCCTCGAGGAATGTAGTGAAGACATATTTCCTTGTGAGTAATTAAAAATGCAAAAAAAAAAAATCCGATTCCGATTGAGGGTCTTTCCACTTTTCAGCGGTTGCCCTTTTACCAGCCGGCTGCTGGCCCTTCACATCCACATGTGTCAATCACAGAGGTAGATGATCAACAGCCAGTGTAGGGGTGACATGTAGTTAGCATGTCGAGTCCCCCAGCCGTTATAGCTGGTTCCTCAACCTGGAGCCGCTACTTATTGTAGCTACCCAATTGCCTCACGATGCTGGGTGGGCACCGGTCCCATACTGGCCGAAATACCATGAGAAAATTTCTTCCCCCATGGAGACTCGAACCAGCGCAAGTCCCGTAGCTCTGCGCCAAGGCTTCCTACCTTAACCGCTCGGCTACGGCGCGGGACAAAAAAAAAATCCAACTTCTTAAAAGTATTGTCTTGGTTACTTTTCTCAAAAACTTACCCAATTGTTGCCAAGATTTAATATGTCATTGTCCATTGTTTATTTGACAACAATAAGGTTTGCTTGTGTTCAGACATAGATTGTGATTTATTTAAACAATTCAAAGACGAATTTCTTTTGTTTAAAATTTTGCATAATTTTTTTTAATTTCAAACACTACCAATATCACAAAGATAAATTTACCTTATTGTTATTATTATAGAACTCATTAAAGGCATATCCACGCCAAAAAGTATTTCCCTACCTTTCATAGTTTCAGAGAAAAGTGTACCAAAAGATGAAAAAAATATAAGTTACGGGAAAATGCAAAAAAAAAAAAAAGTGCACATTAACAGACCGTACCTTTAGTTTAAAACATCCCAGCACCATAACTGTAAGTTTTTTTTCGCTTTGTAAGAAAAAAAAAACAAACAAGAAACACTTCCGGAAGTTAACAGGAGTGCCTTTTAACAACAAAAAAATACCACAGCGTTCTAAGTGGGGGAAAAATATATCAAAACTCATTTTTTCTGCGATCTTTGAATCACAACGGGAAGGGGGCGTAGTGACAGAGACGCCATTTTTCAAATTAATTTTTATGGGTTTAAATGTCCAAAATCGACAAAATAACATTATACATCGATAAAAAAGACCTTCCTGATTTTTTATGCAAAAAGAAAAAATCGATTTTTTCAATCCAAACAAGCACTGGATGCCCTTAAGTACTGTTTTTAGTATATGTATTACACCTCTATCTGTAAAGGTATCCATCCATAGTAATTCTGCCCAAAGGCAGGTCTTTCACTGCAATCATAGCATTTTCATGCTATGCTTGCAGCTTTAGTAGGGAATTGTAGGTGTGGTAGCTTCCCGTTGCTTTCCACACCGGTGAAGGATGATGATGATGATGATGTTGATGGTCATATGTTTTCGGGGATCGTTTGGGCCTTAAAGTTTTCCTGGCATTTGTCTTACAAGTGAGGAAAAACCCCGATAAAAACCTCATCCAGAAAAACTGCCCCGACCGGGGATCGAACCCGGGCCCACTGCGTTTCAAGGCAGCACGCTACCTCGAGATCACAGCGGTGGACATTGTAAAGGTATAACTTTCCAATGTTAAACCTTAGCTTCTTCTTTGTTAGGAGTAACTAGATTAAAGCTCATTTAGTACTGTTATTTGCATACAGATGTCATGAATGGTACGTGGTCAACATATCGACCAAATTAGACATCTAGCAAGCAACTATAGGCTACCTTATCCGCTCTTAGTGATCCTAACATAAACAAATGCCAATTGTATCCTTCCGCCATTCTCGCCACAATTGCTGTCACATTGACGGGGAGCACGTGTGAAGTATATAAGACACATGATAATTGAATGGGATAGATTACAAGAAAGCTGGTGAGATTTTTCACTGAACTTGCAAAATACATTTAAAACAACTGTTTCTCGACCACTAGTCAAAGGTCTGCCAGACTTGTGTTTTAAAAATTTAGATGGCAGCACAGCAACAGAAGACTCGACACCTTTAGCCATTTTGTTTTGAATCAGAATCGACTGAAGCATGACTTAAATGCATCACCCATATGTAATAAACTATTTTAAGTTTTAATTATTGATTAGGTATATTTTAGAATTTTTTCTATGTTTTGAATATTGTTTTCAGTCACGAAGAATAGCAAGTATTACCCATCCAAGTGTTTTGTGCAGGCGGAAAATATGTTAACTAACAAACTGTCTTTCTCTTTCTATTCCTTACTATGTTGCCACTTCCTGTCCTTTGAATTATGTTGTTTGATTGGCAGGTAGAGAGCTGACAAATACTAGGTATTTTAATGATCTGTCGTTCTGCGCGGTCAGTGGCAGAATGACTAAATTGACAACCCTGTTACTTTTGTGGTTACGCCTAGGAATGAGCTGTCCCATCCTTGATCTTCTCATTACATGTTGCCACTTGTGATTTATTGTGAGGCTGGTAACAGAGAGACGACAAATACTGTGATTTTAAATTATCCGACCGCTTGAGCGTTCCGTGCTTAAATGACTAATTTGACAACCATGTTAAGATCTTTCACACGTGTTTAGGGATTCTCCCCCCCAAATTTGAAGTTGAAAAATTTCAATACGTGATCGGATGTACAGTTTTCTCCTACATCCCTTCCACAGATTCAGTAGATCGGCGACACTAGCGCTAAAACTCTTCCCTTCCGCCCGTGAACAGTTAACTTGGATGTGTAATATATTCAGAGGACATATTTTTAATTTAATGAAGGGAACTAGATTTGCCATTCCATTATCATTAATTGATGCGTATATTTAAAAATTGTTAACTTATAGCCCCATATATTCAAATCTAATTTTAAAATTCTCTCATCAATGCCTTCCTAATTTCATATAGTGCCTTTCCATTTCTTATTAATCGACATTGGAACACCTCTTTTTTCTCTGGCAAATTCCTACCACGGAAAAGAAAAGAATTTTAAGAACAGAAATGGATGTTTTAAGAAGATAATCTGGAAAATCTAGAATGGATAGAATACGAAATAAAGAAATAAGGGAAATTATGGGTGCACAAGAGGAGCCGGACATCATAGACATTATAGAAAGAAAATATTACAGTGGTATGGCCATGTCAAAAGAATGCCAGAGCAAAGATTGCCTAAAATTGTTATGGAGTGGATCTCAATAGAAAGAAGAAAGGAGGGAGGAAGACGGAAGAAAAACTTGGATAGAAGGGGTACAAGCAGCTATTAATATCAGAGGAATGGAGGAAGATCAATGGATGGACAGAAAGGAATGGCGTTTGGTTTCCGGAAGACGGCGGCAGCTGCCATGATACCGGATGATGATAATGAAGCGATCTACTTTTTCGCGTACTTATTGCTTCTACATCGTACGTTGGTGTCTATAACCAATGAAAAGCGAGCAGGTCACATGGTTTTGTTCTGATGAGAATCATTTTAAGAGATAATAGCCTATAAGGTATTACTACGATGATGAAGTCGGTAAATTTTGCTTAGGGGAATTTTTATTCAGGCTTAAGGGTCTTTCACGAGCCTGAAAATCTTTAGATTCGGTACCCATGGCTTAAAGTCCCTTCGGAGGACTTGCTCCTTAGATTTTTCTATCCTAAAAAAACCATCTATCCTGACTGGATTTGAACCCGTGAACCTTGGGGGCTAGAGGCAAGGAACAGAACCACTAGTGCACTGCGGTCGACATATGTTTTACATATGCTGTGAAAAATGGAACAATGTGAGAGATAAGTAACATTTTCTGCTGTCTTTAAAATATAAAGGCCAAACTTAGTATTGGAGGGGATATAATCATGCATTCCTTTTTAGGCTATAAATATACGCTTTCTCCACAACTGCAGTTGCTCCGAGCGAGAGGTACAGCGGGTTGCAGTTATCCGGATTCCAGGCGTTTGCCGTCCAATGAAAACCAGACTGAATATGTGTGGGCAATTCGTGTTTTAGATTCTGATGGCTACTTCAGAATAAATATCAAGTTGACGATAAATGTGAAATTGTAATTAAGATTTTTTATTAGTTCACTATTTAACAGATAATTAATTGCTTAGTATGACTATTATTGTATTTTTTTTGTATTTATATGTAACATATGTTTGTCCTGGTGAGTGGAAGAGAAGGTCACATGGCCTTAACTTCAACAGGCTAAATAAATCTATTCTATTCTACCTATTTTATTTTTATACGATTTAACATCTAGAGTTCATATCGCAATTCGATTTTTTGATGACATTCAGTTGATCATGAATAATAATATTAATCTTCTTCTTCTTCCTTCCAAAGTATTAGGCCAAGGCTGTTACGATCCTATAGAAAATTTTCCCTCCAGCGTTTCATAGGACGGCCCAGTGATCTTCGTCCTCTTGGTATATAATTATAAACAGCTTTGGGGATCCGATTTGAACTCATTCTTTCAAGATGGTGTTTTCAAATTAGTTGGTACTGTTTAATATATTCCAAAATTGGCGTAGTCTTCAATTCTTTTAAGATATCGGTGTTCCTTTTCCGATCCCATCTGGTGTAACCCGCTGTTCTGCGCATGAATCTCATTTCACAAGCCGTTATTCTGCTTTCATGTTGTCTTTTTAGTGTCCATGCTTCACTACCATAGGTCAACACTGGTCTAGCCAAAGTGTTATATAAACGTAATATTATTATTATTATTAATAATAATAATAATAATAATAATAATAATAATAATAATAATAATAATAATAATAATAATCTTCTTCCTTTCATGTGATAGACCTAGTGGTCTGTTACGGTCTCAATCCAACGTTTGAAGGGTCTGCCCAAAGATCTCTTGCTTGGTGGCTGCTAATTTAAGATTTGACGTGGTATTCTTGTTCTGCTCATTCTTCTTACGTGAGATTTCCAGTTGTTTCTGTATTTTTGTACATATTCCATGACTGATTCTGTTTGTAATTCTTAGAAATCTCAGAATAATAATAATAATAATAATAATAATAATAATAATAATAATAATAATAATAATAATAATAATAATTCCATTCCAAGTAATTCTGTCCGAGGGCAGGTCTTTCACTGCAATCATAGCATTTTCATGCTATACTTTGCAGCTTTACTAGGGAATTATAGGTGTGGTAGCTTCCCGTTGCTTTCCACACCGATGAAGGATGATGATGATGATGATAAGATGGTGATGATGGCCGGATGATTTTCGGGGACCGTTGGGCCCTAAGCTTCCTGATATGACTTACAGTTGAGGAAAAACCCCGAAACAATCTCACCCAATCGAACCCGGACCCGATGCGTGACAAGGTAGCATGCTACCTCGAGACCACAGCGATGGACTTTAATAATAATAATAATAATAATAATAATAATAATAATAATAATAATAATAATAATAATAATAATCATCCGGTATCATGGCAGCTGCCGCCGTCTTCCGGAAACCAAACGCCATTCCTCTCTATCCATCCATTGATCTTCCTCCATTCCTCTTATATTCATAGCTGCTTGTACCCCTTCTATCCAAGTTTTCTTCCGTCTTCCTCTCTTCCTCCTTTCTATTGGGATCCATTCCATAACAATTTTAGGCCAATCTTTGCTCTGGCATTCGTTTGACATCACCATACCACTGCAATCTTTTCTTTTTCTATGATGTCTATGATGTCCGGCTCCTCTTGTACACCCATAATTTCCCTCATTTCTTTATTTCGTATTCTATCCATAATAATTAATAATAATAATAATAATAATAATAATAATAATAATAATAATAATAATAATAATATAACAATAATAATAATAATTTTCCAAACAAGTTTAAGGCCCAAAGCCTGGTACGGATTCAGTGAATCATTCGCGGTCCATCTTTTTCTAGGACGTCCCAAAGATCTCTTACCTTGAGGGCTGTATTGAAGCATGACTTTTACAAATGTATTACAATTCATTCGTTGCACTGTAGCTGATATTTATTTATAAATCGTGAGATTGGTTGTAATTGAAGTGCTTGCACGATATCTTCATTTCTTTTGCGGTCCATGCGTTGCTAAAAAATATAATTTCACTAGCCGTTATTCTGCTGACGTCAGTACTCCTCATGGTTCATGCTTCATTTCCGTAACACAGTACAGGTCTAGCTAAGGTTTTATATAAACGTATTCTTGTGAGTCGCTGGAATAGGGAAGGCTTCATGATTTTGTTAATTAATAATAATAATAATAATAATAATAATAATAATAATAATAATAATAATAATCCATCCATAGTAATTCTGTCCAAGGACAGGTCTTTCACTGCAATCATAGCATTTTCATGCTATACTTTGCAGCTTTATTAGGGTATTGTAGGTGTGGTAGTTTCCCGTTGCTTTCCACACCGGTGAAGGATGATGATGATGGTCATATGTTTTCGTGGACCGTTTGGGCCTTAAAGTTTTCCTGACATTTGTCTTACAGGTGAGGAAAAACCCCGATAAAACCTCACCCAGAAAAACTGCCCCGACCGGGATCGAACCCGGGCCCTCTGCGTGACAAGGCAGCACGCTACCTCGAGACCACAGCGGTGGACTTTCTATAAAGTTGTTAATTTATTTTAATCTTCTTGTAAGTCCATGTTTCCTTTAACAGAGATTTAGGCTCTGACATTTTGTCTTGCAGGTGAGAAAAATGCTGAGAAAGTGTTCACCCAGGAATTTTGTCACCACCGGTGATTGAATTCGAGCCTGCAGACTCCGGGGCAACGTTATGATGAACAAACATAATACTATATATATATATTTTTTTTTTTTGATTGCGGATGAGCCCATGTAGGACTATGCAAAGTACTTAGAGGCGTTTCCTTTGAGCCCAAATGTCTTTCATTCTTTTGCTATGAGCTTGTTTTCTATCATCTGTCCAAGTTGTTTCAGTTTCTTTCTTCGGTTTGTCCTCTTGGTCAACTTGCCACTTATTCACCTTAATTCTAAATATATCTCTGTTTGGGATATCTTCTTTAGTAATTCCTGCCAATTTTAAGTCCTTTTTGACTTCATCAATCCACTTCATAGTATCCACTGGAGCTTTACTTCTGTTTTCGTAGAATTCCATTATCTGTTTTGTAAGCCTATTTGAGTTCATTCGTTTAATGTGGCCATAAAATTTTAACCTTCGTTTTCTAATATCACTATGAATGCCATCATCATCATAGTACATTCACGAATTTAGGCCATTTGTTGACCTGTTTCGGCCTCAAGAGAAACACCATCCAGAAGTCTTTTGAGTGGACGTCCTGGTCTTCTTCTTCCTGCAGGTTGATATCTTAACATTAGTTTGGGTATTCTGTGATCTTCCATTCGATGAACATGTTACATTCATCTTGACTTATAATCAGAAATTTTGTTTTCTAAAGGTTCCATGTGTAATTCTTCTAAGATGTCTTCATTTTTTTATGATCTAGTAGTGTGTATCCTGCAGTCCTTCGAAGATATCTCATTTCAGCAGATCTAAGTCTCTGTATATCCTTCTGTTTCGACGTCCATACTTCGCTACCATACAAAAGAGTTGGAAGAGCCAGTGTTTTATACACTTTCAGTCTTGAATGCTTTTGGACTAACTGTGGCTTGAAGATAGAATTTATTAACCCTAAAATTCTTAAAAATTTAGATATTTACATCCTTTTCTTCTTCATATGAGATATTGCATCCTAGATATGTAAAATTTTTCACCTGCTCCAAAATTTTATTGTCCAGTACAATTTTACTTCTGACAGGATCTACACCTTGAAATGCCACAATTTTTGTTTTTTCTGTAGATATCTTTAATCCATATTCTTCTGTAATTTTGTTAAGTTCATACAGACCTTTCTGTAGATTATCTTCGGAATTTGCTATTATTATTTGGTCATCTGCAAATAGTATGGTGTTTAATTTTTTATTTTCTGATATTCTTATTCCAAATTTATATTTTTTGTTCCAGCAACATATTACTTCATTGACATAAATTGCAAAGAGTGTTGGGGATAGGGGGCAGCCTTGTCTCACACCACGATTTATAATTCCTTCTTCAGAAAATCTGTTATTTAATTTCATCTTTATGGTGTGTTGTCTTTGTAAATATTTTGTATGTTCTGCAGAAGTAAATTTGGTGTATGAATGTCTGTATATATTTTTATTTCCTTTTTACTTCTGAGACTAAATGCTTCACCTATGATTTGTGGACCTAAAACTTTTCTTATAATTTTGCATTCTTTTTTCACTAATACTATATTATTATTATTATTATTATTATTATTATTATTATTATTATTATTATTATTATTATTATTATTATTATTATTATTGTTACTAAATGATGAATGAAATATGAATGGCTTGTGTTAATAAAATTTCAACTCAGCATTTTGCTTCGATGACTGAGAAAATCCATAAAAACTCCATCTAGTTGGATGGGTCAGACCCGAAACCTTACAAAAATTCAGTCTGCGTATATTTGTGGCTGAAATACTTCTAAACGCGCTCAACGATCTCCACGAAAATGTGTACATAGATGTTTTCAAGTACGGCGAGTGTTAGCAACTATCTATTATGCTCTAAAATCATTAGGTGTAGGAATTCACCTGAAAAGAAAATTTAAAAGTCGCTCTATCGGTCGCAATTTTCAATGTTTCACAACGAAACTCAGTATATACTATAAAAATAAATCGAAATAACTATTATCCAAAACTCAGCGAAATATGACCATTCCAAGTGGGGATTTACCTGAAATCCGAATATCTCAGTCGTCCTCAATAATTTGCAGTGTTGTTTTATAGGAGGCCTTTCGATAACTTAAGTATCATCTTCTGCTTCGTCCTCAATAATTTGCAGTGTTGTTTTATAGGCACTGTTATACAATTATTAAAACTTTAACACAGTAACCTCAACGGAGTTTCATAATGTAGGCCTATTTTAAAAACATTGAAATCCGAAGATAAGAATTGACTCTAGCAAACCGCCTTCTATAGTTCGTGGCAATGTATAACTAGGCCTATGTGTTTTTTATATTTTCAGGTACGGCGAGTATTTAGCTGCTGTTATGCTCTAAAAACATTAGATGTAGATGAAAAAAAAAACTATTATATTTAGGCGCAGCATCGCAACCCCGGGTATTACCCAGTATATATATATGGTATGGTAAGAAAAATAAATGCCTGGACGGGATTCGAACCCGGATCTCTGAGTCTGTACCTCAGTGTGATATCCATTACACCACCAGGCGAATCCAATTCAAGCATTAATTTTTCTTATATATGTATTATATTCTCCATTATTACTAGATGTCGCGAGAACTCGGTCTTCACTGCCATCTAGTAGCTGACTATAACAAGTAAGCAAATTAAAGAGAACATTTTTACTTTATAGCAGTGACCGCTTTTATCGATGTTATAATATATATCCGGGTTCGAAACCCGGTCCAGGCATTTATTTTTCTTATCATTCCATATATATATATATATATATATATATATGTTATAATTAAATGTTTAACATTGAGCAATGCTAGATGGCAGTGAAGACTGAGTTCTCGCGACATCTAGTAATGATGGAGAATATAATACATATATAAGAAAGATAAGTGTTTGAATTGGATTCGCCTGGTAGTGTAATGGATATCACGCTGAGGTACAGACTCAGAGATCCGGGTTCGAATCCCGTCCAGGCATTTATTTTTCTTATCATACCATATATATATATACAGCGACACACAAGAATACGTTTATATAAAACCTTAGTTAGACCTGTACTATATTACGGAAGTGAAGCATGGACAATGAGGAGTACTTACGTCAGCAGAATAACGGCTAGTGAAAATTATATTTTTTTAGCAACACTAGGATATACTCGCATCGACCGCAAAAAAAAATGAAGACATCGTGCAAGCACACTTCAATTACAACCAATCTCACGGTTTATAAATAAGTTAAGTACCAGCTACAGTGAAACACTCAGGTGCAACGAATGAATCGTAATAAACTTCTAAAAGCCATGCTTCAATACAGCCTTCAAGGGAAGAGATCTTCGGGACGTCCTAGAAAAAGATGAACCGCGAATGATTCACTGAATCCGTACCAGGTTTTGGGCCTTAAACTTGTATGGAAAAAGATCATTATTATTATTATTATTATTATTATTATTATTATATTATTATTATTATTAAGCCTCATATGAGCAAGTTCAGTGGTGGGGTTGCCACCTTAGGCCTCTGGACAGGTTCGATTATGATGCAGCATTTCCTCTGTATCTTGATGGAACTGTTATACCGCGGTGACTCGGTCCCCAGGGTCCCGTTTGTTCTAGGAAGGTTGCACCACGTGCAGGTGAGATTGGGATTTAGATATGAGAGGTTATATATAATGAACTTCACTATACTAAAATTTATAAAACACTGGCCCAGACCCATATTATGTTACGGCAGTGAGGCCTGGATAATTCGCAGTGTAGATGAACAATGACTAACTGCGGCAGAAATGAAATTTATGAGACGTACTGCAGGTTACTCAAGAACAGACCATAAAAGGAATTCTGAGATTCTCAAAGAATTACAAACAGAATCAATCATGGAATATGTGCAAAAATACGGAAACAACTGGAAATCTCACGCAAGAAGAACGAGCAGAACAAGAATACCACGTCAAATCTTAAATTACCAGCCACCAGGCAAGAGATCTTTGGACAGACCCTTTAAACGTTGGATTGAGACCGTAACAGACCGCTAGGTCTATCACATGAAAGGAAGAAGAAGAAGAAGAAGATATATATCTTAATATATAAACATTTCGTGTCACATTGTTTGTCCGCGATGGAATCCTAAACTACTGAACCGATTTTAATAAAATTTTGCACACTGTGTGCAGTTTGATCCAACTTGAGACTTAGGGTAGTTTATAACTAAATTTGTAATCGCATTATTTTTTTATTGCAAATTATTTGTTTATTATTTAACAAAGAGTTATAATTATCTGTGAGTTCCATACGATTCTAACATATGGCGGTGTAAGGTAATTTGGTAAGGTGATTGGTTTATTATTTAACAAAGAGAGATCCAGATGGCTGTGTTTTTTGTTGCAACCGCGAATTTCAATTGTATTACAAATATTGATTATTTCATAATTTAAGTGTGTTCAGTGTTTATTTTATTTTCAATATTATTAATTTCGTGAGTATTAGTTTTATTATATAAAACTTTCCTCATTAGAGGATTGCCTCAAGGACAAAGTGATACAGACAATTATTTTTTGTAATTGATGAAATAAAGTAAAGTAAAGTGATCCCACAACAGGCCTCAGGAGGCCTTTGGGGTAGTAGGAGGTTAAGGCTCCCACTTTTTCTAGACAATCGGCACTTGATGTCAGCCGGGTTGTCAGCCCTGCGTGACGGCCGCCTTTACCCCAGAACAAGCGTCTGGTACTCATTTCCGTTAGAGGCTGAGTCGACCCCAGGGCCATAGTGCCGCCAGAGGGTTTGGGTCAGTTTAAAAATCCTGACGAAATAATTTTGTAAATATATTTTAAAAAATCAACTTGTCGGCCTCTAATTAAAGTATACATACTATAAAGTAATTTTGTAAATATGGTTTCTTAAAATGGAAAATTGCATCCTCTAATGGCCAGCGATGGCAATTCTAGAAAGATAAAAACCCTGTCCACATCTAAGGAATGCCAAAATTTGGCTACGTATCCTGGTCTATAGTACCTCTTGCCCCGCCCGCCCCGATCACAATCCTATGACAGTTTATACTATCTAGTTGGTATTTATCATAAGTAATGCCACGAGTGATTTCCAAATTATCGATAAATTCACGACTCACGAAGTGAGGAGTGAATTTATCTAGAGAATTTGGAAATCAAGAGTGGCATTTGTTAGGACTATTTAACGAATAAAATTAAGCTGTTTACTCACAAATCATTATTTAACGATAGTTATTTTAAAATATTTATATATTTAATGTAAACGGCGATGTTTTGAAAACAAATGAGAAACGATAGGTACGCTTCTACCGCTTCTTTTGTATATCACTGCAACCAGATCATACTATTTATTGCCAAAGGAACGCAATATTGTAAGGAGGAGATTTCTTTAATATGGTAATTATAACACTGATAAATATTTGGTGAAACACGACTCTGATTGGTTGTAAAACAGAAATCATTGAAACGTGATTGGTCATTGACTCCCATTTGGGGTATGAGTTAAATAGTCTTTGTAATCTGGCTGAGAGACAGCAACTTAATTTAAATTTTTAACGTATACCTTAGCCACAGCAACGCGTGGCCGGGACTTCTAGTATATATATATATATATTTATTTTTTTTAACGAGAGCCGTTCACCATGTATATAAGCTATTATATATATATATATATATATATATATATATATATATATATATATATATATATAATAGCTTATATACATGGTGAACGGCTCTCGTTAAAAAAAAAAGTAAAATCGTTCCCAGTGATGAGGAAAATCATGAAAAATAATTTTTTAAGGTTGAATTCATGAAAAATAATCTGTTGTTATAAGTGTATGTGGAATGTAACGATTTAATGAACGATGGAAATGACACCTGAAAATTCTGATGTTATTTTCAACAATTCTCAATGGCTAATGTAGAATATTTTTCACTAAACTGTCTGAAAACATTCAAAATAATTTGTTCCTCTGTGCTTTTCAAATACTTTCCTTTGCAATGTCTTATAATTATACAGAAAAGGCAATTTAGAAACAACTGAAATTCCAATGTATTAGGCCTATACATTGCGCATGCGCAGGAATATAACAATGCTCATTTTACCTATTAAACTTGTAATTATATATTTCAAAATTCTTCCATACAACTTATATATACATGTGCCAGATAATCTATTTTATTATTTTCTCTATTTCGAGTGTTAGAGAGTTAACTACAATTTCTTACACGCCTAAAGGTAAAATCGTTGTTCGACCAATGAAAATGCAGTCATACATCTGATTTGTTTACACTACAATTGAGTATATGCAGTATACTCTTGATTTTTGATCATTTTACAGGAATAACAATAATCGAATTGAGGAAGTTGACCACATCCAAAAATTATCATAAGTAATGCCACGAGTGATTTCCAAATTATCGATAAATTCACGACTCACGAAGTGAGGAGTGAATTTATCTAGAGAATTTGGAAATCAAGAGTGGCATTTGTTAGGACTATTTAACGAATAAATTAAGCTGTTTACTCACAAATCATTATTTAACTATAGTTATTTTAAAATATTTATATATTTAATGTAAACGGTGATGTTTGAAAACAAATGAGAAACGATAGGTACGCTTCTACTGCTTCTTTTGTTTATCACTGCAACCAGATCATACTATTTATTGCCAAAGGAACGCAATATTGTAAGGAGGAGATTTCTTTAATATGGTAATTATAACACTGATAAATATTGGTGAAAACACGACTCTGATTGGTTGTAAAACAGAAATCATTGAAACGTGATTGGTCATTGACTCCCATTTGGGGCATGAGTTAAATAGTCATAAGTAATGCCACGAGTGATATCCAATTTATAGAGAATTTGGAAATCAAGAGTGACATTTGTTAGGACTATTTAACGAATAAAATCAAACTGTTTACTCACAAATCTTTATTTAACTATAGTTATTTTAAAATATTTATATATTTAATGTAAACGGCGATGTTTCAAAACAAATGAGAAACGATTGGTACGCTTCATTTGCTTCTTTTGCTCATCACTGCAACCAGATCATATTATTTATTGCCAAAGGATCGGAATATTGTAAGAATCCACCCTAGTGGAGAAATATATAACCAACGTTATAGGTATTAATTAATTTCTGATGTCATATGATGAAATTATGTCAATTATATTTTTCTGCAACGTCATTTACTGGAAAATAATTCGTTTCAGAAAGTGCGAACAGTGGTTTCTTTTTTTAATGGTATAATCAATTGCTACAGATGTTTTTATATTATCTCCAGCATGCGCTATCTGCTGACATTCATGCACTATATATACAATCTGGTAGCCGTATTTCTTGGAAAGTCAGTCACTGCAAAATAATTCTGTGACCTATTCAGAATGTTAAAAAGGAGGAGCTTTCTTGTAATATGACTATTTAAACTCATGCCCCAAATGGGAGTCAATGACCAATCACGTTTCAATGATTTCTGGTTTTACAACCAATCAGAGTCGTGTTTCACGACATATTTATCAGTGTTAGGATTATAATTATATTAAACAAAAGCTCCTCCGTTTTAAAATTCTGAACAGGGTATGACCGTTATTTTGCCAGTGAATGAGCCTATAACAAATACGGCTACCAGATTGTATATAATAGTGGCTACATGTAAACATTTGTAGCAATTGATTTATACCACAAAAACAAGAAAACACTGTTGCACTTTCTTAAATGTATTTTTCCCCAGGTAATAATCGAGAAAAATTATAATTGTCATATTTACATCATACGACATGCACAAAATGAATTAATATTACAGATTGATGTGTTTCATTTTTTCTCCACTAGAGAGCAGTCTTACAATATTGCGTTCCTTTGGCAATAAATAGTATGATCTGGTTGCAGTGATAACACAAAAGAAGCAGTTAGAAAAAAAAAAAAAAGCGGACCTATCGTTTCTCATTTGTTTTCAAACATCGCCGTTTACATTAAATATATAAATATTTTAAAATAACTATAGTTAAATAATGATTTGTGAGTAAACAGCTTAATTTTATTCGTTAAATAGTCCTAACAAATGCCACTCTTGATTTCCAAATTCTCTAGATAAATTCACTCCTCACTTCGTGAGTCGTGAATTTATCGATAATTTGGAAATCACTCGTGGCATTACTTATGATAAACTGTGAGGAGTGAATTTATCTAGAGAATTTGAAAATCAAGAGTTACATTTATTAGGACTATTATTTAAGCTGTTTACTCACAAATCATTATTTAAATATAGTTATTTTAAAATATTTATATATTTAATGTAAACGGCGATATTTGAAAACAAATGACAAACGTTTGTTATGCTTCATTTGTTCATCACTGCAACCAGATCATAATATTTATTGCCAAAGGATCACAATAATGTAAGAATGCACCCTAGTGGAGAAAAAATGAAACACATCAAACTGTTTATAATCAACATTATAGGTTATTAATTAATTTCTGATGTCCTATGATGTAAATATGTCAAATGTATTTTTCTGGAACGTAAATTCCTGGGAATAATACTTTTAAGAAAGTTCAAACAGTTTTTTTTGTGGTGTAATCAATTGTTACAAATGTTTTTATATTATATTCAGCAAGCACTATCTGGATCTGGTTACATTCCTGCACTATATATATATATATATATATATATACAATCTGGTAACCACATGCATTCTAGAATTCTTACATCTTAATATAAATTGTTATATTCAACATATTTCTTAGAGAGTCAGTCACTGCAAAATAATGCTCTGACCTATGTAGAATGTTAAAAAGGAGGAGCTTGATTTTAAAGTGATAAAATTAAATTGATAAAATCGAGGTGAAAAACAACTGTGATTGGTTGTAAATCAAAATTCATTGAAATATAATTGGTCATTGACTCCCATTTGTGGCATGAGTTAAATAATCATTGTTAACATAAAATATGCAACTAATGAATGTTACTTAGATTGATTGGAAAGACACAAAATAGTAAGAAACACGTCAGTATTGAAAATAAGCTACTAAATAGTTTACTGACAGAATGTTGACAATGCCATCACTCAATTACCAGCACTTTTATCAGTTAAATAGTGTAAGGAAATCTGTTAGCACTTCTATCAAACAGTTTCAAACTAGCGCTTATATTGTTCAGCAGTGATGACAGATTCATTGCAACTCTTCTGTTTATTTTCTTAATACCAAAACATCACTAGACTTTATTTTTTCATTATACAAGCATTTTATAGAGCAATACAGATTTTTAGTATAAGACAGATTTTAGAAAAGAAATGGGAATATAATGGTACTGTACATCAACTATATGTAGACTTCAAAAAAGCATATGATTCAATTATGAGGGGAGAAGTTATATAGTATCCTGCTGGAGTTCGGAATTCCTAAAAAGTTAGTTAGACTTATACGAATGTGTCTAAATGGCTCAAAGAGTAGGGTGCGTGTAGGCAAACAGTTTTCAGACACTTTTGAAATCCAGAATGGGTTGAAGCAAGGAGATGCACTATCTCCTCTACTATTTAATTTTGTACTAGAGCATGCCATTAAATCTTTAGAGAATGAGGAAGGCTTACAACTCAATGGTATTAATAAGCTGTTAGTTTATGCTGATGATGTGTACTACTGGCCGATAGCGAGGAGATACTAAAGGCCAACACGCACACACTATTGAGTAACACTAAGAAATTAGGACTGGAAGTAAATATCGGTAAAACTAAATATATGGTCACACGTAGAAATTCAGTATGTAATGGAAATGGGCAGCTAATGACAAATGAGGGAAATTTTGAGGAAGTGACTGAATTCAAATACCTAGGAACAATAATCACAAATAGGAATGAGATGCACAAAGAAATTGAACATAGGCTCAATTCTGGAAATGCATGCTATTATGCATTGCAGAGACTTTTGATGTCCCAACTCCTTTCAAAAAAAGTTAAGCTGAAAATATATAAAACTATTATTCTACCAGTTATATTACATGGATGCGAAACATGGACTCATACTTTAAGAGAGGAAAGGAGATTACAAGTATTTGAGAATAAAGTTCTTAGGAAAATTTTTGGACCAAAGAGAGATGAACAGACAGGTGAATGGAGAAGACTACATAACAATGAACTACATAGTCTTTATAAGAAGCCAGATATAATAAGAACAGTCAAGTCTCGTAGAATGCAATGGGCAGGACATGTTGCACGTATGGGGAATGAAAGACATGCATGGAAGGTTCTTGTAGGAAAGCCGGAAGGAAAACGCCCAGTTGGTAGACCAAGAATGAGGTGGGAAGTAGATTATACAGGGAATGATTGGAAAACATTGGCTCAGGATAGGGATGTATGTAGAACTTATGTCCGCGCGCCCATGAAGCTATGGGTTCGATAGTGCCAGTGAGTAAGTAAGTAAGTAAGTAAGTAAGTAAGTAAGTAAAGTAACTAAGTATGTAAGTAAGTACTCAATAGTGTGCGTGTTAGCCCTTAATATCTCCTCACTACCGCCTAATAATACTATCCATCCATAGTAATTCTGCCCGAAGACAGGTCCTTCACTGTAATCATAGCATTTTCATACTATGCTTGCAGCTTTACTAGGGAATTGTGTAGGTGTGGTAGCTTCCCGTTGCTTTCCACACCGGTGAAGGATGATGATGATAATGATAATGGTAAGGATGATAATGGTAAGGATGATGGCCATATGATTTCGGGGACCGTTTGGGCCTTAAAGTTTTCGTGACATTTGTCTTACAGGTGAGGAAAAACCCCGATAAAAACCTCACCCAGAATAACTGCCCCGACCGGGGATCGAACCCGGGCCCGCTGCGTGACAAGGCAGCACGCTACCTCGAGACCACAACGGTGGACAATAATACTATATCATCAGCATAAACTAACAGTTTATTAATACCATTGAGTTGTAGGCCTTCTTCGTCTTCTAAAGGTTTGATGGCATGCTCTAGTACGAAATTTAACAGAGAGATGGCACTAGGCGGCTAAAATTGAAGAGTCGTTCGTGTTCTACATTTAAATTCAATATGCTCCACTGATCTCTTAAAGTTCTGAATGCCTCAAATCAGTAGCGCAACAATAGAGAAGACATCGTAAACTGTTAGGTACAGCTGTCACTGGAGGAGATTAGAAACATAATGAGAAACGAAATTTCGTGTAAAACCTGATTTGATGCTGTCATTAAAACATTTAATTCCGGTTTTGTCAAAAAGTAAGGAAAGCACAAACTGAACAGTTCACAAAACTGTTGACGGAAGTGGCCAGATATTCACATGGGCTGGAAAATAGCAACTTCTTAGAAACTTGAGTTATCTACACTCCTTTCCCATGTTAAGTTTACATACAGTTGGGAATAGAATTGATCATAAGTAATGCCACGAGTGATTTCCAATTTATCTAGAGGATTTGGAAATCAATAGTGGCATTTGTTAGGACTATTTAACAAATAAAATTAAGCTGTTTACTCAAAAATCATTATTTAAATTTAGTTGCCGGTAATTTTAAAATATTTATATATTAATGTCAACTGCCATGTTTGAAAACAAATGAGAAATGTTTGGTTATGTTTCATTGTTCATCCATTGCAACTTGATCATATCATTTACTGCCAAATAGGATAATAATAATAATAATAATAATAATAATACTAATAATAATAATAATAATAATAATAATAATAATAATAATAATAATAATAGCAATAATGATAATAATAATAATAGCAATAATAATAATAATAATTAATAATAATAATAATAATAATAATAATAGTACTACTGGCCGATAGCGAGGAGATACTAAAGGCCAACACGCACACACTATTGAGTAACACTAAGAAATTAGGACTGGAAGTAAATATCAGTAAAACTAAATATATGGTCATACGTAGAAATTCAGTATATAATGGAAATGGACAGCTAATGACAACTGAGGGAAATTTTGAGGAAGTGACTGAATTCAAATACCTAGGAACAATAATCACAAATAGGAATGAGATGCACAAAGAAATTAAACATAGGCTCAATTCTGGAAATGCATGCTATTATGCATTGCAGAGACTTTTGATGTCCCAACTCCTTTCAAAAAACGTTAAACTGAAAATATATAAAACTATTATTCTACCAGTTATATTATATGGGTGCGAAACATGGACTCTTACTTTAAGGGAGGAAAGGAGATTACGAGTATTTGAGAATAAAGTTCTTAGGAAAATTTTTGGACCAAAGAGAGATGAACAGACAGGTGAATGGAGAAGACTACATAACAATTAACTACATGGTCTTTATAGGAAGCCAGATATAATAAGAACAGTCAAGTCTCGTAGACTGCGATGGGCAGGACATGTTGCGCGTATGGGGAATGAAAGACGTGCATGGAAACTTCTTGTAGGAAAGCCAGAAGGAAAACGCCCAGTTGGTAAACCAAGAATGAGTTGGGAGAACAACATTAACTATGTTTTGAGGCAAGTAGATTATACAGGGAATGATTGGAAAGCATTGGCTCAAGATAGGGATGTATGGGGAGCTTATGTCCGCGCGGCCATGAATCTTTATTTGGTAATCTACTTTCTTCCATTCTTTCTACATGTTCTTTCCACTGTTTCTTCTAGTTAAATATCTTTTCTTTTATGGAGTAGATCTGCAGGTCTTCACGGATATCCTCGTTTCTTATCTGGTCCATTCTAGTGCAGCCATTTACTCTTCTTAAAAATTTCATCTCGGCTGCTTGGATTTTACTTTCTTGTTTGGTAGTGGTAATCCAAGATTCACTCCCATACAAAAGTATGTAAATATGGAAGGTTCACCCGAATGGGTATTATTCTTTGCTATATTCGGAGATCGATTTTGTTCTTTCCTGGCACTCGGTGATATGATATTGGTTGCATCTCTGTCCTCACAATTCACACACACATTGGTCATTCGGGGTGTGGAATGTCTTGTTCTTGCATAATTTGTGGTGGAAGCCGTGAATGGCTAGTCTTGTAATGGTGTGTCTCTGCTCCTGATTCTCTTTGGTCCAGTTGCGATCGATCATTGCAGTCGATATCTATCTCCGCTCTTTTAATTCTTCTCAGTTCTAGTAGCTTGTATACAAAAGTATATCCCGATTCCGATTGAGGGTCTTTCCACTTTTCAGAGGTTGCCCTTTTACCAGCCGGCTGCTGGCCCTTCACATCCACATGTGTCAATCACAGAGGAAGATGATCAACTGCCAGTGTAGGGGTGACATGTGGTTAGCATGTCGAGTCCCCCAGCCGTTATAGCTGGTTCCTCAACCTGGAGTCGCTACTTATTGTAGCTACCCAATTGCCTCACGATGCTGGGTGGGCACCGGTCCCATACTGGCCGAAATACCATGAGAAAATTTCTTCCCCCATGGAGACTCGAACCAGCGCAAGTCCCGTAGCTCTGCGCCAAGGCTTCCTACCTTAACCGCTCGGCTACGGCGCGGGGCATACAAAAGTATATCAGACCTTAAATAATAACTATTGTTATAATTGGCATTGTCAAACCCGTAGGTTCGTGGCCGCGCGGACATAAGCTTTCTACACATCCCTATCCTGAGCTGATGTTTTCCAATCTACTTCCCTCAAATCATGGTTAATGTCATTATCCCATCTCATTTTTTGGTCTACCAACTGGGTGCTTTCCTCTGGTTTTCCTACAAGAAGCTTCCCCTTTCCATTCCCAATTCGTGTCACATGTCCTGCTCTTCGCAGTCTATGAACTTATTATAGGCCTATCTGATTTCCTATAAAGATCGTGTAGCTCACTTATGTAGTCTTCTCAATTATGTCCCTTCTGTGTTTGAGCCCTTGACATGGATTCCCTCAAGTATTCCCCGCCCGGTGAACCGAATGGGGGACTTTTTCCTCCGGAAAATTTTACCCCAGTGCAACCCATGTCCGCGTTTCTTGACGGTTGTACTTTTGCGGTGAAACATCATCACTTTTTCGAGCAAGGTACTTTTTTCGTCTTGCTTACCGCCTTCGATCTGTCCGGTTAACCTTTTCGGCAGCAATGCTACCCCGCGAAAGTCTCTAGAAATTCAAATCATAATTTAATATTACAAAAAAAACTGTACCTGATTAAAATTCCTCTCCAAATCAGATCTAATTCAATACTTTAGATCTACTGCTCAGACACAGGAAGTATATTTTAGATTTTTTTCCAGTGAAAAAAAAATATTTCCCCTCGGCTAGGTTTGATACGCGATACCGCATTCGGTTAGGAACTGTAGGCCTAAATACTCCTAAAATTAGGTTGCACTCCAATTGTTTTTTTTTATAATGTTACTAACTGTTATCAGATAAGTTAGATTCCCGAATCGGAATCAAAGATCAAATATTTTATCCCGGTCAACGTAAATGCAATTTTTGGAAGGACAGCAAGAATTTCAAGAAGAAAAAAAAAATAGAAACTCAGTTATAAGGGAGAAAATGAAGATTGAAGACAATATTTTAGATAATCAATTGAGTTGGTGTTTACTTGATGAAAATCCATATTTATTAATTAAATAAAAATAAAACATAGTTTTATTTGATTTTCATATTTATTATATAATTCAATACAGTAACTTAATTATATAATAAATATGGAAATCAAATAAAACTACGTTTTCTTTTTATATAACTATTTTAGATTATATTAAAACTCAGTAATTAAGATGGTACGGGCATGTCCAGCGAATGGAAGAGGATCGGCTACCAAAATGTGTTTTGGAATGGAAACCTGAGGGAAGAGGAGGCAGAGGAAGACCTAAAACCTCCTGGAGTCAGGGAATATAGGCTAATTATCCATGAAGGAGAAACATCTACAACCAGGAGATTGGATGGACCGACAAAATTGGCTGTTAGGAATCAGACGATGTCAAAGTCATTAATCAATCGATGATTTATCTATCTAAGAGAATTTGAGAACACAGCATCCTTAGGAGAAGTTTAATATTCTGATTCAGTAGGACACGTTACAAAATTATAGATAGATCATCGGTTGATTAATGTCTGTAACATCGTCTGATTCCTAACAGCCAATTTTGTCGGTCCATCCAATCTCCTGGTTGTAGATGTTTTCCTTCATGTATAAAGATATTCCCTGACTCCAGGAGGTTTTAGGTCTTCCTCTGCTTCGTCTTCCCTCAGGTTTCCATTCCAAAACAGATTTTGGTAGTCAATTATCTGATATGAATAATAGCGTATAAGCTACAAAATTGCCAGCTGGTGAGCTTCTACACTTGAAAGTTCAGCTTGACGTAGCGATTAGCCTGGTAATAAAATAAACGACGTTAAACTCCCCCCCCCCAAAAAAACTACAAACGTTGTATGAATCTGAATTAAAGTCTGTTAACTCCTTGATTTCAGGGGGGGGGATACTTGGCAAGATGCTAAGCTGTACCTTTGTTTTTATTATCCTGTTCTATAATTAGACTGGGAAGGCATTTAGCCGGTGGAGCATGCCTTCTTCGCAAGGGACTTCATAAGATCCGTAGGAAATTATAATTTACGAATTTTCTATTTCCTGAACTAAGTTACAGGCACTATCGAACCCTTAGGTTCATGGCCGCGCGGATATAAGCTTTCCACAAATGTTTTTCACTCATCTCCAGCACAATGTACTTCCTTCTAATCATGGATAATGTTATTCTCCCACCTCATTCTTGGTCTGCCTATTGAGCGCTTTTCCTCTGGTTTTCCTACAAGGAGTTTCCACGTCTAATAGCTTAAATCGTTAAAGCACTGGAATAGATAACAGATTTCCGAAGCAGGCTTGGACGTGCAAACCACGTGGGAGAAGAGAACCTGGCAGACCAAGAAAGCGATGGAGTATTGAGCTGCAACAGGCCATGGAGCCATGAAGATGATGATGATGAACTCTGATTCTTTAGGATCATTTTCATGTAAAAATTTTTATTGTAGCATCAAAATTCAGTCCGTGACGTAAGAGTTTAAATACCATTGGTCAGCATTAAAATTTTAATATGCATTTTTTTTCTGTTTCCATTTTTTTGACATTTTCCAAAACTGAAAATGCTCCTTACGATGTAATTTTTATGCTATCAAAGTGAGATTTTGTGGTTAGATTTTCCAATAAATGCTAATTCAAATTTGCTATGCAGTTACTAGTCTATGACACATGTGTTCTTTTAAATTGAGATGGAAAAAATAATGAGGGATAAAAATATTTTTCTTCAAAAATGAAAAATAAGCAGTATTCTCCCTTTATGAATATTTTTTGCATAGCAAATGTGCTTAGAGGAATCATAAAGATTCTGAATCTCAAATTTCATCAGAGAATATTTAAAAATCCATCTTAAGGAGCATTTTTTTAGAAAATGTAAAAAAAATAGCTTTAAAAATCGTAATTCTGAAACTATTCTACTTATAAACACCAAACTTCACAGAAACACTTGTATAAACACATAATGTATGTGATAACAATTTCAAAAGAATCAGATGAAAACTAAAAAAAAAAAAAATTGAAATTCACCAGTCGGTCCCCTTAAGTTAGTGCAGTGAGGAAGGGAAGGAATAACAAATAAAAGCCGGAGGTGGAGTTAAACATTGGTTAAAAATATAGAGAACGATTAATTCTTATACTTCCGAACGGTGTGGCACCTCTAGAAGTGAAGTAAAGTAAAGTAATCCCACTACAGGCCTCTGGAGGTCCTTGGGGTAGTGGGAGGTTAAGGCTCCTACTTTTTCTAGACAATCGGCACTTGATGTCAGCCGGATTGTCAGCCCTGCAGGGTGACGGCCGCATTTACCCCCAGAACAAGCGTATGGTACTCATTTTCGTTAGAGGCTGAGTCGACCCCAGGGTCATAGTGCCGCCAGAAGGTTTTGGTCAGTTTAAAAATCCTGACTCCACCGGGACTTGAACCCTCGACCTTCCGACTTGTAGCGCAGTGCCTTAACCACTAACGCTACGGCGTAGGCTACACCTCTAGAACTAAATGTAATTAGGCCTACACGGTGTAGTATATAAGAAAATGTTTGTCTTTTGTATTTTATTTGCTTGTGAATCAGTTTTTCGTGTTGATTAAAAATATTATTAATTTTTTTTTAATATTAACGAGTCTACACATATAACGAAGTTTTTAATTTTTTATCTTATCAGCTTACAGCATAACTTCCAGAGATAATTGGAGAAATTCACGATAGTCTTTCTGTCCGAGGATCTCGGAAATGCTGTTCCCAGAATTTAGAGAGAACCTAGGAGCCATCATGACATTTTCAACATGATTTATCAAGCTATGCTATCGGGTGACAAATCCCATCCTACGTTCTGTCAGTCAAATTATAAAATGTATGGAATTGTAGTTTTTTTATATAAATATGGATTTTTATGTAAATATTGCATTTCGCTAATATTCATAAGTAATGCCACGAGTGATTTCCAAAGTGAGGAGTGAATTTATCATAAGTAATGCCACGAGTGATTTCCAAATTATCGATAAATTCACGACTCACGAAGTGAGGAGTGAATTTATCTAGAGAATTTGGAAATCAAGAGTGGCATTTGTTAGGACTATTTAACGAATAAAATTAAGCTGTTTACTCACAAATCATTATTTAACTGTAGTTATTTTAAAATATTTATATATCTAATGTAAACGGCGATGTTTGAAAACAAATGAGAAACGATAGGTACGCTTCATCTGCTTCTTTTGTTTATCACTGCAACTAGATCATACTATTTCAGAATATTAAAAAGGAGGAGCTTTCTTTAATATGGTAATTATAACACTGATAAATATTTCGTGAAACACGACTCTGATTGGTTGTAAAACAGAAATCATTGAAACGTGATTGGTCATTGACTCCCTTTTTGGGGCATGAGTTAAATAGTCTAGACTATTTAACTCATGCCCCAAATGCGAGTCAATGACCAATCACATTTCAATGGTTTTTTATTTAAAACCAATCACAGTCGTGTTTCGCCTACAATTTACCAACTAAAGTTTATCATAATAAAGAAAGCACCTCCTTCTTAATATTCTGAATAGGTCATAGCATTATTTTGCAGTGACTGACTCTGTAAGAAAAACAGCTACCAGATTGTATATATAGTGTATGAATGTCAACACATAGCGCACGCGGGAGTTAATATAAAAACATTTGTAGGAATTGATTATACCACCAAAAAAAGAAACGACTGTTTGCACTTTCTTAAATGTATTTTTCCCAAGTAATAACATTTCAGAAACATATAATTGTCATATTTACATCATAGGACCAGAAATTAATTAATATACAGTTTGATGTGTTTCATTTTTTCTCCACCAGAGTGCATTCTTACTATATTGCGTTCCTTTAGCAATAAATAATATGATCTGGTTGCAGTGATGAACAAGAGAAAGAAAGGAAGCGTACCAATCGTTTCTCATTTGTTTTCAAACATCGCCGTTTACATTAAATATATAAATATTTTAAAATAACTGTATTTAAACAATGATTTGTGAGTAAACAGCTTGATTTTATTCGTTAAATAGTCCTAACAAATGCCACTCTTGATTTCCAAATTCTCTAGATAAATTCACTCCCCACTTCGTGAGTCGTGAATTTATCGATAATTTGGAAATCATTCGTGGCGTTACTTATGAGAATTTGACAATCAAGAATGGCATTTTTTAGGAGTATTTAACGAATAAAATTAAGCTGTTTACTCACAAATCATTAGTTAACTATAGTTATTTTAAAATATTTATATATTTAATGTAAACGGCGATGTTTGAAAACAAATGAGAAACGATTGGTACGCTTCATTTGCTTCTTTTGTTCATCACTGCAACCAGATCATATTATTTATTGCCAAAGGATCGCAATATTGTAAGAATGCATCCTAGTGGAGAAATGTATAACCAACATTACAGGTATTAATTAATTTCTGATGTCCTATGATGTAAATATGTCAATTATATTTTTCTGCAACGTCATTTCCTGGAAAATAATTCGTTTAAGAAAGTGAAAAAAGTGGTTTCTCTTTTTTTTGTGGTATAATCAATTGCTGCAAATGTTTTTATATTATCTCCCGCATGCGCTATCTGCTGACATTCATGCACTATATATAAGCCGTATTTCTTAAGAGAGTTCGTCACTGCAAAATAATGTTATGACCTATTCAGAATGTTAAAAAGGAGGTGCTTTCTTGAATATGATAAACTTTCGTTGATAAATTCGAGGCGAAAGACGACTGTGATTGGTTGTAAATAAAAAATCATTGAAATGTGATTGGTCATTGTCTCCCATTTGGGGCAAGAGTTAAATAGTCATAAGTATTGCCACGAGTGATTTCCAATTTATCTAGAGAATTTGGAAATCAAGAGTGGCATTTGTTAGGACTATTTAACGAATAAAATTAAGCTCTTTACTCACAAATCATTATTTGAATATAGTTACCGGCGCTTTAAAATATTTATATAGTTAATGTAAACGGCGATGTTTGAAAACAAATTAGAAATGTGAGGTTGTGTATACCTATTCACTGCAACTCGATCATATTATTTATTGCCAAATAGGATCGCAATATTGTAAGAATGCACTCTAGTGGAGAAATAATGAAAACACATCAAACTATTATAATCAACATTATAGGTTAATCATTTATATTTTGAATAAACAACTCAGTAAAATCACTGAATCTATTCATTAGTTGCTATATTCAATGTATTTGTTGGAGAAAAATAATGGTCTGACCTGTTCAGAATATTAAAAAAGGAGGAGCTTTCTTTATCACAAAAGCAGGGGCTGATAAAGAGCGAGGTGAAACACGACTGTCATTGGTGTAAAACAGAATTCATTGAAACGTGATTGGTCATTGACTACCATTTGGGGCATGAGTTAAATAGTCAATGTAAATAGTTATTTGGCTCCTTTCTTTATGGTGAAAATAAACGTATTACACCACACCACCAGCATCATCATAGTCAATTCACGAATTTGGGCCATTTGTTTCGGTCTCAATAGAAACACCATCCAAAATTCTTTTAAGTGGACGTCCTTATCTTCTTCCTGCAGATTCATAGCTTAAGTTCTGCTTGGGTATCCTGTGATCCTTCGTTCGATGAACATGTCGCATCCATCTTGACTTGTAATCAGAAATTTTGTTTTCTAAAGGTTCCATGTGTAATATTCTTCTTTTTTTATACTGATTTTCCTTCTTGTTTTGCCTTTTTATTTTGTGTTTTACCTGTTTGTTAACTTACTTTTAATTCTCACATAGACACAAGAACAGGACACACACCCAGACCCAAGGTGGAAATTTAAAATCCCCTACCCCGCCAGGAAACCGAACCTTGGTCGCCGGAGTATAGAAGGTAGTAACCCTACCGACTACGCCACGGCGGACAAAAGTTAATACAACAGTTTTTTTAAACCCGTTTTTTTCTCCCTTTTTTCCTTCCTTTCTCATATTCTTTCGTTTATACTGTTCTTCCTTATTGTTTTACCTTTGTTAACCTTTTTATCTTATTCACACATACAAACACAACACAAGACACACACCCAGACCCAAGGTGGAGATTTAAAATCCCCTACCCCGCCGGGAATCGAACTCGGGTCGCCGGAGTGGAAGGTAGGAACTCTACCGACCACGCCACGGGGACGGACTTCTAAGATGTTTTCATTATTTTTTATGATCTAATAGTGTGTATCAAGCAGTCCTTCGAAGATATCTCATTTCAGCAGAACCAAGTCTCTATATAGGCCTATCATTGTGTTTCAATGTCCATACTTCGCTTCGCTACCGTACAAAAGTGTTGGAAGATCCAGTGCTTTATACACTTTAATCTTGAATGTTTTCCTCTAATCGTGACTTAGAATTTATTAACCCTAAAATCCTTTAAAAAATTATATTTTTGCATTTACATCTTGATGTGACATACTGCATCCTAGATGTGTAGAATTATTCACCTGCTCCAAAATTTTGTCCAGTACAATTGTACTTCTGACAGGATCTACACCTTGAAATGTCATATTTTTTGTTTTCACTGTAAATATCATTATTTAGACCTAAAAAAACTAATTCCTCTGAGACGTATTGATGCTTTATGAATAAAATTAACATTTTTTTAACTCGGTGCGCGTGAATTATTAATACGGAAGTAGACAAGTGTAAAAGCGAATGAGGGATTGGAATTTACATTCCACTTGAACGCCATGTCCTTTATTGTGTCTTCAAGAAGTGGCTTGTGAATATAGGAAAATATTGTAAGACAAGGGTGTAGTTTATCACCTACCCTTTTTAATCTATATATTAATGACATCATCCAAAATTGGAAAAGTATTGTTAATATAGGTATAAGAATGGACCGTTTTAAAATATTAAATGTTTTAATGTATGCTAACGATGTGGTTATTATTCAAGAAATGAAAATAATTTGCAGTGCTCTTTACATCAATTAAATCAGTTATGCCAAGAATATAATTTCAAAATATCAAAGAGAAAAAAAAAACAAAAATAATGGCATTTTGGGGAAACGATCATATAAGATCAAAAATCGTAATAGACAACAAATCTCTGGAACAAGTAACAAATTTTAATTATTTGGGTTGTAATTTTACTATAAACACAAAAAAAAACTGAAAGAGACATAGGCCTACATATGAAACTGTCGAAATTTCAAATGATATGCGGAACTATACATAAAACATTAAAGAATAAAACAGGAAGAGATACTAGATTGAAGTTTTATAAAACATTGGCAGTTCCTGCGTTACTTTATGGGAGCGAAACTTGGGTAATGTCCAAAAAACTGCAAAGTAGAATACAAAGCGCAGAAATGAACTTCCTTAGAAGAACAAAAGGCTGCACAAAATTGGATTGGATAAGGAATTATAAGGAATTATAAGATATAAGAACAGAGTTAAATATATATCCATTGGATGAGAAAATCAGAGAATGTAGAGAGAAATGGTTTACACACATGGAAAGAATGAATGTATCAAGGTTACCAAGAGCAGCATTCAACTACAAGCCAAGAGGTTCAAGGAATGTAGGAAGGCCAGTGAAAAGATGGACAGAACAACTGTGAGGCGGAACGCAGGCAATTTGCTTAGCCCGTGAAGTGAAGAAGAAGAAGAAGAAGAAGATTATTAAATTGTTATTATAAAAGTAGCGTATAAGTTGGTATATTATAGTTGTATGTAACAGTAAAATCTAATGAGTAACACTAAGGCCTATAGGGACTGGAAGTAAATATCAATAGAAATAATAAAAATTAGGGAAATTTTGAAAAGAAGTATCTGAATATAAATATCTGGGAACAATAATTACGGTACAAACAGGAAAGTGGCGCAAAAAGAAATTATACGTAGGCTCAATTCTGAAAAAGACATGCTATTACGATCACAGGGACTCTTTCCATCCCGACTTTTCTCAAAAGTGTTGGAGAGATACCTGTCAAGACATAGGTAAATGGTGTATATACCCGTTTAAGGAGTAAGCGCAGTTGTTGACGGAGGGCACTGCTGTCGTGTTTATGCAGGAATAGATCACGTGACACTGCTATCTATGAGTGCAGAGGGGAATGGGACGTGGGACGCTGACAGTGTACACCGCCTTATATGACGTCACGTGTAGCAACAAACAGAGCTTCGTAATTCTTCCGCCTGCAGAGATATTTTAAATGACTAATAGGACTAGTACTGTTTACACAACAACAAACGCTTGGTACCATGAGTTTAGGCCTTAAGCGCTATATTATCGGAGTTCGAAATATCGTAATTTCAGTCCTCAGATAACTGGGAAACTAATTTTAATGATATAAGCCCTATGTATGTTACTTTCATTCACAGACTTTTCACCGCCTGAGGTCATATATGTGATTATGTGGCAGTGGGAGTGCATTTCTGTAGAAGTTCCCTTACTTTCATTTGATGAGTAGGCCTAATATAAAACCGATTATGAAATCGGCCAACCCACTGTTATATCGAACATCTCACTATTCCTCATCCTTCCTCGTTTCAGCCACCCGACTTTGGAATTCCCTCCCCTCGTATATCAAGGTCTGCCCGACTCAAAAACAGTTCCAGAAAAAACTCACTACATATTTCCTTAGACAATATAATATATATCCATGTTCCATGTATACTAATATTATTTCCTTATATTTTAAACTTCCTTTACCAAGCCAATTACTTATAAAAATTATAGGTGTTTATTATTTTTTTTTTCAAATGCCCCAGGTTTGTCTTTTCGACATTCCTGGTTTCTCTCCTGGCATGGCGTACTTGTAACCCACTTCTGAGGTTGGGGCGCCTGGAAGGCGGGGTTACGCAGCTCGGATGATATTATGGGTGATGATGATGATAATGGTGCACCAGGAGAGTCCCTAATCTTAAGCTTAACCTAAGATGAATATGAATGATGATGATTGCGATGGCCATATGATTTCGGGGACCGATTGGGCCTTAAAGTTTTCCTGACATTTGTCTTACAGGTGAGGAAAAACCCCGATGAAAACCTCACCCAGAAAAACTGTCCCGGCCGGGGATCGAACCCGGGCCCGCTGCGTGACAAGGCAGCACGCTACCCCGAGACCACAGCGGTGGACAGGTTATTATTATTGTTACTATTATTATTACTATCTTCTTCTTCCTTTCATGTGATAGACCTAGTGGTCTGTTACGGTCTCAATCCAACGTTTGAAGGGTCTGCCCAAATATCTCTTGCCTGGTGGCTGCTAATTTAAGATTTGATGTGGTATTCTTGTTCTGCTCATTCTTCTTACGTGAGATTTCCAGTTGTTTCTGTATTTTTGTACATATTCCATGACTGATTCTGTGTGTAATTTATTATTATTATTATTATTATTATTATTATTATTATTATTATTATTATTATTATTATTATTATTATTATTATACTTACACTTACTTACTTACTTACTCACTGGCACTATCGAACCCGAAGGTTCATGGCCGCGCGGACATAAGCTCTCCATACATCCCTATCCTGAGCTAATGCTTTCCAATCATTCCCTGTATAATCTACTTCCCTCAAATCATAGTTAATGTTGTTCTCCCACCTCATTCTTGGCCTACCAACTGGGCGTTTTCCCTCTGGCTTTCCTACAAGAAGCTTCCATGCACGTCTTTCATTCCCCATACGTGCAACATGTCCTGCCCATCGCAGTCTACGAGACTTAACTGTTCTTATTATATCTGGCTTCCTATAAAGACCATGTAGTTCATTGTTATGTAGTCTTCTCCATTCACCTGTCTGTTCATCTCTCTTTGGTCCAAAAATTTTCCTAAGAACTTTATTCTCAAATACTCGTAATCTCCTTTCCTCCCTTAAAGTAAGAGTCCATGTTTCGCACCCATATAATATAACTGGTAGAATAATAGTTTTATATATCTTCAGCTTAACGTTTTTTGAAAGGAGTTGGGACATCAAAAGTCTCTGCAATGCATAATAGCATGCATTTCCAGAATTGAGCCTATGTTTAATTTCTTTGTGCATCTCATTCCTATTTGTGATTATTGTTCCTAGGTATTTGAATTCAGCCACTTCCTCAAAATTTCCCTCATTTGTCATTAGCTGTCCATTTTATTATTATTATTATTATTATTATTATTATTATTATTATTATTATTAAAATTCTATTTCTTTCCATTGTCAACTTCATATTGTATAGCCTATATCCATTATGTATAATTAATCACGCAGATAATTCATAATTGTTATTATATTTAGGCCTATAATCTAACCCTGGTGAAGTGGAAGAGAAGACTTTACCATCTTAACTCGATCAGGCAAAATAAATAAATAAATAAATAAATAAAATATTTGTATATTTTAATAAATTATTGCACTTTGCTGGAAGTTATATATATGCCTTGATGAATGCTAGTAAAATAAATAATAGTTTTAAAAAACTAAAAGAACACGCTTTATTAGAAAACTAAAAAATGAAAAATAATTTTAATTTCCAATATGCTTGGGATAAAATAAAGTGGTCAACAAAAATTCATCTCCAACACATATAGAATAAACTTAGAGTTTAAAATAAAATAATTTTACCATCAAAAGCGTGGGGTGCTCCATATCAATTAATATATTTGATAATAAACAGATATTGGTAAAAGTAAGCTCTCTAAGAAGAAAATGTAAAAATCATAGAAATCACCCCACGCTTTTGACAGTAAAATTATTTTCTTTTTGTTGATAACTCTAATTTTATTCTATATGTGTTGGAGATGATTTTTTTTACCACTTTATTTTATCCCAAGCGTATTGGAAATTAAAATTATTTTTCATTTTTTAGTTTTCTAATAAAGCGTGTTCTTTAGTTTTTAAAACTATTATTTATTTTTTATTTTTTAGTTTTAATATTTTACAGAATAAGATAAAAATGTAAATATATTTAAATTCGATACTATTGTAGTATGAGCTAAAAGTAATATTCTTCTATAAAAAAAACCTCCCAGCCGGATTTGAACCAGCGACGTATGGATTACTGAAATTATATACCACTAAGAGTTCCCTGCTCTACCAACTGAGCTTTTACAACGATTAACTAAAAACTCGACAAGTCCGCTACCTATTATACCAGTTTTCATTTTTTTGATTTTCGGATGATTCTGTCCAGGATTTTAGAAACAAAATATGAAATTATTGTATTGTCACGGGTCCTCTACACGTATACAAAGTTTCAAGTCGATCCAATGTTTCTAAGTGGGTGAAAATCGCGTTGAAACATTCCGATAGATAGATAGATAGAATGGATAGATAGAATGGATAGATAGAATGGATAGATAGAATGGATAGATAGAATGGATAGATAGAATGGATAGATAGAATGGATAGATAGAATGGATAGATAGAATGGATAGATAGAATGGATAGATAGAATGGATAGATAGAATGGATAGATAGAATGGATAGATAGAATGGATAGATAGAATGGATAGATAGAATGGATAGATAGAATGGATAGATAGAATGGATAGATAGAATGGATAGATAGAATGGATAGATAGAATGGATAGATAGAATGGATAGATAGAATGGATAGATAGGATGGATAGATAGGATGGATAGATAGGATGGATGGATAGGATGGATGGATAGGATGGATAGGATGGATAGGATGGATAGGATGGATAGGATGGATAGGATGGATAGATGGATAGATAGGATAGATAGGATAGATAGGATAGATAGGATAGATAGGATAGATAGGATAGATAGGATAGATAGGATAGATAGGATGAGATAGGATAGATAGGATAGATAGGATAGATAGGATAGATAGGATAGATAGGATAGATAGATAGATAGATAGATAGATAGATAGATAGATAGATAGATAGATAGATAGATAGATAGATAGATAGATAGATAGATAGATAGATAGATAGCTAGATAGATAGATAGATAGATAGATAGATAGATAGATAGATAGATAGATAGATAGATAGATAGATAGATAGATAGATAGATAGATAGATAGATAGATAGATAGATAGATAGATAGATAGATAGATAGATAGATAGATAGATAGATAGATAGATAGATAGATAGATAGATAGATAGATAGATAGATAGATAGATAGATAGATAGATAGATAGATAGATACAGGTCAAGCTAATATAAAGCGTGTAAAAAATGTCAGGTGGACTGGCCTCGAGATTTGAAGCCGAGGCCTTCCGAGTAAGAGCCTGAAACGTAATCGTCCGAGACAACCAACTGGGTGAAAAATTCATATTGTTGTGTGGGATTCCAACAGTTCACTATTTTAGATCTTTCTTATTGCCTATTTACAATCGAAATTAAGCCTAATAATTACGCCTACAGAACAATAATGGCATGATTGTAAAAAAGAGATGTTTCAAGTAAAATATTCAGGTTGTTTTTGATCAGTTTTATAAATTGTATTTGACTATTTAACTCATGCCCCAAATGGGAGTCAACGACCAATCACGTTTCAATGATTTCTGTTTTACAACCAATCAGAGTCGTGTTTCACCAAATATTTATCAGTGTTATAATTACCATATTAAAGAAAGCTCCTCCTTACAATATTGCGTTCCTTTGGCAATAAATAGTATGATCTCGTTGCAGTGATAAACAAAAGAAGCAGTAGAAGCGTACCTATCGTTTCTCATTTGTTTTCAAACATCGCCGTTTACATTAAATATATAAATATTTTAAAATAACTATAGTTAAATAATGATTTGTGAGTAAACAGCTTAATTTTATTCGTTAAATAGTCCTAACAAATGCCACTCTTGATTTCCAAATTCTCTAGATAAATTCACTCCTCACTTCGTGAGTCGTGAATTTATCGATAATTTGGAAATCACTCGTGGCATTACTTATGATAAACCAGGTTGGACAACTGCAGGAGAAAAACTTCAATGGAGGTGGAATTAAGTATTCAAGGACCTATATCCAGTTAGAAGACGCTGAGAAATAACTTTCACATCCCGATAGCAGTCAAAAGAGAAACTGAAACGGCAGCTGGTTAAAATTTTGGAACCATATGGACTGATGTGAAAACATAGACAAAACAAACAAAGCTTGTCGGCATGTGGTCTGATATTATTATAGGCTATAACTATTTTAGCCTACATAAACAGGCCTATATAAATTATAAAAATACAATATCATGAAAAATGTATAGGTTCAATCCGTTTTAATTTTTTAGTCTCATAGTATAAAAGGTACAGCGCCGTGGCCTAGTGGTATCGTTCGTTGCGTCAGATTGCAGAGGGCACCCGTTCGATACCTGCTTGGGATAGGCTAAGTTTCCTGAATGAGGTTTTCCTCACCTGTAAGAGAAATGTCAGGTGATTACAAGCACCAAACATTCCTCGAACCTATTGGCTAACATAATGATACATTTAGGCTCTTATTCGCCATGTTTAGTATGAATGTATGAGTGAATGGCGCCTCTTTTCATAAATGTTCATATATTCTCGGAGATGGTCTCGGTATTGAGTTGATAACTCATCCGGGGAGGCCCGCCCTGTCCTAGTGTGGTAAAAAAGTATGAACAGCCCATGACTGACGGTTTAAGAAAAATCCTCTCACGAAAATGTGTGTCGCTATGAGGCCCAGATGGAGTAGGGTAGCCTATGTAAAAGTGAGATTTCTACAAAGGGAGACGATACACTATTGAAAAGAAAAAAAAGAGCATAAAACATGTAATAAAAGATGTGTAAGATTTAGGAAACTAGAGGGTAAAATATGCCCAGTTGGTAGACCAAGAATGAGGTGGGAGAATAACATTAACTATGATTTGAGGGAAGTAGATATACAGGCGATTGGAAAACATTGCCTCAGGATAGGGATATATGGAGAGCTTATATCCGCGCGGCCATGAACTTACGGGTTCGATAGTGCCAGGGAGTTGAGTTAGTTAGAGGGTAAAATATAGGCGTATTATAACTATTCCTCGGCACTATCCAACCTTAGGTTCATGGTCACGCGGACATAAGCTCTCCATTCATCCCTATCCTGTAGCAATGTTTCCCAATCACTCCCTGTATTAATCTTCTTCCTCAAATCATGGTTAATGTTATTCTCCACCCTCATTCTTGACCTACCTAGAGAGCGCTTTCTCTATGGTTTCCTACAATGTGTTTCCATAGCCTCCTTTCATTCCCAATTCGTGCCACATGTCCTGTCCTTCGCAGTCTGCGGGACTTAACTGTTCTAATTATAGGCCTAACTGGTTTCCCATGAAGATATTGCAGCTCACTGTTATGATCTTCTCCATTCGTCTGTTTGTTCATCTCTCTTTGGTCCAAAAATGTTCCTTAGAACTTTATTCTCAAAAAATCTATAGGCCTACTAATAAAATCCATTGTTTAAAACCGTTGAGGTGGATAGGCATAAAACAAATACAATTAAAATATGCACCTTCTTAGGTCACAGAACCATCATCCTCAACTCGTAGAAAGATATGCTGAGGACGACGGTTCTGTGACTTAAGAAGGTACATATTTTTATTTTATTTTATCTCAAATACTCGTTAATCTTTTCTCTTCCCTTAAAGTAAGAGTACTCCGAAAAATTTTGTACCAGTGGAACCTACGTCCGCGTTTCTTGACGACTTATTTTTACAATAAAAGATCGTCACTATTTCGACCAAGGTACTTTTTTTTTCTTCTGGCTTATCGCCTTCCACCTGTCCGGTATGGGTAAGCCTTACGGCGGCAATGCTATTGCCAGCATAGCAATAGGGGTCATTAAGGCACGCAAGCCACTCCACTAAGACAAAGTAAAGATACCATGGAAGGGAGAACTGAAGATAAATTCGGAAATACTTTAATTCTTTGTAGAGAGTTTATGTCTGTATTGTGGAAAGCTAGGAGACATCCAAAATTCTTTCGGATAAGTCACCGGATACAGCAATCAATGTGTATGTGTTTTTTTTTGTCTATCTTTGGTAAGGTCGATCATTAGATTCAAGGAAAATTTCAGAGATTTCATTTACAATGGAGGAAAATCAAGTTACGCAAAACATGAAATTCAAGCTGGACACCATATGCATAACATCGATAACACCCTCACAATAGTACATAGAGAAAACATTCCAACGAGAATAAATATACTGGAGGAAATCCCAATCCTAAGAGAAATCAATAACAACCTGATTCTCAATGAATACACACCTAATCCACACAATCCTCTGTACAAAATTCTCACAACCAAGTTCAGTGCTTCAACAAGGGTCAAACAAGAACGGACCTAATGCATTCTGCTGATGATGGGACTAGTCCCGAAAGGCCTACAGAGTTTTAAAAGAACTTAAGTTGAGGAGACGGACCTACAAGGTAACTATATTATAGTTTTTAACCGTACATTATATTACTTTGCTAAGGTGTTGTAGCGTGGTTGGTTAGGGCAATTCACTGCAAGCCGGAACTCGGGTGTTCAAAATTTTTAAACTGGCCAAAAATATTCATGGCCCTGGGGTCGGTTCAGTCTCTAACGGAAAACCACAAAAAAAGCCAACCGGAACAACACCTCTTCTGTATGTGGGTTTTGAAATTTTGACCTTTAGCGTCATTTATATTAGCCTGTAATTAAAAATTCACACAAAATACGATAGCATCTAGTACTTTGAACACAAAATATTTTCTTTCTCATAGAATATTTACATCGTGAATATGGTCACATGTTTCCACCGCTGTTTATCACTTCCTATGATTCACGCGCCTCTGGTATTAGTACATACACAAACGCTCGGTTTCTTGTTTCAAAGTTAATGCTCATGAGTGGCTGGAGGGGGGGGCCAAAGTGACAAGATATCAAATTTTACGACTATTTTTAACATGACACGTTCGACTGCATGCCAATATAGGCCTATTGATAATATTACAATACTTGCTTTTCAAAGAAATAAATATTTTGGAATTTAATTAAAGCTGCAAGTCTATTCCACTGTTACAAGAAAATTCTAATTCCTAAAGAAGAAATGAAGAACATCCTCGCATAATTAGACTAGTAAAGTAGTCCCACTACAGGCTTCCGGAGGCCTTTGGGATAGGCCTAGGCCTATTTAATTTTGCAATTATTTATTTAATTTATAGGTACAGATTTTCAATGTTTACACAACTATCTGTGCCTAAAGTTTTCTTTTTCTTCCCTATTCGTCCACTCCATGCCCTCTTGTTCTAATTCCTGTTCTTATTTCTTGCATCCATGAGTTTCGAGGTCTTCCTTTCTTTCTTCTTCCAATGTTTTTCTGCCCACACCAATTTAACTACTTATATAGCCTATTAATCGGCCACGGTGGACTAGTGGTTATGTTCCTAGCCTCTGGTCCCGAGGGTCGCGGGCTCAAACTCGGCCGGGTCGACGGATTTTTTAGGATGGAAAAATCTAAGGAGCAAGTCCTTCGGGAGGGACTTTAAGCCGTGGGTCCCGAGTCTGAATATTTTCAGGCTCGTAAAAGACCCTTAAGCCTGAATGGAAAGGCCTCTAAGAAAAAATTTACCGAATTTTCCCGTCCTAGTACTACCTGGGTTTCCTAGATGTCAGTATGAGGCGGAACGCTGACCACGGACCACTCAAAGGGCATCTATACGAAAACAAGTGTAACTAAATTAGTAACTTATGGTTCAAATTCTTCCCTTTAGGGGGGAGCGCCTAAATATCTGTCAAGGGAAACATAGGCTTACAAGATTCCAAGAAGATATAGCCTATTATAGGCCTATAATCTACAATGAATGTTTAATAGGCCTATTCAGTTTTCTCTAATGACTTTAGTTCTTATTTTTTTACAATTTTGAATATCTTGGCTGCTCTTCTCAAGAAATTAATTTCTAATGACATAAGTTTTCGTTCTGAGTTTTACTTTTTAAATATCAATTTAGTTTTTAATTTCACTTATTTACACACGCTTAAACATCTGACGTCAAATAGCGTCTATTTACTTTTAAATGCAGTAAATTACTATGGAATGGTGAATACGTTGAAATGGTTCTAGAAATGAAATCCCAACCAGCACTTGCTTCAACAAAACTAGGAAAAAATAAACTTCAGTCAATGACATCTATCCGAAAACAAGTGTAACTAAATTAGCATGGTTCAATTTCTCATCTGTAGGGGGAGAGAGCATAAGTGTCGTTGAGGAAAAAAAGGGCTTTCAAGTCTACCGCTGTGGTCTCGAGATAGCGTGCAGCCTTGTCGCGCAGTGGGCCCGGGTTCGATCCCCGGTCGAGACAAATTTTCTGGATGAGTTTTTTTTTTTTTTTTTGGGTTTGTCCTTACCTATAAGACAAATGTCGGGATACTTTAAGGTCCAAACGGTCCCCGAACATCATCTGGCCATCATTATCACCAATATCATATTCACCTCATTAGATTAAGTTTAGGTTTAAGGTCTCTCCTGGCGCATCTTTACCCATAGTCATCACCCATCATAGGGCCTATCATTGGAGCAGCGTAACCCCGCCTTCCAGGCGCCCCAACCTCAGAAGTGGGTTACAATACGCCAATGCCAGGAGAGAATACCCGAAATGTCGAAATGACAAACTGGTGGCATTGAAAAAAGAAAGTTATATATTAGGCCTACATACGCGCGCGTGTGTGTTTATGCGATTTTAACAATAGTTTAGTCCACATCCTGATGGGAATTAAAAGATGCTGGATTTTCTGTGATAAGAGACAGATTATTTTTATATTCTACTTCCATAAAGCAAATATAAGCCTATTTAAGATTCTTCTTCTTCTTCCTGTACGCATGAAAGCTGGCAGCTTGTTGCGTGTTCATTCACTACAGGTCCGGGGTATGGTGACGTCCTTCCATCGTACTTGTGGCCTTCCTAAAGGCCTTTTCTGCTGAGGTGTCCAGTCACGTACTTTCTTCACTAATCTACTGTTCTCCATTCTATCTATGTGAGCGTTCCAATTTAGCCTTCTATCATTTATCCAAAGGTTTATAGGTTCAATTTCACATTCTTCTCTAATAACAGAGCTGCGAATTTTCTCTCTCAGCGTTTTTTCCTTAAAACTTTCATTTCGGTTGTTTCATTGATTTGTTTTGTTTTTTGAGTTTCTGTTCGGCATTCACAAACCATATGTCGGTATCTCTACCTTGGCGTGGTGGTGGGGCTTGTGAGTCCTAATGACTCCATGAGCTAGGCCTCTATACAGGCGGCAGTGTAACTACCAACAGGGCCTCCCATTCCTGGCAGGTCACGGAAGAAGGTCCAGACTAAAAGAGATACCCATCGAAGAAGAAGGGCTACTAACTCACTTCCAAGATGTAAAATTTTCCATTACTCACAGAAACATTCACGAAGTTAGCCGGACTGATTAAATTGGAACAAACTAGCAGACGAAAAAGGAAACACGAGATGGAAGAAAAATAAAATGAAACTTGGATGATGGAATGTTAGAGCGATTAATGGGAAAGAACGCATAACAAACAAATTTAAGTTTCCTCACCTGAAAAAAAAGGTAGGCCTTTATTATCTGGAATCAAACCTGTGACCATTGGATCACGAGGGGTCCCAATATCCTGAGACTATTGAGGGATATAGTCCCGGATCGTGGTCGAATGACCATAGGCGTCCTGCCTTGATGCAGAGCTAAGATACGTGAGCGGGTTCAAATCTTCATGGGGAAGATATTTTCTATAAATTGTGCCAGTGCAGTGTACGGAACAGGTGTTTTTGGGTTTAGGTAGAGAGTTACGAAACTAGATGACAGACGACATAACGGTAACAAATTGACATATTCACTGAATCACACTTCAAGAGAATGCAAGCCAGGTGAGTGGAAAATTACAATTCAGAGTGTAATTGTTTTGTTTTCACAATTCTTAGAATACATTTGAAAAACAAAATATAAATATCAGAGATATACTGTGCCATTAAAGTTAGCATTGGATACTAATAAATAAGGTACATTTTATATTAGGGCCTACACTCCATTCAATCATAAGACACTATTTAAAAAGCTTACTTGATATAACATAGTAAATATCAATAAAACTAAATATATGGTCACACGTAGAAATTCATTATATAATGGAAATGGACAGCTAATGACAAATGAGGGAAATTTTCAGGAAGTGGCTGAATTCAAATACCTAGGAACAATAATCACAAACAGGAATGAGATGCACAAAGAAATTAAACATACGCTCAATTCTGGAAATGCGTGCTATTAAGCATTGCAGAGACTTTTGATGTCCCAACTCCTTTCAAAAAACGTTAAACTGAAAATATATATAAAACTATTATTCTACCAGTTAGGCTATATTATATGGGTGCGAAACATGGACTCTTACTTTAAGGGAGGGAATGAGATTACGAGTATTTGAGAATAAAGTTCTTAGGAAAATTTTTGGACCAAAGAGAGATGAACAGACAGGCGAATGGAGAAGACTACATAAAAATGAACTACATGGTATTTATAGGAAGCCAGATATAATAAGAACAGTTAAGTCTCGTAGACTGCGATGGGCAGGATATGTTGCACGTGTAGGGAATGAAAGACTTGCATGGAAGCTTCTTGTAGGAAAACCAGAGGGAAAACGCCCAGTTGGTAGACCAAGAATGAGGTGGGAGAATAACATTAACTATGATTTGAGGGAAGTAGATTATACAGGGAATGATTGGAAAGCACTAGCTCAGGATAGGGATGTATGGAGAGCTTATGTCCGCGCGGCCATGAACCTACGGGTTCGATAGTGTCAGTGAGTAAGCAAGTAACTTGATAGGCCTATAACATAGGCTACTTTTTTACAATACTTTTTATAACTGAACGATTATAAGGTAAACAAACAATTCTGGGAATAAAAATATCCAGTGAAGCCAACTTCTAAGGGCTTGTAATCACATTACAAGGTAGGCCTATTATTTTTGTAATAGGCCTATATTAATTAAGCAGAGTAGATACTGAATAGAATAAGCAAGATTTTGGGAGTCATCTTCGCATTAAAAATGAGATGCACAAAGAAATTAAACATAGGTTCAATTCTGGAAATACGTGCTATTATGTATTACAGGGACTTTTGTAGTTCCAACTTCTGTCAAAAATGTAAAACTGAAATATATAAAACTATTATTCTCCAGTTATATTATATGGATGCGAAACATGGACTCTTACTTTAAGGAAGGAAAAATATTATGAATATTTGAGAAGAAAGTTCTTACGTAGGCCTATATTTTTGGACCAAAGAGAGATGAACAGACAGGTGAATGGAGAAGACTACATAATAGTGAGCTACATGATCTTAATAAGAAAGCAGATAGCCTATAAGAACAGTTAAGTCTTGTAGACTGCGTAAACTTAATCCCATTCATCCATAATATACTGGGATAGCGCAATAGATATTTTAGGATGCAGTACTCTGGGCAGTCTGTTTGCTCAGTCCGAATAAAGAACTAAAGAATATTGCAATGTTCCATTTAACATCTATTTCATAAAACTATAAAATACTAGAATGAGACATAACTAACTAACTCTCTGGCACTATTTAACCCGTAGCTTCATGGACATAAGCTCTCCACACATCCCTATCCTGAGCTAATGTTTTCCAATCATCCCCTATGTAATCTACTTCCCTCAAATCATAGCTAATGTTATTCATCCACCTAATTTTTGGTCTACCAACTGGGCGGTTTCCCTACAAGCTTTCATTACCTCTCTTTCATTCCCCATTCTAGCCACATGTCCTGCTCAACGCAGTCTACGAGATTTAACTCGGCAGGACATGTGGCTAGAATGGGGGAATGATGCCGGTCAAATAAAGACCTTCATTCTTAAGATTTTCCATTTATGATTATTTTCTTAAAACGTTATCAGGAAGGTTTAAGAAGAATCACTGATTCAAATTTCATTAATTTGTCTGCAGACATTATTTCAAAGTTTCTATGAATGTTAAAGTGAAATAAGAATTAATTAATTTCATTGGTTTAACCTCTCCCTTTATTGGAATGTATTACGTTATCCAAGATTTATAGGCCTAATATAGGCCTAATTTAGATAGGCCTATATTTCAATTCAAATTCTACCCCCATAAATAATTAAAAATCGGGAGAGATTTTTTAAAAATATCTAGATCGTAGAGGGCTATACAATTTTGACCACAAAAGGACATAAAGGGTTTTCTCCGAATAGTGATTAGCTGAATACCACGGCCACCTCCGAGATAACACGACCATTTAGGTCAAATACATTCATTCACATAGGCCTACTCATGTTACTGAACAAGGCGAATATGACAGAATGATTATGATGGCCAAATTGTGTTCGGAGACTGTTCGGACTTCAAAGTTTCCCGTCATTTGTCTTACATGGAAGTAAAAAATCTCGATAAAAACTTCACCCAGGAAACTTGTCCCGGCCGGGATCGAACTCAGGGCCGCTGTGTGCGAGGAAACGATGTTATCTCAAGATCACAGCGATGAACAAGATGAAATAAATAAATAAATAAATAAATAAAAGTAGATCCCCAAATTAATATATAGCCTAATTCGTCATCATCATCTTCCTTCACGGATTAGGCATTTGCCTGTTCCGATCTCACATCTCTTAAGCTCAGCGCTTTCTTGGTCTTCCTACCAATCTTCGTCCTACAGGATTATATATCAGTGTCATCTTTGGTATCCTATCCTCTGTCATTTCTTGCAGATGTTCTATCCAATTGTTCGTGTGTTCTGCTATTTGTTGAAGATGTGGTTGACTTAATATAAAACCTATGATTAAAATGTTTAATAGGCTACATTTAGGCCTATGTCCTATTTTCTTATAACAATACTTTTATACTCTACTATCTAATCATCCATATATAGTAATTCTGCCCGAGGGCAGATCCTTCACTGCAATACGAGTGTTCCATCATCAGATGTAGGCCTATAGCAATTCATTAATTCTCCTTAGGCCTAATTAAAATAGGCTTATTCAATGGTAAAAATTTGGAGAAAAATTCGGAAAATAATTTCAGTCACAAAATTTCGTCCGAAAAAGTTTCAACTAGACAGTTAGGCAACACTGCGCAATACAGAATGGCTTAGCAGTCGAAATAAGAAAATCTTTTAAAAAAACCGTATAAGTTTTACAGCAACAAACTCAGCCATAATCTCAGGAACAGTAGTAGGCCTAATAGAATCTCAGGAACAGTAGTAGGCCTAATAGAAACATTATTTCTAATATTTAACACATTATGTTTGTACATGTTGCAAAGTTAGGTCTCATACATATAAATTAAGTAAATTTAATTTTTAGTTTACTTACTTACTTACTCACTGGCACTATCGAACCCGTAGGTTCATGGCAGCACGGACATAAGCTCTCCATTACATCCGTATCCTGAGCTAATGCTTTCCAATCATTCCCTGTATAATCTACTTCCCTCAAATCATTAGTTAGTGTTATTCTCCCACCTGATTCTTGGTCTACCAACTGGACGTTTTCCCTCTGGCTTTCCTACAAGAAGCTTCCATGCAAGTATTTCATTCCCCATACGTGCAACATTGTCCTGCCCATCGCAGTCTACGAGACTTAACTGTTCTTATTATATCTGGCTTCCTATAAAGACCATGTAGTTAATTGTTATGTAGTCTTCTCCATTCACCTGTCTGTTCATCTCTCTTTGGTCCAAAAAAATTTCCTAAGTACTTTATTCTCAAATACTTGTAATCTCCTTTCCTCCCTTAAAGTAAGAGTCCATGTTTCGCAATTTTTAGTTTATTTAGAAGACATTTTTATGAGTAGGCCTATGTTTTAAATATAGCCTACTCATTTAGCTGTCTTTATACAAATCAATAGGCTATACAGTTGATATTAAAATACATTTAATAGGGGTAAACCACCCTAAAAAGTAAATTCATTAAATCATCCACATTACCAATCCAACAATAAAAAAATAAAAAGTGCCTTTGTGAAAAAAAGTTAATTGTTTTTGGAGAATATAAATTAATAAGTGTAATAGGCTACATGATGACTTAAACAAAGGACATATTATATAACTAACTGTTAGTCTGTCTACAAGCTAAAAAAATATTAGAATGAATAAATATTCTTAACGTTTGAACTCTTAAACTCTTATTCGGGACTCAGGCATTCAAAACCCGAGGTCAACCAAACTGACTGATTTTATCAGTTTATTTAGTGGACAAAGATAGGTTGCTATCTGTTTATTATTATTTTTAATTGTTTTGTTTTGTTAATAAATAAAATATCATTTTGGATTTCAAATTGATAAATATTTACACATGGAAAGATTTAAAATATTTACAAAATCAACTTGACATATTTCTCAGAAACACAGAGGCCCTACTGTCAAATTAATTATCTAATGCACTTTATTTCATAGTGTAATAGGCCTATATTTAAATCAATCGATAAGTAGGTGACTTATAGGCCTATAGCCTATAGACAGTTTTCGTAACACACTACTGTAATTAACTCAGTTGCACTATCGAACCCGTAGCTACATGACCGCTCGGACATAAGCTCTCCATACATCCTTATCCTGAGCTAATGTTTTCCAATCATCTCCTGTATAATCTACTTCCCTCAAATCATGGTTAATACTATTCTCCCACCTCATTTTTGGTCTGCCAACAAGGCGTTTTCCTTCTGGTTTTACATTATTGTAAGATATTAGGCCTAAATATAAGCCTAAATAATGTTTTTGCGCGATAGTGCGTTTTGTCGTGCTTACAGCAATGGCGACCATTATTGAAAGTTCAACTTCCAACATTTCGGGGTTGCCAACCTAAATAACTATTAAGCCTAGTGTAATCTTACATTTACACCCACGTGCGGGAAGTAAAACCACTGCCCTCTACATAGGCCTATACTACAATAGGCCTACTACGTACTACAGAAAATATCCAAAAGGTAATGTTAATATAGCCCCTACATTATACGAAACAAATCACTGCATTTTAAATGAACTGAACTTTATTTGAAACAATATAAAACAATAAATACGTACTTGCGGCCATGTTATCAATAATTGTTCTCAAGGCCTCCTGTTGCTCAACTAATAAACATAGCCCACACTGCTAACGTTAGTCAATTGTTTATAATGAACGCAAATATTTCCAACAAAGATAGTTATTATTTTACTAGCCTATTATTTATTATTTTGAAAACACCATCGCGCAAAAAATAATGTACAGCGCACGTTTGTGAAGCGTTTTACAGAATCTCGGAAATTAAAAACCTTGCTATCGCTTGGTTTTTAAATATTTTTCCTCGATTCTGTAAAAACTACTTCCCAACCTCGCATCGTAATATAGGCCTACTATATTCATTCATAGTAGACATTTGGTATTTTGTTTCTTTATTTGTTATATTCTTTTGTCTCTTTAAAAAGTATGACCACTTGATTGTACACACCACTTATGTTTATGTTGATCATGTTTTGTTTTATATTTTTAATTAATGCTAACATTCATATATAAGCACCAGCTTATTTACATATTTTCTACTGAGTCCTGCTATGAGTTTATTTAAATTCTTTATATTTTCATAATGACTTCCTTTATTAATCTTTTTCAGCATTAAACCTTGTTGTTTCAAAACAGACGTGTTACCAAACACACGTAAATTCCTTGTAGCTTCTCAGAAGTAGGGAAAACCCAAGCTTCGTTCGTTTAATAGCCTATTGCAATGCGAATAGAAACTTTACTTACTCTCATACAAATCAAATTTGTATGTAGTAAAGTGTAATTTAGCAGTTTTCACAAGTAATCCAGCGAAAATAAGAAAGGTGAAAAACAAAGTATTTGAGATGAAAAAGAAACATTGTAGAAGAGAGAGGATGCACTTTGCAGGTAACCTGTACCATGGTGCATAATAATTATCAGTTCTTTATATAGGCCTATTACCATATTTAAATAATAAATCAAATGTATTATTTGTACCCTTGTATCTGCGTGATTTTCATAAAATATTTCAATCGCGGTATAAACAGGCCCTACTCAATTTTTAAACGAATATAACCCAATCAGTAAAATGAGAAGCACTTCCAACTCAATGTCAATTAGCCTAATTGAAAAGCATTTATAGGCCTAACTAACTCACCCACTGGCACTATCGAACCCGTAGGTTCATGGCCGCGCGGACATAAGCTCTCCATACATCCCTATCCTGGGCTAATATTTTCCAATCATTCCCTGTATAATCTACTTCCCTCAAATCATAGTTAATGTTATTCTCCCACCTCGTTTTTGGTCATTATTGTAATTATTACAAAATTCATATAATAGGCCTAATGTAATCTCAAGTATTGACCATTTTAAGCTATATCAGTGAATAAAATATAGTCTACTATTAAAGTTAACTGGGGATGTATTTATTTTGGAATTAATTTATTTTAATTGTCACACCTTAAAATATTATATTATGGTTTAGATTATATAATATAATTTTAATAGCATTGCTAAACTAGTTACTTCAAAAATAATTAAATAAAAATGCATAAATTATTAGGCACGTTCGAAATTTTTTTTTCATTATAAGTTATATGATATATAGGCCTACATAATTTCTGGCCAATTTAAAATACTTATGTAATATTAGAGTGAACCAATAAAGGAAATAATTTGAAAATATGCCATATCTAAAAGGAATAATATTTGATCCCTACCTTATAAAATAGTAATATATTATGAAACAAAAATAATTATTATAATCAAAATAAGATAAAACATGAAAATTGTTAAGAATAGAGCAATATGTTCATATTTAGTGTGCCAATATATATATTCCCACTTCTCTTTGTGATCTTGATCTGTGATGAAACAATGTGCTATAAAGACTTGCTACAAAATATAAAGAACAACTGATACACACAATTAAATAATTTGAAAAACAAAAACAAAATATTTAACCATCTAGATAACATGCACATATTATAACACATAAATTAAGTAAAAATAAAACAAAACAATAACACATCGCACATTTCAATATAAATATCACGGCCCCATGAAATATAATTGCACGTTATTAAACTATAATACCAATATATTTGGCGCAAATAAATGATCTTAACTGTACCACGATCTAATAAAGTAATAAAATTATGTTAATTGTTAAATATTTTGGAAAGCTTGTTTCGAGTACATACCAATATTTATTACGAATTTTTCGTCACATAAAATAGAATATTGTCTGTGAAATTAATACATTTTCTTGATGTAAATTAACAATTCCGCCACATGATACGGAGTTTACGTAATGGTGCGTAAGGGCATGATGCGTTCGTAATGGCGGCTAACCTTCGCACACACAACACGCACTACTTCCAGATCCCAACTGTGCACTACATTAAACATTGCCTCATAACTTTGTTGCAACAAAAATATCATCATTGAACCTTCCGTGTTATGCACCGCCTCCGCTATTGGCAACAACAAATCAGCGAGTGCGAAAATGCGTCGGGGTGTTTCCGAATAGCCACTCTCTCAAGGTCAATGTCAGTCAAATTGTTCCCTAAGAAAGGGATTCCTATTTTTTTTTGTAACTACACACCCCTTATGTGCGCCCTAGACATTTGCCAGACGAAATGCTCGGTTTACCCTCCCACCCACACCCCAGTACAAACATAGACCGGAGCGTTTCGCGCCATCCGATATTATCGAACACACAACATCCCCATTTTGCACTGTCATCATTAATATATTCTCTCGAAACACTATGTTACACAACACTGTCTAATTTTCATCCCTTACCTTAAGCAGGGCCCACCTGCTACACCATTCAACCCACCGAACCACTCCTGACTTCCCTTCTCGTCTGCTGGTCAACAACCTTGCAACTCCCATCTACCCTCTCCAGACCCATGTTGGTGCTGCCATCTTTACTCTCAACTCGCGACCTACTGTCGGATTGTGCGTGGTCCATCAACATTGGGGCGGGTCATTCGAAAATATCACGGAAGTATCCTAAGATACCACTTTTCCACTTGTATGTAATATTAATATCTAAAATATGATGCAAGTTAATTTTATATAATTTTTGCTCTGTGCACATTAATGTTTATTTAATAAATCAAGATTTTTTTAATTAATCGACCTTATCAACGCTGGTAATTTGTTAACAACAAATGAAAAATCTTTAAATACGAAATTATATTCTTTATAAAATACATTAAGAATTATTTTTCAATTTCCAAAATTCCTATATCTCTCGATTTGCTGAACGAATTACGAATTGTTATAGGCCTATATTATGCGAAAGTAAACACTTACAAATATAAGCAAATAAGTTAATTACTGATACATTAAAATAATTTGTTTTTATAAAATTATGGACCTACAAAAAATTATGTATGTGGTTAAAATAACAATAATATAATATAACTTAGCCTAAATGAAAACTACTCAATTCTAAATTCTCGTCTAAATATGTTAACGAGGTAAATATGTAGCTTTCATATAATTTAGGTCAAACTTTAATGAAGGTGTGGTTTTGTACGTTGTATAAAATGGAATATAGGAATACTAGAAAAAAAACTATTTCTAATTGCATTATTACATTAAACAATTTTTAAATCTGATACGAACATTAATTTAATTCTTGTTGCTGAAGTCACAATCACTTTTGCTTGGACGCTATCGCTTCCTCGGCCGTAAAAAGAATGCCAACGCCATTGTTAAGAGATAAAAAACAAATTCTGTTGCCTAGGAAACAAAGTTGTGCTGATTAAAACTTACCTGCAGAGAGAAGAATGTTAGAAGGTTCAAAATTGGTGTTACCATTTCCTCAATTATAAATTCTGCGCAAATGAATAGACAGTTTTTACTTCCCAGTAGCACGGCACCTTATTTTTAGCTGAGTTATCAAAATTGTCACACTGTTGTGGGAACACTGAAATTATTTTACAGATAACATCCGCTGCAACGCCCAACTTCTCAAGGGGACCCGTCGCGACTGTTTGCGTCTCTCCGGCCACGCATACACGCACGAAAAACGCACTCACGCGCACTTTTTTCACGCACACTAGTTCTCTCCTAGATCCTAAACTACACTAACACAGAGCTATGCAAGAGAGGAGGTTTTTTTTTTTACTTCCCTTCCTTGGGTCTCCCGTTAACTCTTACAAGTTGGCTGTAGACTACATAACTGCAGCCTTTCATCACAAACGGCTCACACGAAAATTGTGTAAAAAAAATGTCGACGTTGGGGGTTGGGGGTGTGGGCGGGGTGGGGGAACTTGATAGCGCATGGTTCACGCACAGGGAATCGAATGAGTAGGGGAAACTATGGAGAGAGGGGAGGGGTCAAACGTGGACAGTGGGGGTGAAAAGTTTCCTTTAGTTTACATTTTTTACAGCAACGGACCTATACGCGTTCAAATAGCGATAATGATAAAAGCAATAATTGCCATTGGTCTACAATAAAGAATACCTTGCTCTCTGCGAAGATTCTCTTATTATACAAAACCCTAATAACTACCTCACTGGCACTATCGAGCCAGTAGGTTCATGGCCGCGCGGACATGCCTACTCTGAGCTAATGTTTTCCAATCATCTCCTGTACAATCCACTTCCCTCAAATCATATGTTTTCCAATCATCTCCTGTACAATCCACTTCCCTCAAATCATGGTTAATTTTATTCTCCGGCCTCATTCTTGGTCAACCAAGTGGGTGTTTTACTTCTGGTTTTCCTACAAGAAGCTTACATGCCCCTCGCAGACATGGGTCCACTGCGGTAAAATTTTCCGGAGATAAAATAGTTCCACATTCGTTTCTCCGGTCGGAGACTACTTCAGGGACTCCATGCCACAGGCTTAAACATAGGGAGATGTTCCTAGGAACATGGAAGTTGGGTTCAAAACCTTGATACGTTAGTAGGTAAATAGGCTATGAACAGGTTCTCCAAAAATAGGCCTACGCCTACATGAAATACGGTAATACTAATAATAATAATAATAATAATAATAATAATAATAATAATAATAATAATAATAATAAGCAGATATAATCTTCTTGTAAGCCCATGTTTCCCTTAACAGAGATTTAGGCGCTCTCCCCCTACAGGGAAGAATTTGAACCATAAGTTACTAATTTAGTAACACTTGTTTTTGTATAAATGTCATCTGAGTGGTCCGTGGTCAGCGTTCCGCCTCATACTGACATCTAGGAAACCAAGGTAGTAGGCCTACTAGGACGGGAAAATTCGGTAAATTTTGCTTAGATGCCTTTTCATTCAGGCTTAAGGATTTTTTACGAGCCTGAAAATCTTCAGACTCCGGACCCACGGCTTAAAGTCCCTCCCGGAGGACCTGTTCCTTGGATTTTTCCGTCCTAAAAAAATCCATCGACTCCGGCCGGGTTTGAACCCGCGACCCTCGGGACCAGAGGCAAGGAGCATAACCACTAGTCCACCGCGGCCGTACAATAATAATAATAATAATAATAATAATAATAATAATAATAATAATAATAATAATAATAATAATAGGTAGATATAATAAGAAGAGTTAATTTTCGTAGACTGCGATGGGCAGGATATGTGCCACGAATGGGGAATGAAAGAGGGGCATGGAAGCTTTTATAAGAAAACCAGAGGAAAACACCCAGTCTGTAGACCGGGATGAGGTGGGAGAATAACAATAACCATGATTTGACAGATGGGATGATTGGAAAACATTAGCTCAGGATAGTGATATAGGCCTATGGATAGCTTATGTCCACGCGGCCACGAACCCATGAGTTAGATAGCGCCAGTGAGTTCGTTAATTAGGTAGTTAGGCCTAATTACTTTAAGCATGACTTACTTTAAAGGCAGAGCATATTGTCTCTAAATCATCCACGACCTCAAACCATTAATCAATAATTCTATTCTATAATGTTCTGCTGTAGGGCAGGTGTTTCATTGCAATCCTAGCATTTTCATGCTATGCTTTGCAGTTTACTAGGGAATTTTAGGTGTGGTAGCTTCCCGTTGCTTCCCACACCAGTGAAAGATGATAATGATGATGAAGCCCAGATGATATTCGGGGACCTTTCGGGCCATAAACCTACCTGACATTTGGCTTACAGGTGAGGAAAACCCCCGGAGAAAAAAAAACACACCCTGGAAGCTTGACGCGACCGGGAATCGTACTCGGATCCGCTGCGTGACAAGGCAGCATGCTACCTAATAATTATGGAAATCGATCTTTGGTGTATTTTAAAATGTAAGTGTTTAAAACCCCTTTTTAATTAGCCTATCAGTGTGCTTTTCCAGAAAGGGCAGGGTTTAATTTAATCTGTTTAGTTGATTGGTACCGGTACATGCCTGCATATTTATTCAATCCATTAATATTACACGCATACATAGAAAACACATACACACAGAGGCCTACATACAAAACACACATTCAAAACAACACTCACATACAACATCCATTCGCACACAGCACTTATACGCATACAACACAAATAATACGCACACAACATAATACAGACACAGTATATAGGCATACAGAACACAAACACCCACACAACAAACACACAAGCAACACATAGCCTATACAATACACACAACAAACACACACACACACAAGAGACAACGCATACACAACACACGTACACACAAAACACACCACAGTTATACACGAACACAAAACACACACACACACACAAATAGGCCTATATATACCTATATAGGGGACTATACCTATATATTGTTCTCTAGTTTGAGAAAAGTGTTCAAAAACAAGGGTCAGAGTAGGTCATTTATAGAAATATAATTTTTAAGTCGGCCGCGGTGGGTTAGTGGTTATGCTCCTTGCCTCTGGTCCTGAGGGTCGCGGGTTCAAACCCGTCCATAGTCAATGGATTTTTTTAGGACGGAAAAATCCAAGGAGCAAGTCCTCCGGGTGGGACTTGTAAGCCGTGGGTCCCGAGTCTGAAGATTTTCAGGCTCGTAAAAAAATCCTTAAGCCTGAATGAAAAGGCCTCTAAGCAAAATTTACCGAATTTTCCCGTCCTAGTACTACCTTGATTTCTAGATGTCAGTATGAGGCGGAACGCTGACCACGGGCCACTCAAATGACATCTATACGAAAACAAGTGTAACTAAATTAGTATGGTTCAAATTCTTCCATGTAGGGGGAGAGAGCCTAAATCTTTGCAAAGGGAAAACATGGGCTTACAAAAAAAATATAATTTTTAAACTTCTTCTTCTTTTTCTTCTTCTTCTTCTTCTTCTTCTTCTTCTTCCTTTCCAGGATTAGGTCAATGCGACCTGTTCCGTTCTCAAGCCCATCGTTTCCTTGGCCGTCCCAAAGATCTTTTTCCATGTGGTTTGTAGGTGTTGATCTTTTTGGGTAATCTTGTATTGTCCATTCTGTCTAAATGTTCTTTCCATTGGTATTTGTGCTCTTCTAGTTTATCGACTGTTGAAAATATCTCCAGTTATTTCTTATTGATTCATTGTGTAATCTATCCATGCGTGTACATCCTTTTACGGATCTTAAAAATTTAATTTCAGCGACTTGAATGTGTGAGATTTTTTTGTAAGTACCCAAGATTCAGATCCATATAAAAGAACAGGAACAGCCATAATTTTATAAAACCTGAGCTGAGTTTCTCTTCGTGTCTTTCGGAGGTAACTTCTTATGGTGTCACACATCATTTGATATCGTTTTAATTTATTATGTAGGCCTATATCCCATTCGTAGCTATATGTTATATCTGAACCAAGATAGTTAAAGTGTGCTATCTGTTCTATTATTTCATTATTGATTACTATTTTTGTTCTGACTGGCACTTTGCCCTGAAAAGCCATAATTTTTAAACTATCTTCGCTAGGTTTACCGTACAGGCCACATGGCCTAAAACGAATTTGTTCATGATGATGATGATGATGATGATGATTAAATTAATTACAAATTCAAATAATCTGGGTTAGGATGTCTAAGGGTTAATTTGAGAAATTTTAGCTGAAGGGTTTCGATCACAATTTTAACCGTAATGTTGTTTCACGTGCATTTAATTGGAATAGCAAAGGGCGCACGGCCTTCCCTGAGGAATCCGATACCATATCGATTATAATATTATAAGCCAGAGTCAGACCAAAATCATGAAATCCTTAGGAGAAAATAGTCAAAATCAATTATCTCGAGGAGTAAATTTATATCACTATTTAACTCATGCCCCAAATGGGACTCAATGGCCAATCACGTTTCAATTATTTCTGTTTTACAACCAATCAGAGTCGTGTTTCACGAAATATTTATCAGTGTTTTAATTACCATATTAAAGAAAGCTCCTCCTTTTTAATATTCTGAACAGGTCTGACCATTATTTTGCAGTGACTGAGCCTGTGAGAAATACGGCTACCAGATTGTATAGGCATATATAGTGCATGAATGTCAACACATGCCGCATGCGGGAGTTAATATAAAAACATTTGTAGGAATTGATTATACCACCAAAAAAAGAAACCACTTTTGCAATTTCTTAAATGTATTTTTTCCTAGGTAACAATCCAGAAAAATATAATTGTCATATTTACATCATACAACATCAGAAATGAATTAATATATAGTTTGATGTGTTTCATTTTTTCTCCACTAGAGAGCATTCTTACAATACTGCGTTCCTTTGGAAATAAATAGTATGATCTGGTTGCAGTGATAAACAAAAGAAGCAGATGAAGCGTACCTATCGCTTCTCATTTGTTTTCAAACATCGCCGTTTACATTAAATATATAAATATTTTAAAATAACTATATTTAAATAATGATTTGTGAGTAAACAGCTTAATTTTATTCGTTAAATAGTCCTAACAAATGCCACTCTTAATTTCCAAATTCTCTACATAAATTCACTCCTCACTTCGTGAGTCGTGAATTTATCGATAATTTGGAAATCACTCGTGGCATTACTTATGAAAAAGTAAGGAAGTTATTAAAATCAAATAGCCCTAACACTAGACTAATAAAATGTACGCCTATTGGGGAATAAACCTAATAAGCGAGATCCAGGATATTGTAACATAGGCCTATTCTTTCAATTACTCTTTCACAAGTTTCAATTCAGTGCTGTAGTTTGTAAAATGTTTTAAGTGGCACTGATATTAAAAAAACCACTTCAGTGGATCCTATATTGCCTCAAATGTAGACAGATGAACAGATAGGGGAATGGAGAAGACTAGAAAGTGTGCTGTATGATCTTTACAGGAAATCAGATAGGCCTATAAAAAGAACATGTAGGCCTAAGTTTAGTTAACCGCGATGGGCAGGTCATTTGGCACTAATGGGGAATGAAAGAGGGTAATGAAAACTTTTATAGGTCCATACATAGTAATTCTGCCCGAAGGCAGGTCCTTCACTGCAATCATGGCATTTTCATGCTACGCTTGCAGCTTTACTAGGGAAATGTAGGTGTGGTTGCTTTCCACACCGGTGAAGGATGATGATGGCCGTATGATTTCGGGGACCGTTTGGGCCTTAATGTTTTCCTGACATTTGTCTTACAGGTGAGGAAAAAACCCCGATTAAAACCTCACCCAGAAACATTGCCCCGACCGGGGATCGAACCCGGGCCTGCTGCGTGACAAGACAGCGCGCTACCTCGAGGCCACAGCAGTGGAAACTAGAGGAAAAGCGTCCAGTAGGTAGGCAGAGAATGAATTGAAAGAAACTGATTATAGGCCTACAGGAGATGATTAGAAAACATTAGGTCAGGATAGGGATATATGGATAGCTTAAGTCTGCGCTGCAATGAACCTACGGGTTTAGTAGTGCCAGTGAGTTAGTTAGTTAGTTATACATAATTTTTAATTACAGTCTCTTTAAGATTTAGGTAATATAGAATGTGGTATCTTTAAATGTAGTTATAACCCGAGCCGTCCTAACTCCGGCTCTGAAGTTTAGCTTATACAAGGGGTAAAGGAAGAATTCGCCCTCTACTGCCAATAAGGATATGGTTGTAGTGAGAGTAGATGTATGCCACAACCAGTCACAGTTCTTAACGCAGCTGTAGCGCGCTAGTAAGGTTTGAAATTGCTGAGATGTTGTCAGCTGTATGTCTGCTAACCGTATACATAAAGCGGCCACTCCCACTGAATATCTATATCGGCAACACTGTCGTGAAATTGTCAAGGCCGGAGAATCAGTGGCTGCAGTATAGAAGACTGCGTTAATTATGTTTGTCCTGTGTTTTCGGATGTAAAGGTCCTAGATAAGAAATTGTGAATATGATAAAATCAGTCCTGACTATGAAATTTCAAGCCAACATTCTCCTTGTCCATAAGAGAAACCAGTCGTAAGTTATTTAGGCTATTGATTTTACCTGATGGAGTTGGACCGTAAGGTTTTCTCTTCCACTTGACCAGGGTTAAATTATACATAGGCTATAGGCTAATAACAATTATGAATTAGCCTATCTACATGTTGATTAATGATACATAATAGGTATACGCTACACAATATAGAATTGACAAAGGAAAGAAAGACAAATAATAATAATAATAATAATAATAATAATAATAATAATAATAATAATAATAATAATAAATTATCTAGGAAGGGGTGACGTCATACACTTGAGAATTTTAGCAGGTAATTACATTTCATATAGGAATGAGATGCACAATGGAATTAAACATAGGCTTAATTCTGGAAATGCAAGCTATTATATAGGCCTATTACAGGGACTCTTCTCCCAACTTCTCTCAAAAAAAGTTATAGGCCCTACTGAAAAAATATATAAAACTGTTATTCTCTCTGTTATGTCCTATTATATGGATGTGAAACATGGACTTTTACTTTAAGGAAGGAGACAAGATTCTGGGTAGGCCTATTTGAGAATTAAGTTCTTAGGAAAATTTCTGGACCGAAGAGAGATGAACAGACAGGCGAATGGAGAAGACTGCTTAACAGTAAGCTACATGACATTTATAGGAAACCAGATATAATAACAATAGTTAAGTCTCGTAGACTGCAAAGGGCAGGACATGTGGCACGGATGGGGGAATGAAGGAGGGATATGGAAGCTTCTTGTAGGAAAACCAGAGTGAAAAATCAAGAATGAAGTGGGAGAATAACATTAACTCTGACTTGAAGGAGATGAATTATACAGGGGATGATTGGAAAACATTAGTTTAGGATAGGGATGTATGGAGAGCTTCTGTCCGCGCGGCCATGAACGTTCGAGTTCAATAGTGCAAGTGAGTTAGTTAGTTATATACTTTTCATGTAGGCCTACGATATCATAACTTTTCACTCATATCTGCAACGAGAAACAAGGAAATTTTGGAAAATGAAAGGAGGAAAAATAATCGTCTTTGGGCAGCATCGAATCTGACGCTTTTCGAGGCGGAAGCCATAGGAAATACATGAATGTATCCATACCAAGTGTTCTGCCCAAGAACAGGTCTTTCACTGCAAACTCAACATTATCCACTCTTTCCTTAACTCAGCCTTTCTTTTTTCTTTTTTTTTTGTATCCTCATACAGACTGTTTATTTTAATATTGTCTATCGTCTGAAGTATTTTTTCTGCCTCTAACCTTATTTCCGTAGACCATTCTTTCTAGGGCATCCGTCAGCAGGCAGTTTCTTCTTAGCCAGTAACCAATCCAATTTCTTTTCCTCTTCTTTATGAGTTCCAGTTCCTTCACCTACTCTGTCTAGCACATCTTTATTACATGAAGGTAAAATAATACAAAATTATCAATTGAATTGGTGTTTACTTGATGCAAATCCACAATTTATTTAATTAAATAAAAATAAAACTTGAAGTTTTATGTGATTTTCATATTTATTAAAATATAAATTATTTACAGATGTTTGGGTACTTTCTACCTTCTTCAGACATGATTACAAAATTCATTCATTTGTAATCATGTCTGAAGAAGATACAAAGTACCGAAACAGTTGTTACTAATTTATATTTTAATAAATATGAAAAATCACATAAAAGTTCAAGTTTTATTTTTATTTAATAAAATATAATATTAAATGTTTGTAATTTTTAAATAAGGGAGTAATCGAATATTTTGGTTGGAGGTATTATAGGCCCACTTTTTTTAAATTACAACATATACTTAATTTAGTGAAACATTGGCTTTTCCCTTGTCTGGCGTTCATTGGTACACGGCACAGAAATCAATTTTGTGGGTTCGCCATTTTGGTGTTAGACCAGGATAAACGGGCTGGAAGGAAAGAGATAATGAAAATACGCATGGAGAAGGTCAAGTTAGCAGACAAACGGAAGTTACCCCTCGTGTCGGGGTGGAAGTGCAATCCCATTCAAGAGTTAACAACACGCAACCGTTTTACTCCCTCGTCCGCGGGTTCCATTCCCGCCACGAATCAATCTATTTAAAATTATCTTATTGCCATTACGAATCAAAGCAATAATTGCTAGCAATATAATGTAAAATTAAAAACTATAAAAATAGTCACCTTGTAGGTCCGTCTCCTAAACTTAAGTTGTTTTAAAACTCTGTAGGTCTTTCGGGATTAGTCTCATCATCAGCAGAATGCATTAGGTCCGTACTTGTTGACCCTTGTTGAAGCACTGACTTGGTTGTGAATATTTTGTATAGAGGATTGTGTGGACTGGGTGTGTTCTCATTAAGAATCAGGTTGTTGTCGATTTCTTTTAGGATTGCGATTTCCTCCAGTATATTTATCCTCGTTGGAATGTTTTCTCTATGTAATATTGTGAGGGTATTATCATTATTATGCATATTGTGTCCAGCCTTTATTACATGTTTTGCGTAACTTGATTTTCCTCCATTATAAACAAAATCTCTAAAATGTTCTTTGAATCTAATGTTGAAGTTTCTGTTAGTTTTCCCAATGTAGAATTTATTGCAGTCTGTAGGCTCTACATGTTAATTTGTATATGCCTTTATTGTTGAAATCATTTTTTCCTTCGATTTCAACAATAAAGGCGTAGGTATATAAATTAACATGTACACACTGCAATAATTTCTACATTGGGAAAACTAACAGAAACTTCAACAATAGATTCAAAGGACATTTTAGAGATTTTGTTTATAATGGAGGAAAATTAAGTTACGCAAAACATCTAATTCAGGCTGGACACCACATGCACAATAACGATAACACCCTCACATTATTAAGTAGAGAGAACATTCCAACGAGGATAAATATAACCTACTGGAGGAAATCGCAAACCTAAGAGAAATCGACAACCTGATTCTTAATAAGAACACACCCAGTCCACACAATCATCTATACAAAATACTCACAATCAAGTCAGTGCTTCAACAAGGGTCAACAAGAACGGATCTAATGCATTCTGCTGATGATGGGACTAATCCCGAAAGACCTACAGAGTTTTAAAACAACTTAAGTTGAGGAGACGGACCTACAAGGTGACTATTTTTATAGTTATTATTTTTACATTATATTACTGTGAATTAACGCCTCTATGAAGGAAACTTACCATGACTTTTAGTAGCATCAATAATTCTTAAATTGATTGGTAATATGGTGTTTATATAATAATAATAATAATAATAATAATAATAATAATAATAATAATAATAATAATAATATAATAATAATAATAATGATTTATTTTAGCTGGCAGAGTTAAGGCCATAAGGCCTTCTCTTCCACTCAACAGCGAATAGTAAAATTATACAAAAATTACGTACATATTACAATTTTAAGATATTAAAATACAGACTAAACAAAATACAATGATGATGGATCTAATACTAGCTAATGCTAACAAAAACATAGAATATAATAAAATTAAAATGATATAAAATAAAGTAAGTAGCTTCCTACATGATTATTAATAGAATGCTCTATATAGTTGTTATGTAGTTAATGTTTTCATTGTCGTCGAACTTAAGATATCAGTTAATTTGGATTTAAATAATGATAGCGATTGACAGTCCCTGACATGACTGGGAAGTGAGTTCCATGCTCTAGCCATAGATATTGTGTAAGATTCAGAGTACAGACAGGTCCTGTGTTGTGGTATCAAAAGTAAAGAAGAGTCTTGTGATCTTGTTCCTAAATTGTGATGAGCCGATAAATGTTGAAAACGTGTTGTTAAATAAGTTGGTAAATATGTGTGCAGAATTTGGAATAGTAAGGTATGTGAATGTAAAGTTCTTCTGTCATTTAGGCGTAGCCATGATAAGGCCTGAAATGAAGGAGACACGTGGTCATAACGACGGAGATTGAATATAAATCGAATGCACGCATTATGAGCACGCTGTAGTCTGTCAGATAGATCAGTTGTCAGATTAGTCAGTAATATGTCGCAGTAGTCGAAGTGTGGCATTATAAGACTCTGTACAAGTATTTGTTTTAATTTTGTAGGAAGGAAGTTTTTAAAACTATTTAGGGAGTGAAGAATTGAGAACACTTTCTTGCAGGTATTATTCACTTGGCCTATAGCAAACTCGGCTAATTTCGTGTTACAAGCTTTTAGACTACTATAGGCCTACCTTGATATTATGAAAATTTCTCGTTACAGTCTTAGGATATATGAAGGAAATACATCGGCCTATGTTGAGTTGTCGAATATAGGCCTATGTTTTATTTTATTACTAATATGACGTAATATGTATCTTAATCCTTCTATAACTCTAGGAAATCATCAATGAAGAGGGGCTGCACCTCTTTTTATCAACAGGGGGGTCGATATGATTATTCTAGAAATTATTGAATTATAAAATGAAAATAATCTTTCAGTAATAGATTTTCTGGAGATTTGAAGAACTTGGGTAATTTCGTGATAGTAGGCTACATATTAGAGTAAATTAATGACAAACGTTTTAATCACTGTATAACTGTAGGCTTTCACGGCCGGCGTCTTGATCCCTATTAGGTTCGTCTTCCGGACATATAGGCCGTGGTCCAGTCGTTCTTCTACTCGACATTTCGTCTACTGCTGCGGTAGACATCATCAGGAGATACTGCGTGCTCTCTGTGAACTCCTCAACAGTCGGCTGCAGACTGGCTGGTCGTTAAGATAAGATAAGATAAAGTGTGTGGAAGTGCTGGACCGTCCTTTTTTGCTTGCCTCTCAGCCAGCCAAGCAAGCACCCGGCTTCCCGGGAGCCTACTTGGCAGCTGAGGGTTTGCAGGTTGGTACCTAGCACCTCCGGCTGCTATAGGGTCTTACATGCCCTCTTCAGCCCTTTGTTTTTAATCGTCGATGTTTGAGTGAATATCCACTGCCGAGTCCGACTGGACGCAGATCGGTCGTCAAAGATCCGATTGCCGGGCATCACCAAGCCTCGCAGACGCTGGTCGATTCCAATGATCTAGATGTTCGCCGATCATGCCGCCGGGAGGAAGACTGCAGCAGCCGCAGAAGCCGCCAAGCCCCGAAGGGGCAAGGACGGGAGGGCACTCCGCCATTCCATCCAGAAACGGCTGCCTCAGGATTTAGCTGATCTGATTTGTAATTTAGAATTTTGAAAATTTGGGAGGGTTATGATTTACTGGTGGACTCAAAGGGACCACTCCGACATTTGTCTTATCGCCAAGGGAAACCACCTAAAACCTTGGCAGAGTGGCTTGAATTTAAGTAAAGCAAAGCCAGATTGATCAGCGTTGTTATTGGCTCCTAGGCAATTTACCAATAGGAGGCATATTTGTCAGGAGGGCTAGAGCTCTTCCTGTCTGCATACGATTCGGGAGGGCTGGCGCTCATCCTGTCTTCGTTATGGACTGACGTACACTCTACTAAGAAAGTGCGTTTTGCATGATCAAGTTCTATGCATATGAGCAGCGAATCTGGATCAGTTTCTAGTTCCTCAACTAGTTTGTCTATCACTTCATTTGTGATTAGACCATTCCTTTTAGAGGGGTTGGTTTGCACCGACCTACTCTTTTTTAGCGGATCCATGGTCGTTTGAGTGCCCATGGTCACGTGCTTTGGTTCGGGTGAAATTATGGACTCACCCAAGGCCTTGATTTGCAAGGTCTTTTCTTCCCGAGCCTGTTTGGTCCCGGTACGTTTTCTTTTTCGCTTAGTGCCAGTTGTAGCGCTAAGATTTGTGTTCTGGACGGGCTCAGGTCGGAGAGCAGCTGGCTCTGTCTGATCTGAGTTGTTGGGTAAGACAGTGAGTTCCACCAAGTCTGTCTTGTTTTTGGTAGCAGGTGTGACCTGTACTACCTTCTTTGGCAGTCGTCGATATGGCTCAATTTTCACTTTGTAGTGAAGGAGCCTACGGAGCTGCAGCAGATCAGTGATCTTTGGGCCATCCTTCAGGGTGACCACAAACATGGGCAGTGGGCTCTTGGTCCTTCCGGACGTCATGTTGACGACCGTCAAGGCCTCGAACCCACTGGCCTTCAAGTCACTCCGAATGAGGGATGGTTCAATGATGTGATCTATTCCTTTGATGACTACTCGCCTTGTAGCCTGGTGTTTTTCTTCCGTCCGGAAGGGGATGTTGTGTTTCTTCAGCAGTTGCTGGTACTTGTTGTAGGCTGAAACTGAATTCAGCCTGACCCTTGTACCGAACCTGGTATTCTCACAAATGAAAGCGAGAGGTTCGGATTTGTGGAATTCCTCATTCGCTTTTGCCAGTAGACAGGTATAGACCCGAAGTACCAGCAGGGAAGAGGTCCTTGTTTTTATTGGGAGCGAGTCCTTCGACTTCAAGCCTCCACAGGCCCCTTCGTTGGAAACTCCCTCCCTATTTATAGGCACGTCCCTGGTGGAGAGGCGGTTTTCTGCGCGGTCCGTGTTGCGCGTTGTTTTGTCCAGGCTGTCGCTAGCAGAAGTCATAGGGTTTTAATCACTCTCTATGTAACATCCAATGCATTTGAAGACCAATCTCTTAACTAGATATTAGAACTTGGTCGTCTGCAAAAAGTAAGGTATCTAACAATAAAAAGTCAACCCTTCACACTTTACATGGAAAGACAGAACACATTTTCGACGATGTATCCGTTCACATTTAGTGTCGAAGAATATCTATTCAAAAATGTTTTTCTAACCCGGACAATTATTAAATCTAACAACTGCTAACACGAATGAAAACACTTTCTCTACAAGTTAACATAAAATACATCCAAGGAACGCTGTTATCACAAATTTGAAAATAGAGCAAGTAAGTGGATTTTCTGCCATCCGCGAGATAGAAAAATAATTTCCTTTTTCTTGCTAATACAACTTCGTTACAAACGAAAAAAAAAATAAAAAATAAAAATAAAACGAATTATCCGTGTTACGAAATTTGCCGAGTTTACCCTACTATGTGTGTAGGGCTATATGGTCCCGCGCTGTCGCCGAGTGGTTAAGGCAAGATGCCTTGGCGCAGAGCTACGGGACTTGCGCTGTTTCGAGTTCCCATGGAGGGAGACATTTTCTCATGGAATTTCGGCCAGTATGGGACCGGTGCTCATCGAGCATCGCGAGGCATTTGGGTAGCTAAAATAAGTAACGACTCCAGATTGAGAAGACCAGGTATAACGGCTGGGAGACCCGACATGCTGACCACATGTCACCCCTACACTGCCTAGGTGATCGTATAGCTCTGTGATTAACACATGTGGATGTAAGGCCAGCAGCCGGCTGGTAGGCCAAGGGCCTTCTAGGCCTGTCGCGCGTGGAGTTAGATTAGACCTATATATAGGCCTACATAGTGAGCTATTTCTCTCTGATCTTCCTACAAGAAGTTTCCTTGCTCTTCTTTCACTTCCCACTCATACCACATGTCCTGCCCATCGCAGTCTACGAAACGTAACTGTTCTTATTATGTATTACTTCCTATAAAGATCATATAGTTCACTGTTAAGTAGTCTTCTCCATTCACCTGCCTGTTCATCTCTCTTTGGTCCAAAATTTTTCCTAACAACTTTCTTCTCAAATACGCCTAAACATTTCTTCTCCCTTAAAATAAAAATCCATGTTTCGCATCCATACAATATAACTGGGAGAATAACAATTTTATATATTTTCAGTTCAAAATTTTTTGGAACAATCAGACGAACGCTGAGGAACAAATTAAGAAAGGATACGCAGCTAATAGATAGGAAAAAGTAATATTAAGGCAGCGGAAATGAGATTCCTACGAACTGTGAAAGGTTGTACGAGATCAGAACATAGGCCTATTATGAGAATATTAGAGAGAAACTAAAAGTACAACCACTTCTTCAACAAATAGAAGAACACAGGAACAATTGGATAGAACATCTGCAAAGAATGACAGAGAATAGGATACCAAATATGGCACTGATGTATAATACTGGAGGACGAAGATCGGTGGGAAGACCAAGAAAGCGCTGGGCTCAACAGATGTGAGATCGGAACAGGCAAAGACCTAATTCGTGAATGATGACGATGATGTGTTTTGAGAGAAGTTGGGACGATAAGAAAGATGTCACTATAGGATAACTTACTGATTCCTCTTGCTAACATTTGCTAGCGATTGACAGCAACCACTTCGGGAGGCTTAGCTGAAGAGCTGTCATGCTAAATATTTTATTCGTCATGGGTGTAGGGCCTATACACATCTTATAACTAGAGACCGGACGTTAGGGTAAATGCCTACAGTTATTTATTATAGATATTGCAAAAGCGACTTCATATTAGTTCATACCGACTACCCTAGAGTTGTTTTCCATGAAGTTAATTTTGCCTATAAATGCCTATTTCAGCTTACAATGACTATAAATGCCTATTTGCCATTTTTTCCCGAAATTAACTTAGTATTTTAATGAAATTAATTGAAATGGATAAACTTAATGACACATATCATTGCATAATTGACTGGCAATATTATTTTTAATGTTGATAACACTGAATTCAGTCTGTAGTCCTCGTTCACAGAGAGGTGATTCGAAGACAAAGTGGTGCGACAAATGTATGTGGCTTATTTATTTTTTATTTGTTTTTACCTTTAGAACAGTTATTTTACGATGCCTAAAGAACGGACAACAGTAAAAGACAAACTGACCAATTTCGTGAAAGAATTTGGTGCTGAAATATTCTCAAGTGAGAAAAGTGTGTAAAATTTCAGTGAATTGCGCGAAGTGCCATGTTTCGCAGCACGACTGCAAAACATAAATATGCTTTTTGTAAAAAGGCAAAACTAGTTCCAAAACCATCTCTGATATCTTCGTATGCTATTGATACCATATGCTTATATTCTTTACGAAAGGCTGTAAAAATGTATGTTGTAGTCTATTTTTTGTAAGAGCCTATTTTGATTTTTTGTGCCTATATTAATGATTTTTAGTGCCTTTTTCTCTGCCTATTTTAAACTTTTCAAGTGCCTAACATCCAGACTCTACTTATAACTGACTATTTAACTCTAGCCCCAAATGGGAGTCAAGACCAATCACGTTACAATGATTTTTGATTTGCAACCAATCACAGTCGTGTTTCACCTCGCTCTTTATCGATTTCTCTTTATCAGCTCCTGCTTTTGTGATCAAGAAAGCTCCTCCTTTTTAATGTTCTGAACAAGTCAAAGCATTATTTTTTCTCCAACAAATGCACTGAATATAGCAAATAATGAAAAGATTCCTTGATTTTACTGAGTTGTTTACTAAAAAAATAACCCGTAATGTTGATTATGATATATAGTTTGATGTGTTTCATTATTTCTCCACTTGGGTGCACTCTTACAATATTGCGATCTTATTTGGCAATAAATAATACGATCAAGCAGCCGTGAATGAACATAACCTCACATTTCTGATTTGTTTTCAAACATCGCCGTTTACATTAAACATATAAATATTTTAAAATAACTATAGTTAAACAATGATTTGTGAGTAAACAGCTTAATTTTATTCGTTAAATAGTCCTAACAAATGTCACTCTTGATTTCCAAATTCTCTAGATAAATTCACTCCTCACTTCGTGAGTCGTGAATCGATAATTTGGAAATCACTCGTGGCATTACTTATGATAAATAAATAGAAAATAAATGATTGTATGGGGAATCCTAACCACAAGGAAGCAGAAGACGTTGATCCTCAGCACAAAGGACCATGATCGCTTGTAGCAGGAAGCATTGTTATTATATAATATCTGCAATGTCCTTGCACGACTGTGGCAGGGAAATTGTTAAAATTAATGCAGTAAATGTGGGGGTTTTGCCAGCTTGTGAACAGAAACCTAATTTCCGGAGAATTCACAGCTGTTGTATTCTTTTCTTTGTATGCCATTTCAAGGAAACTCAGACATGTTTGGGGAAGACACTTTTATACAAATGTTCGATGTCAAGGGTTACGGGGTGAATCAATCATAAATTTAGCATAAGTATATAATTATCTGGGAAAATGTATTAGCAACTCAAATTCTATCACAATTACGTTTTTCTTAATCTATATAAGCTATAGGCTATAAAAATTAATGTCTGTCTGTTTGTTCATATAATATTCATTCATTCATAATGTTCTGCTCAAGAGCAGGTCTTTCACTGCAAACTTAACATTCTCTACTTTTTGCTTAACTCAGCTTTCCATTTTGTATCTGCATAGAAACCATTTATTTTAATATTGTATATCGTCTGATGTCTTTTGTCTGCCTCTAACTTTCTTTCCGATGACCATTCCTTCTAGAGCATCCTTCAGCAGGCAGTTTCTTCTTACCCAGTGGCCAATCAATTTATTTTCCTCTTCTTTATGAGTTCCAGCATTGTTCCTTTTTCGCCCACTCTTTCTAGCACATTTTTATTTCTTACTTTGTCTGTCCATTTTATACGTTCCATTCTTCTCCATATCCACATCTCAAAAGCTTCCAGTCTCTTTTTCTTCTCATTCCGTCGTAATGTCCAAGTATCTGCACCATACAATGCTACACTCCACACAAAGCACTTCACTAGCCTCTTCCGTAATTATTTTGCCAAAGGTCCGCAGAAAATTCTTCTCTTCTTGTTAAAAGCTTCTTTTGTCATTGCTATCCTCTTCTTTACTTCTTGACCGCAGTTCATGTTACTACTGATAGTACAACCCAAGTATTTGAAGCTCTCCACTTGCTGAATGGCCTCCTCTTTAATCCTCACATATAATATAACTGGGAGAACAATCTAATATATAAAAATAGATGTTTGTTTGTTTGTTCGTATTTTATGCGTTATCATACCATTCAGCTGATTGTGATGGACTTTTTGCAAAATGTTCAGGAGTTTCCCGGTGAAGTTTTAGGCTATAAGAGAGGTGTAATACTGAACTCCTTCAGCCTTAAAAATCACCCTTTGTAGTGAAAAATGTGTTTTTCGGAACTTTTTGGGCGCTTAAATGGCTTACGCTGCCTAAACCATAACATATACACCAAATTAATGTATTCAGAATTGAATATCTCAAAAAAAATCTACAAAAATATCCGCGACAGCATTAGAGGCGTTGCTGATATTAATGACGAATTATCTCGGAGAACCACTAGGCCTATAGTTCAAATACGGGGGCAAGTCGAGTTCGCCCTTAATATCCGCAACGCCTCATATGTCTGTCGTTTATGGATAACTCACAATAATCATTTTTATCTTTCAGCTCATTTATGCCAAGAAGATCGGGATAAGTAGATACCCGGGCAACGCAGGGTAATCAGCACGGAGTATCTAAAAATAATTACGATATAAATGTATAATTATTTTTCTTTTTACTTAGCCCAAGATCCGGCTGCAATATTACTACTTTCATCGAGTGTATGAACAAAATCATTTTTTTTCATAAAATTGTGGATGACTGAATACATTTTTGCCGAGTTGCCTATTAAAATTCGGCCGCCAGTATGTTTAATTCAAATATAATTAATTTACTTATTCGAAATAATTTGGTTTACTTGTTATTAAAATAAATTATAATCCAGTTCACAGAAATCGATGTATAGAGCTTGAAAAGTTTTGGTTGTCATTGCACACTTGGCCGTAAACCTCCTCGCGGCTACAGCAGGCTGTGACACCAATCAGTAATAAAATGACGGTAAGTACGTACTTATTGTTTTATATTGTTTCAAATAAAGTTCATTTCATTTAAAATGCTGTGATTTTTTTCTTATCATGTATATCAACACTACCTTTTGGATATATTTTTTGTATATACATTGGTACGTAGTATACATAAAGGGCAGTGGGTTTTACTTCCCGCTGCGAGGAAACAATATAAAACAATAAATACGTACTTACCGCCATTTTATTACTGATTGGTGTTATAGCCTGCTATAGCCGCGAGGAGGTTTACGGCCAAGTGTGGCAATCGCAACCAAAACTTTTCAAGTTCTATACATCGATTTCTGCGAACTGGATTATAATTTATTTTAATAACAAGTGAATCAAATTATTTCGAATAAATAATTTAATTGTATTTTAATTAAACATACTGGCGGCCGAATTTTAATAAGTAACTCGGCGAAAATGTATTCAGTCATTCACAATTTTATGACAAAAAATATTTTGTTCATACACTCGATGAACGCAGTAATCTTGCAGCCGGGTCTTGAACTAGGCCTATAACAATATATGGACTTAAATAAAATAAAAATAAAAGTAAATAAAAGCTTCTAGACGAATATTTATAAGTAGATTATAATAACAAAATGTTGAAAAATAAGTTGTTATGAAGTTAATATTTTTATTGTGGGGAACTTACGATATCAGTTAATTTGGATTTAAATTCTGATAGTGATTCACATGTAGTGCTATTTTAGAAAAAAACATTCATTTAGGATAAGTAATAAATGTAGGTCTTCTTCTTCTTCTTCACTTCACGGGCTAGTCAAAATACCTGTTCCGCCTCACAGTTGTTCTGTCCATCTTCTCACTGGCCTTCCTACATTCCTTGAACGTCTTGACTTGTAGTTAAATGCTGCTCTTGGTAACCTTGTTACGTTCATTCTTTCTACATGTCTAAACCAGTTTTCTCTATATCCTTTGATTTTATCATTTAATGGATATATATATATATATTTAACTCTGTTCTTATATCTTCATTCTTTAACCGATCCATTGTTGTGCAGCCTTTTGTTCTTCTAAGGAAGTTCATTTCTACACTTTGTAATTGTTTGGTCATTACCCAAGTTTCGCTCCCATAAAGTAATCAGGAACTGCCAATGTTTTATAAAACTTTGCCGTAGCGTAGTGGTTAAGGCACTGAGCTACAAGCCGGAGGGTCGAGGGTTCAAGTCCCATTGGGATCAAGATTTTTAAACTGACCCAAACCCTCTGGCGGTACTATGGCCCTGGGGTCGACTCAGCCTCTAACGGAAATGAGTACCAGACGCTTGTTCTGGCGTAAAGGCGGCCGTCACGCAGGGCTGACAACCCAGCTGACATAAAGTGCCGATTGTCTAGAAAAAGTGGGAGCCTTAACCTCCCACTACCCCAAGGGCCTCCGGGCCTGTTGTGGGATCACTTTACTTTTACTGTAGTATCTCTTCTTGTTTGGGGTACGCCGTAGCGTAGTGGTTAAGCTACAAGCCGGAGGGTCGAGGGTTCAAGTCTCGTTGGGGTCAGGATTTTGAAACTGGCCCAAACCCTCTGGCGGCACTATGGCCCTGGGGTCGACTCAGCCCTCTAACGGAAATGAGTACCAGTCGCTTGTTCTGGGGTAAAGGCGGCCCTCACGCAGGGCTGACAACCCGGCTGACATAAAGTGCCGATTGTCTAGAAAAAGTGGGAGCCTTAACCTCCTACTACCCCATGGGCCTCCGGGTCTATTGTGGGATAAAAAAAAATCTCTTCTTGTTTTGTTCTTTATGTTTTATGTATAGTTCCACACACCATTTGAAATCTTAACAGTTTCACATTTACATCTCTTTCAGTTTTTGTGTTTACAGTAAAATTACAACCCAAATAATTAAAATTTGTTACTTGTTCCAGAGGTTATAGGCCAATCATTGATATTAAAATGAAATATGAACACGGAAGGTTGTTTCTTATAGCACCTGCATTTGTGTATTTACTTGATTAACTTTTCTAATAACTAACTATCCCGTAGGTTCATGTTCGCAAGGACATAAGCTCTCCATACATCCCTATCCTGAGCTAATGTTTTCCAAATATTCCCTGTATAATCTACTTTCCCTAAATCATGCTTAATGTTATTCTCCCACCTCATTCTTCTTCTACCAACTGGGCGTTTTCCCTCGGGTTTTCCTACAAGAAGCTTCCATGTACGTCTTTCATTCCCCATTCGTGCTACATGTCCTGCCCATCGCAGTCTACGAGACTTAACTGTTCTTATTATATCTGGCGTCCTATAAAGTCTATGCAGTTCACTCCATTCACCTGTCTGTTTAACTCTCTTTGGTCGAAAAATGTTGCTAAGAACTTTATTGTCAAATACTTGTAGTCTCCTTTCATTACTTAAAGTAAGAGTCCATGTTTCGCATCCATATAACTCGTAGAATAACAGTTTTGTGGAAAACAACGGGAAGCTACCACACCTGTAATTCCCTAGTAAAGCTGCAAAGCATAGTATGAAAATGCTATGATTGCAGTGAAAGACCTGCCCTCGGGCAGAATTACTATGGATGGAATAACAGTTTTATTCTGGAAATGCGTGCTATTATGGATTGCAGAGACTCTTGATGTCCCAACTCCTTTCAAAAAACGTTAAACTGAAAATATATAAAACTATTATTCTACCAATTATATTATATGGGTGCGAAACATGGACTCTTACTTTAAGGGAGGAAAGGAGATTATAAGTATTTGATAATGAAGTACTTAGGAAAATGTTTGGACCAAAGAGAGATGAACAGACAAGTGAATGGGGAAGACTACATAACAATCAACTACATGGTCTTTATAGGTAGTCAGATGTAATAAGAACAGTTAAGTCTCGTAGACTGCGATGGGCAGGACATGTTGTATGTACGGGGAATGAAAGACTTGCATGAAAGCTTCTTGTAGAAAAGTCAGAGGGAAAACGCCCAGTTGGTAGACCAAGAATGAGGTGGGAGAATAACATTAACTTTGATTTGAGGGAAGTAGATTATACAGTAAAACTAAATATATGGTCACACGTAGAAATTCAGTATGTAATGGAAATGGACAGCTAATGACAATTGAGGTAAATTTTGAGGAAGTGGCTGAATTCAAATACCTAGGAACAATAATCACAAATAGGAATGAGATGCACAAATAAATTAAACATAGGCTCAATTCTAGAAATGCGTGCTATTATGTATTGCAGAGACTTTTGATGTCCCAACTCCTTTCAAAAAACGTTAAACTGAAAATATATAAAACTATTATTCTACCAGTTATATTATATGGGTGCGAAACATGGACTCTTACTTTAAGGGAGGAAAGGAGATTACGAGTATTTGAGAATAAAGTTCTTAGGAAAATGTTTGGACCAAAGAGAGATGAACAGACAGGTGAATGGAGAAGACTACATAACAATGAACTACATGGTCTTTATAGGAAGTCAGATGTAATAAGAACAGTTACGTCTCGTAGACTGCGATGGGCAGGACATGTTGTATGTACGGGGAATGAAAGACTTGCATGGAAGCTTCTTGTAGGAAAGCCAGAGGGAAAACGCCCAGTTGGTAGACCAAGAATGAGGTGGGAGAATAACATTAACTATGTTTTGAGGGAAGTAGATTATACAGGGAATGATTGGAAAGCATTAACGCAGGATAGGGATGTATCGAGAGCTGATGTTCGCGCGGCCATGAACCTACGCGTTCGATGTGCCAGTGAGTAAGTAAGTATATATTTTCAGTTTACATAGTAATTTAATATTGGTTAAAAAGTATATCAAAGTATTGCTAGTTTATTGGGAAAAGCAATGTGTGATGGATTAGCGTAACAATACAATATCATCATCATCATCATCACTCCAAGGATTAGGCAATTGCCCGTTCCGACTTCATATTGCATCAGCCAATACAATATAATAATGGAATATTTTGCCTGTCTATGGAGTTTGGAACTTGATGAAGCGAACATACTGGCACACGTGTCTCTATCCCCTTACTATACAAATTTCACGCTCTCAACTTTCACACGTTGACCTTCTACTTCCTTCAGCCTTGAAAACTGTCAAAATATTTTTATTTTTACCAATTCGTCATATTTTCTTGAAATATCAACTTTTCAATGATTTGTTGTTATCGTAAAATTGTTGTTATTTCATAACAAGGTCATGAACCAGACTTTCAGCAGTAAAATAAATTACAATTTTGTAGATAACTAAATCAAAGGTTTATTGGAACTTCTAGTTTCAATGACGCAACGCTAGACCTTCTACTGGTTCCTATCCTCTGTCGATTGATTCCAGTTCATATATCCAGTTGCCTGAGATCCATTCGAATATTATCCTCCAACTTGTGCCTCAGTTTCCCTAATAGAATTTTCTCCAAGATTTTCCGCGACTATTTAACTCATGCCACAAATGCTAGTCAACGACCAATCACGTTTCAATGAATGTTATTTTACAACCAATGCCAGTCGTGTTTCACCTCGCTTTTTATCGATTTCTCTTTATCAGCTCCTGCTTTTGTGATCAAGAAAGCTCCTCCTTTTTAATGTTCTGAACAGGTCAAAGCATTATTTTTCTCCAACAAATACATTGAATATAGCAAATAATGAAAAGATTTCTTGATTTTACTGAGTTGTTTACTAAAAAACAAATGAATAACCCGTAATGTTGATTATGATATATAGTTTGATGTGTTTCATTATTTCTCCACTTGGGTGCACTCTTACAATATTGCGATCTAATTTGGCAATATATAATACGATCAAGCAGCCGTGAATGAACATAACCTCACATTTCTGATTTGTTTTCAAACATCGCCGTTTACATTAAATATATAAATATTTTAAAATAACTATAGTTAAACAATGATTTGTGACTAAACAGCTTAATTTTATTCGTTAAATAGTCCTAACAAATGCCACTCACTTGGTGAGTCGTGAATTTATCGATAATTTTGAATCAGTCGTGGCATTACTTATGAATATTTCCGAATCAAGTTATTTTTACTGGACGAAGTTGTGACTATCATGCCAAACCCTCAAGATAGAGGGCCATTTCTTGTCGGCTGTCGATTTTGCTTATTCTCTATATCTTCTACTTCTTCTTCACGGTTTAGGCTTATTTACTAGTCTATTCCGGCTCCATATATATATTTCAATGCCATCACGTTGTCATTTCGACATTCTGGTATCTCTCCTGGTATGGCGTTATTGTAACCCACTTCTGAGGTTGGGCGTCCCGATGATATATGTTATATGATATATGATAGGTGGTGATGATGGTAATGATGCATCAGGAGAGGCCTTAATCCTAAACTTAATGAATATGTTAATGACCGTTTGGGCCTTAAAGTTCCCTGACATTTGTCTTATAGGTGAGGAAAAAAATCCCGAAAAATAATACAGGAAATTTGTGTCGACCGGGAATCGAACCCGGGCCTGCTGCATGACAAGGCAGCACGCTACCACAGCGGTGGAGATATATATATATATATATATATATATATATATATAAGTTATCATATTTGAATCTAGGAGAAAAAATACTATCAGAATCACATATTTTTCTTTCTGAGACAAAAAAAAAGTTTATTTTTTGTTGCTCAGTGTTATTCTACCAGTTATATTATATGGGTGCGAAACATGGACTCTTACTTTTAAAGGAGGAACGGAGAATACGAGTATTTGAGAGTAAAGCTCTTAGGACAATTTTTGGACTAAAGAGAGATGAACAGACAGGTGAATAGAGAATACTACATAACAATGAACTACATGGCCTTTATAGGAAGCCAGATATAATAAGAACAGTTAAGTATCATTGACTGCGATGGGCAGGACATGTGCCACGAATGGGAAATGAAAGACGTGAATGAAAGCTTCTTGTAGGAAAACCAGAGGGAAAACGCCCAGTTGGCAGTCCAAGAATGAGATGGGAGAATAACATTAACTATGATTTGAGGGAAATAGATTATACAGGGATTGATTGGAAAACATTGGCTCAGGATAGGGATGTATGGAGAGCTTATGTCCGCGCGACCATGAACCTACGGGTTCAATAGTGCCAGTGACTTAGAATTAGTTAGTTTATATATAATTACATTGTGGGCAACAAAAAATAAACTTTTTTTTTGTCTCAAAAAAAGAAATTGTGATTCCGATAGTATTTTTTTCTCCTGAATTCAAATATGATATCGGTTTTTCTCCATCGCGCAAGGTTTCAGTGAGACAGGAATTTATAATTTCAAACACTTTAATATTTTCTACATTCGTAACTACACAATATTCGAACATTGGGACTCACCTAGAATGTAAGAAATTACGATTGGATCGGATAAGGAATGAAGATATAAGAACAGAGTTAAATATATATATATCCATTGAATGAGAAAATCAGAGAATATAGAGAGAAATGGTTTACACATGTGGAAAGAATGAATATAACAAGATTACCAAGAGCAGCATTCACCTACAAGCCAAGAGGTTCAAGGAATGTAGGAAGGCCAGTGAAAAGATGGACAGAACAACTGTGAGGCGGAACAGGCAATTTTTGCCTAGCCCGTGAAGTGAAGAAGAAGAAGATAAAAAACTGCACCAAGTACAACTATTGGTACTCATGGGACAAAAATCATGTTGACCACTGTAATGGACAGTGAAAAATAAAAGAAAAACCTGGAAGAAGTGAGTAAAACACGTAATGCTGCAAGGCGGAGTGCCTATAAAATTAGGCTAGGATAGAATAAGGTTGAAAATAATAGTGGAGTGAGTCGGTAATTGGAGTATAAACAACATGCTGATTGCAGCTCCTGGCAAGAGCATTGTACTGGTTATCTGAAAGTTAGTGACCCACCGCAATCCGACCTCCGTGTTTTAAAGTGACCTCTCTTCTGGCATAGTGTCTTGTGACAAATTCAATCTATACATTTGGACATACAACATTTATCTGTGATTTGAGATTACGTGTTCCCTTCACAATATGTTTCCCTTTGTTTAGAAACCATATTACATTTCCGATACAAATAGCTTTCAAAAGAAGACGCTAAGGAGTGAAACTTTTTTTAACTGCACACCATTTGTATTAAATCTTAGTCGTTATGACCACATATCTGCTTCATTTTGGGCACCATCATGGCTTCGTCTAAATGACAGAAGAACTCTACATTCAAATGTTTTGCTATTTCAAATTCTGCACACGTAGATACAAAATTATTTATAAATGCGTTTTCAAAATTTATTGGCTCATCACAATTTAGATACAAGATCGCAAGATACTTCTTTACTTTTGATACCACAGCACAGGACATGTCTATACTCTGAATCTTACACAATATCTATGACTAGAGCTTGGAACTCACTTCCCAGTCACGTCAGGGACTGTCAATCGCTATCATTAATTAAATCCAAATTAACTGATATCTTAAGTTCGACACAATGAAAACATTAACTGCATAACAACTATATAGAGCATTTTGGATATACCTATAACATTCATCTAGGAAGCTTTACGTACTCTAAATTATTCTATATTTCGTTAGTGGTAGCTAATATTAGACCATATTACCCGAATTGTCTTTTGTTTAGCCTATATTTTTAATCACTATCATCATCTTCCTTCTATGTATTAGACCTGGTGGTATGTTAAGGTCTCAATACTTTAATATTTTAAAGCTGTAATGAATTTATGTATTGTTTTATTATTCGTTGGTTGAGTGGAAGTGAACGCCTTATGGCAATAACTCTACGAATGGAGGGTGAAACATTGCCGAAGAAAATAATGGAATGGACACCATCAGAAACGAGAAGGAAAGGACAACCAAATCTCACGTGGATCCAAGGGATTAGAGAAACTTCGAAGGACTGGGAAATAGAGGAAGAAATGTATTATAATAGAGACAAATGGAGGAAAATTATAAAGCGAAATTGAAAACAAATAATTGGTGGCGGAAAAATTTAGGCCTATAACATTGTTAAAACCGGATATATTATTATTATTATTATTATTATTATTATTATTATTATTAGTATTATTATTATTATTGTACATTGTACAGTGATGTTAGTAAAGTCAGAAAAAAATAAGATATAGAATATTAAGATAAATTTATGTCTGTATTGCACCTTCAGAATTTTTATGATTTAGCCTTGCACCAAGCTGTTTAGTTTAGCGAAAGATTCAAATGATAAAGTGAGTGCTTAATTTTGATATCAGACATGTTTAAAACACACCGGAACATAGGGCAACTAAATAACTTACTGGCACTATCGAGCCTGTAGAATCATGGCAGCGCGAACAAAAAATCTCAATAAGTTTACATCCCTTCCCTGAAGTAATGTTTTCCAATCATCTCCTAATACCCGTAACAGTGAGCCATACGATCTTTATAGGAAACCAGATATATTAAGAACAGTTTAGTCTCGTATACTGCGAGGAGTACGACATGTTATACGAATGAGGATTGAAAGAGGGGCATGAAAGCTTCCTTGTAGGACAATAAGAAGGAAAACTTCCAGTTGGTAGACCAAGCATAAGGTGGGAGAATAATAGTAACTATGATTTAAGGGAAGCAGATTATAGGCTACAAGGGATGATTGGAAAACATTAGCTCAGGATAAGGATATTTGGAGGGCTTATGTCCACGCGGCCATGAACCTACCGGTTCGATAGTGCCGGTGAGTTAGTTCCTTTTTACACGCTTTATATTAGCTTGACCTGTATCTGTCTATCTATGTAACGGAATCTTTCAACACGATTTTCACCCACTTAAAAACATTGGATCGACTTGAAACTTTGTATTCTTGTTAAGGACCAATGACAATACAATAATTTCATACATTTTTTTGTAAGATCCTGGCCAGGATCATCAGGACATCAAACAAATAAAGACAGGTGTAATAGGTTGCGGATTTATCGACTTAGTCCATTGTTGTAAGGAATTAATATTATATCCTCTGGTAGCGCAGTTAGTAGAGCGGTGGACTATAGTGGTATATAATTTCAGTAATCCATAGGTCGCTGGTTCAAATCCGGGTCGGAGGATTTTTTTGAAGAGTATTACTTTTAGCTCATACTACAATAGTATCGAATTTAAAGATATTTACATTTTTATCTTATTCTGTAAAATATTAATGACAATTTTGTAAACTTACCACATTGTAATTTATCAAAAAAATATGAGAAGGATACGATTAACTGTAAACTATCTATCTATATCTATATTAAAATATTTAAAAATATTATAATAATGATAGATAATAATGATTTAAAAACTATATATAATTATATTCGTGCGTAGACACAAAAATATCGTAAGCAATTAAATTTTTCATGTGATTCCGGTTTATGACAATCAATTAAACTAAAAATTAAAAAATAAATAATAGTTTAAAAACTGAACAACAGCTTTAGGCCTATTAGAAAACCAAACTAAAAAATAAAAAATAAATAATAGCTTAATAAAACTAAAAACAACACGCTTTATTAGAAAAACCGAACTAAAAATGAAAAATAATTTTAATGCCCAACACGCTTGGGATAAAATTAAATCATGCCCAACACATCTAGAATAAAACTAGAGTTATCTAAAAAAAATAATAAAACAATTTTACCATCAAAAGCGTGGGGTGTTTTTTTATGATTTTTACGTTTTCTTCTTAGAGACTTTACTTTTACCAATATGTGTTTATTATCAAATATATTAATTGACATAGAGCACCTCACGCTTTTGATGGTATTTTTTGTTGTTGTTGATAGCTCTAGTTTCATTCTAGATGTGTTGGAGATGATTTTTGTTGTTGACCACTTTAATTTTATCCCAAGCGTGTTGGAAATTAAAATTATTTTTCATTTTTTAGTTCGGTTTTCTAATAAAGCGTGTTTTAGTTTTTTTAAACTATTCTTTATTCAGATTAATTTTAGACTTTTACAACATTGCTTGTTACTAAAATATAATAATAGCGCAAAGTAGAAAATAACGTTAATTTCTCCCCATATTCTTTTAAAACTCTTAAATATAAGAATTTCTCAGTCTATAAAATGTAGAGAAGTATTAAACATTTTTACTATAAACAAAGCACACTGACATGTGAAATATTTTCTATTCTCTGAACAATGTTTGTTCGTGATTTTGTCGTTTTCACATAAGAAATTTGTTATTATTCTGGCCCTTGAATAAGAATTAATTTTATCAAACTGTTATAAAGTAAGAAGACAAGCTGTGTGGATGTTTCCAAATTCCGTTAACCGAGAGAAATTTGATATCGCGCTCAGAAAACTCCACTTTATGAGGGAGTCCATAACGCTTTCTTCTTATGAAGTTTTTCCACTAAATTGTGATACCAGTTTAACCAGACCACTGCAAATAAGTGGACGGTTATGTAACTTTATCTCCAATAAAAGGATCCAAAATCTACAGTATTCCACATGCACTTTCCTTTGTTAAGGGAATCTACAAGAAGAATTGTATTAATTTTCTTCAAATATTCTTAACATTGATGATATATGTAGTTTTTTTTTTAAATCAGACGCTTTCAACTTTTGGACAAAAAAAAAAATTCATATGATTTTAACAGATAACATGTTTGGAGATATTCTTTCAGACGAATCGAGTGTTTTAACGAGTTCATTAGGCTTACTTCCTTCAACTTCTATAGTTAATTGTAAAAGTATGTTTGAACCTATTCATGGATCTTTTCCCAAAGCAAAAGGAAAAAAATATATAGCAAATCCTTCTTCTTCACTTCACGGGCTAGGCAAAATGCCTGTTCCGCCTCACAGGCCTTCCCACATCCCCATCTTTTCACTGGCCTTCCTACATTCCTTGAACCTCTTGGCTTGTAGTTAAATGCTGCTTTTGGTAATCTTGTTACGTTCATTCTTTCTACATGTCTAAACCATTTCTCTCTATATTCTTTGATTTTATCATTTAATGGATATATATTTAACTCTGTTCTTATATCTTCATTGTTTAACCGATCCATTCTTGTGCAGCCTTTTGTTCTTCTAAGGAAGTTCATTTCTACACTTTGTATTCTACTTTGCAATTTTTAGGTCATTACCCAAGTTTCACTCACATAAAGTAATGCAGGAACCGCCAATGTTTTGTAAAACTTTAATCTAGTCAGCCTATCTCTTGTAGCAAATCCTTTGAGATGTATTCTTTCAAGATCTATGATGTTAGAATACTTTGGAATGTATCAAGAAAAAAATCTTTTAGGAAAAGAAGTTAAAAATTCTATAGAAAAAAATGTACTCCAACTAAGTTACCTATATTTACTATTTTTGAGGGTTACTCCGATAATTATTTATTTATTTTACCTGATGGAGTTAAGACCATAGGGTCTTCTCTTCTATTTCATCAGGGTTAAATTATGTACTGAATAAATTATAATAACAATCATAAATTATCTACAACTTGATTAATAATACATAATAGGTCTAGACTACACAATGTAGAGTTAACAAGAAAATAACAAAAAAATTAAAATAATAATAATAATAATAATAATAACAATAATAATAACATAATTTAATGAAATAATTTGCTTGGTAAAGAAACTGCAGAATATATTTTTTATTCATTGCCACCATATTGTCATTTCGACATTCTGGCATTCTCTCCTCGCATGGCGTTATTGTAACCCACTTCTGAGGTTGCGACGCCTAGAAGGCAGAGTTACACTGCCCCGTTGATATATAACAGGTGATGATGGTAATGATGCGCCAGGAGAGTGCTAAATCCTAAACTTAATGAGTTTGTTAGTATAAATGAATAATAAAAGTATACCTAGAACATGGTTATACGTATATTATATTGTCTAACGAAATATTTAGTGGACTTTTTAAAAACTGTTTTTGAGTCGGTCTGTCTTTGATATAAGAGGGGTAGGAATTCCAGAGTCGAGTAGCTGAAACATCATGATATGTCCCCTGAACATGTACATGATTAGTTAGAAAATGGTATTATGCTGTATATAATATATAACAGTATATTACGATACAAGGTTGGGAAGTGGTATTTTAGCACGGTTTTTAAACATTTTCCTCGATTCTGTAGAACATTTGACAAACGTGCGTTGTAGATTTTTTTTTTGCGCGATTGTGTTTTCAAAATAATAATTAGTAGTAAAATAATATCTTGGGGGCACGCCGTAGTGTAGTGGTTAAGGCACTGAGCTACAAGCCAGAGGGTCGAGGGTTCAAGTCCCGTTGGGGTCAGGATTTTTAAACTGACCCAAACTCTCTGGCGGCATTATGGCCCTGGGGTCGACTCAGCCTCTAATGGAAATGAGTACCAGACGCTTGCTTCTGGGGGTAAAGGCGGCCGTCACGCAGGGCTGACAACCCGGCTGACATAAAGTGCCGATTGTCTAGAAAAAAGTGGGAGCCTTATCCTCCTACTACCCCAAGGGCCTCCGGGCCTGTTGTGGGATCACTTTACTTTACTTTACTTACTTTAAAATAATATCTTTGTTGAAAATATTTGCGTTCGTTATAAACAATTGACTAACGTTAACAGTGTGGCCAATGTTTATTAGTTGCAAGTACTGGAGGCCGTGAGACCATTATTATTGATAAAATGGTCGCAAGTATGTATTTATTGTTTTATGCTGCCTTGTTACGCAGCGGGCCCGGGTTCGATCCCCGGTCGGGGCAGTTTTTCTGGGTGAGGTTTTTATCGGGGTTTTTCCTCACCTGTAAGACAAATGTCAGGAAAACTTTAAGGACCAAACGGTCCCCGAAATCATATGACCATCGCAATCATCATCATTCATATTCATCTTAGATTAAGCTTAGGATTAGGGACTCTCCTGGCGCACCACTATCATCATCATCACCCATCATATCATCGGGGCAACGTAACCCCGCCTTCCAGGCGCACCAACCTCAGAAGCGGGTTATAAGTACGCCATGCCAGGAGAGAACACCAGGAATGGCAATTTGCCAAAAAAAAAATATATATATATTGTTTCAAATAAAGTCCAGTTCATTTAAAATGCAGTGATTTGTTTCGTATAATGTATATTAACACTACCTTTTGGATATTTTTTGTATATAGGCTACATTGCACGTAGAGCGTCTCCTATTGTAGAGCAATTAATTTATTTTCATGATCATGCCCTACTAATTATTGTCATAATTTTAGCTGTTGTAACTTACATAATGATTATATTAATTATAAATGATTGTAATAATCGGTTTCTTCTTGAAGGACAATTAATTGAAGTTGCATGAACGATTGCGCCTGCTATTATTTTAATCTTCATTGCAAGGGCAGTGGTTTTACTTCCCGTACGTGGGTGTAAATGTAATATTACACTATAGTTATTTAGGTTGGCAACCCCCAAATGTAGGTAGTTGAACTTTCAATCATGGTCGCCATTGCTGTAAATACAACAAAATACACTACCGCGCAAAAATTAATATTATTCGGAAAAATAAATGTAAAATAGCGCGACTGTCTATTTTAACCAATAAAGTTCATGGTGGTGATGCAGTATCAATTGGTTAGAATACCATCATATAATTATAAAAAATGGAAAATCTACAACTGCAAACCAATTCATAAAAATAATTAATACACTATGTTTAAATATATTGATATATCCAATAAATAAGTTGTTTGAGGAAAAAAGCACATCCACTTTTTTCCTGATCAAATTATCTCTTCTTCTTTGTTTCCAGGATTAGGTCAATGCGACCTGTTCCGTTCTCAAGTCCATCGTTTAATTGGCCGCCCCAATAATATTTTTCCATGCGGTTTGTAGGTGTTGATTTTTTGGGTAATCTTGTATTGTCCATTCTGTCTAAATGTTCTTTCCATCGGTGTTTGTGCTCTTCCAGTTTATATATTATTAAAAATATATCCAGTTCATTTCTTATTGACTCATTATGTATTCTATCCATGCGTGTACACCCCTTTACGGATCTTAAAAATTTCATTTCAGTGGCTTGGATGTGTCAGATATCTTTTTTGTACCCAAGATAAAGATCCATATAAAAGAACAGGAACAGCCATAATTTTATAAAACCTGAGTTGAGTTTCTCTTCTAGTATTTCGGAAGGTTCTTCTTATGGTGCCGCGCATCATTTGATAACGGTTTAATTTATCAAGTATATCCCAATCATAGCTATATGTTATACAAGAATCGAGATAGTTAAAGTGTGCTATCTGTTCTATTATTTCATTATTGATTACTGTTTTTGCTCTGATTAGCAATTTGTTCTGAAAAACCATAACTTTAGTTCTTGAACGAACTAACTCACTGGCTCTATCGAACCCGTAGGTTCATGGCCGCACGAACATAAGCTCTCCGTACATCCCTATCCTGAGTTAATGTTTTTCAATCGTACCCTGTATAATCTACTTCCCTCAAATCATGGATAATGTTATTCTTCCACCTCATCCTTGGTCTACCAACTGGGAGTTTTCCTTCTGGTTTTCCTACAAGACGCTTCCATCCTAACTAACTAACTAACTGGCACTATCGAACCCGAAGGTTCATGGCCGCGCGGACATAAGCTCTCCATACATCCCTATCCTGAGCTAATGCTTTCCAATCATTCCCTGTATAATCTACTTCCCTCAAATCATAGTTAATGTTGTTCTCCCACCTCATTCTTGGTCTACCAACTGGGCGTTTTCCCTCTGGCTTTCCTACAAGAAGTTTCCATGCACGTCTTTCATTCCCCATACGCGCAACATGTCCTGCCCATCGCAGTCTACGAGACTTAACTGTTCTTATTATATCTGGCTTCCTATAAAGACCATGTAGTTCATTGTTATGTAGTCTTCTCCATTCACCTGTCTGTTCATCTCTCTTTGATCCAAAAATTTTCCTAAGAACTTTATTCTCAAATACTCGTAATCTCCTTTCCTCCCTGAAAGTAAGAGTCCAGGTTTCGCATCCATATAATATAACTGGTAAAATAATAGTTTTTATATATTTTCAGCTTAACGTTTTTTGAAAGGAGTTGGGACATCAAAAGTCTCTGCAATGCATAATAGCATGCATTTCCAGAATTGAGCCTATGTTTAATTTCTTTTTGCATCTCATTCCTATTTGTGATTATTGTTCCTAGGTATTTGAATTCAGCCACTTCCTCAAAATTTCCCTCATTTGTCATTAGCTGTCCATTTCCATTATATACTGAATTTCTACGTGACCATATATTTAGTTTTTACTGATATTTATTTCCAGTCCTAATTTCTTAGTGTTACTCAATAGTGTGTGCGTGTTGGCCTTTAGTATCTCCTCGCTATCGGCCAGTAGTACTACATCATCAGCATAAACTAACGCTTACATCCACCTCTTTCATTCCTCATTCGAACCACATGTCCTGCTCATCGCAGTCTACGAGACTGAACTGTTATTATACTGGCTTCCTGTATCTATACCATGTATAGTATAGTATAGTAATCCCACTACAGGCCTCAGGAGGCCCTTGGGGCAGCAGGAGGTTAAGGCTCCCACCATTTCTGGACAATCGGCACTTGATGTCAGCCGGGTTGTCAGCCCTGCGTGACGGCCGCCTTTACCCCCAGAACAAGCGTCTGGTACTCATTTCCGTTAGAGGCTGAGTCGACCCCAGGGCCATAGTGCCGCCAGAAGGTTTGGGTCAGTTTAAAAATCCTGACCCCACCGGGACTTGAACCCTCGACCTTCCGGCTTGTAGCTCAGTGCCATGTAGCTTACCATTATGTAGCTTTCATTAGTTCTTAGAGCCAAATTATTTTAAAATTTAAAGTTATCCCTGTATTTTGGATTTAATGAAAAACTGCAAGTCCTAGGTCCACTAGCTGTGTAATATTTCTTCTTCTTCTTTATCCAACCAAGTCTGATGAATATTGTATCCAGCGTTTTCTTGGACGGCCCAGAGATCTCTTCCAACAGGACAATAACGAAGCATGGCCTTGGGAACTCTATCTGAACTCGTTCATAGCAAATGATTCATCCAGTTGTTCTGGTATCTATGTATGTATTCAATGACTGGTTCTAAACGTAGTTCGTTCAAGATATCGTCATTGCGTTTGTGATCCCATTTGAAATATCCTGGTGTATATCTCATGAATCTCATTTTACTAGAAGTTATCCTGCTCTCTTCTCTTTTCCTCAAAGTTCATGCCTCACTGCCGTAGCAAAGTGCAGGTCTCGCTAAGATGCTGTGTAATACATGGATAGAAAATGTCACATTTTGAAATATCAATTGGTCTAATTCAGTAAGCAAATAGTCCACAGTATGTACTAAATAATTAAAAAGACTATTTAACTCATGCCCCAAATGGGACTCAATGGCCAATCACGTTTCAATGATTTCTGTTTTACAACCAATCAGAGTCGTGTTTCACGAAATATTTATCAGTGTTAAAATTACCATATTAAAGAAGGCTCCTCCTTTTTAATATTCTGAACAGGTCTGACCATTATTTTGCAGTGACTGAGCCTGTGAGAAATACGGCAACCAGATTGTATATATAGTGCATGAATGTCAACACATGCCGCATGCGGGAGTTAATATAAAAACATTTGTAGCAATTGATTATATCACCAAAAAAAAAAAAAAGAAACTACTGTTTGCACTTTCTTAAATGTATTTTTTCCCAGGTAACAATCCAGAAAAATATAATTGTCATATTTACATCATACGACATCAGAAATGAATTAATATACAGTTTGATGTTTCATTTTTCTCCACTAGAGAGCATTCTTACAATATTGCGTTCCTTTGGCAATAAATAGTATGATCTGGTTGCAGTGGTAAACAAAAGAAGCAGATGAAGCGTACCTATCGCTTCTCATTTGTTTTCAAACATCGCCGTTTACATTAAATATATAAACATTTTAAAATAACTATAGTTAAATAATGATTTGTGAGTAAACAGCTTAATTGTATTCGTTAAATAGTCCTAACAAATGCCACTCTTGATTTCCAAATTCTCTAGATAAATTGGAAATCACTCGTGGCATTACTTATGAAAATTATAAAATGACAAAAACAATTGTGACACACTGAAGGAGTTCCGAATTTAATGATTATAAAACTAGTACAAACAGACAATAAACAAACAAATAAAATAGGGGCGAACATGCATTGTCTCGATTCCCACATAGTGCACACCCTATATAAAACATGTTAACTTCATGGATTAAACTCGTTTCGGATATAAGATTTTTCATCGTGTCAAATAGTCGCATGTATCTTCCTAATTCAGTGGTCAGTCTCCCCCCTGAATGTGTGTAACAAGGGGAGAATCATTTCTTTTTTACAACAACCACTTCACAAGGGGTAAGTAGGACAATGAGAGCGTATCAATTTTCATCTCAAAATAAAACACTCAACTGGAAATCTTTTGCATTGTCATCTCCATTCAAATGTTTATTTCCTGCTTGCATTCATGAAAACTAAGACCCACCAAAATATTATTATTCATTTTCATCAGCTGATGGACTGGATATATCCCACTTCTTATTCTTCTTCTTCTTTATTTCATGGGCTAGACAAATTGCCTGTTCTGCCTCACAGTTGTTCTGTCCATCTTTTCACACATATACACATAAAGCAGCAAAAGCTCCCTTAAAGTAAGAGTCCATGTTTCGCATCCATATAATATAACTGGTAAAATAACGTAAAGTTTTATATATTTTCAGTTTAACGTTTTTTGAAAGGAGTTGGGACGTCAAGAGTCTCTGCAATGCATAATAGCACGCATTTCCAGAATTGAGCCTATGTTTAATTTCTTTGTGCATCTATTTCCTATTTGTGATTATTGTTCCTAGGTATTTGAATTCAGCCACTTCCTCAAAATTTCCCTCATTTGTCATTAGCTGTCCATTTCCATTATAAGTTATAATGTATTTCTATGTGTGACCATATATTTAGTTTTATTGATATTTACTTCCAGTCCCAATTTCTTAGTGTTGCTCAATAGTGTAGCACGCATTTCCAAAATTGAGCGTATTTCTTTTGCAACTACTGTTTGCTTTACTATAAAAATTAAAATGTTAGTAATTGTATAAATCATTTAGCTTTAAAAGATAATTTATTTAAACATATATATAGCCTATAACTCAATTTCATTATATATAAAAAATTATATAGGCCTATGGCATTTATTTTGGTTGAGTAATTTTTTTTTAGAATTGTCTTCATATTCACATTTTTATTTACTTCTATAAGGGAATAACTATGGGAATTAGCTTTTTTAATAAAAAAATATATATCATCATCCGGATCATGGCAGCTGCCGTCGTCTTCCGGAAACCAAACACCATTCCTCTCTGTCCATCCATTGATCTTCCTCCAATCCTCTGCTATTCATAGCTGCCTGTTCTCCTTCTATCCAAGTTTTCTTCGATCTCCCTCTCTTCCTCCCTTCTATTGGGATCCATTCCATAACAATTTTAGGCAATCTTTGCTCTGGCATTCTTTTGACATGGCCATACCACTGTAATATTTTATTTTCTATGATGTCTATGATGTCCGGTTCCTCTTCTACACCCATAATTTCTCTTATTTCTTTATTTCGTATTCTATCCATTCTAGATTTTTCAGCTGATCATCTTAAAACATCCATTTATGAACTTACAATTCTTTTCATTTCCCTGGTAGGAATTTGCCAAATTTCAGCACCATATGTTAAAATGCTCTAAATTATGGTTTGATATATTTGTAATTTTCTACTTTTTGTAATATTTTTGCTCCACCAAACAGAGTTTAAAGCATTTATTGCTTGTTTTGTTTGTGCGATTATATTTTTAATTTCCACTGTGTTATCACCTGAATGGTCTAATTTTGTTCCTAAATAAGTGCATTCAATACTAGGTTTTAGTTCTTCTCCATTGTTGAAAATTATATTTTCCATTTCTTCTCCTATGCACAGACATTTAGTTTTTTTCAATGTTTATATAAAGTCCCCATTTTTCATATTCTTCTTTTAGTTTTATATATATATATATCTTCGGGTTTTTACAGCTGCTGCCGTCTTCCCGTGCCAAACCTCCAAAGCCTACGGTCTTGGGCATCTTCGATGCTTAGCCCTCTAGCTTGCATTACTGTCTTCATGTTTTCCTTCCATGTTAACCTTGGTCTTCCTCTTTTCTTCTTTCTGTTAGGATGCCATTCATATAGTTGCTTCGGCCATCGCTCATCTTCCATTCTTAAAACATGTCCTAACCACTTTAATTCCTTTTCCTCAATTCTTTCAATTATGCTTTCTTCTGCTTCCATTTTGTTTCTAATTTCCTTATTTGCGACACGTTCTAATTTAGACTTTCTGGCACTTCTTCGTAAATAATCCATTTCTAGAGCTATTAGTCTATTCTTGTAGTACTTTTTGATTGTCCATACCTCACTTCCGTACATTGCAACAGATTCCACCAATGTTTTACCAATATATTTTTTGTGTCTTTCCAAATATGCTTATCCCACCATATGGAATTTAATGATGATATTATTTTGCTACTCAATTCAATTCTATGTTTTATGTTCTCTTTGCCTATACCTTCGATGTTATCCATAATCATTCCCAAATATTTAGTTTGTTTCACTTGCTTTATTTGGATTCCATCTTCCAATACTAAGTTTTCTCTTTCATTGCAATTTATTGCCAGATATTCTGTTTTTTGTAAATTTACTGTGAGACCCCATGATTCATATGTGCTTTTCAACCTTTTTATCATGAATTCCATATCAAAATTGTCTTGCGCTAAAACCAGTTGATCATCGGCAAATTGTAATGTCAGCAAAAATCTATTGCCTATTGGGAATATATATATATATATATATATATATATATATATATATATATATATAAAAACAGTGGAAAAACACCATACACACTACACCAGATGCACCTCGAAAGGAAGCTGTACCATATTTCCGACTAAACACAGGACATGATTGTCTTGCAGCTCATCTACATCGGATTGGAACCTACAGAAGTCCTCATTGCCCACTGTGCTCCACGCGGACAGACACCACCTGCTACAGTGTCAGGCACTTCACTCTGCTACGCTGAAGGATGGATACTGGGAAGCAAGAGCCAAACTTTCTGTTTTGCTATAATGTTCTATTGTTTTAATTTATTGTATATATTTTTGTTTTCTCATAATTATGGACAATGACTCCTGTCAAGTCCCCTGCATTTGTATAAATAAATATAAATATAAATATAAATATATATATATATATATATATATATATATATATATATATATATATAATATATATACTTGGGAAAAGATCAACACTGGAGTAAGACAGGGATGTGGACTTTCACCGGTACTTTCCATTATATATATATGAATAAATTAATAAACGAATGGAGGAAAGCACAACGAGGGTATATACCCATCAATAGGAACCTCAAACTCGATGCTATTCTTTTTGCAGACGATTTAGCTCTTCTGGCACTTTCTGAAAATGATTTGCAACGATCAATTTATAATTTACAAAAAATAGGTGCCAAATTTAATATGGAAATATCAATTAACAAAACTAAAATTATGGCATTTCATGGCAAGGGCCCCATACAAAGTAAAATCTGTCTCCAGAATAAAATTTTAGAGAGATATAATCAATTTAAATATCTTGGATATTATCTCTCTATCTGGGATGAAAAAGATATCCCTGAAAAAATTACTAGTTATAATAAAAGTTTAGGAATTATTAATCAAGTTATGAAACCATCCCTTGTACAAAAAAAAACACCAGATTACGTTTATATAACACTTTGGCTAGACCAGTGTTAACCTATGGTAGTGAAGCATGGACACTAAAAGGACAACATGAAAGCAGAATAACGGCTTGTGAAATGAGATTCATGCGCGGAACAGCGGGTTACACCAGATGGGATCGGAAAAGGAACACCGATATCTTAAAAGAATTGAAGACTACGCCAATTTTGGAATATATTAAACAGTACCAACTAAATTGGAAACACCATCTTGAAAGAATGAGTTCAAATCGGATCCCCAAAGCTGTTTATAATTATATACCAAGAGGACGAAGATCTCTGGGCCGTCCTATGAAACGCTGGAGGGAAAATTTTCTATAGGATCGTAACAGGCCTTGGCCTAATACTTGGAAGGAAGAATATATATATATATATATATATATATATATATATATATATATAGAGAGAGAGAGAGAGAGAGAGAGAGAGAGAGAGAGAGAAAGAAAGAAAGAAAGAATTATACCTAATAAGCAGATAGCAGATGAAAAGACAGGGAAGAGAAGAGAAGATAGTCTTACAGAATACGAATTCCATAATATATGTTGTATAGGTTCTACTTAGAAGAAAAGGTTGTTTTATGCTAATCCTGTATGCATAGTTTTAGGAACTAATTATACCATATCTCTTTATGGGCGTGATCTGATTCAGATTGAAAGACAGTGACTTTCAACAAATGTAATTGAAAAACAAATGACTTGCTGGGGCCAGTACTTGTATGAGTACAACCTGTCGTCATGAGGCAGATTCTTCCGCGAGTTCAATTGAATGAGTACATGAAGTGTGTACAGAGGCTCCACCCAAATGCAGAGAGTATCAAACATACCACAAACCCTTGTAAGTTAGAAGTAAAACCTGTTGTTCCGGTTCCTTTCCAGAAGCAACAGCGACGACCAGCGTAACGTTCCTTACTTTTTGACTGCAGCCGCAACAACATCTCAAACTGGCTGACCTTGGTGTAGATGCGACTCCAAGCTCTTGTCTTTTTATTCATCTCCGAGAGAAAGGGTTACACTCTTTCTTAGAATGGACCAAAATCCTGCATCCAACTTCTTCAAACGTGAATATTTCTTTGCTTGGAACTACATGTTTTTATTTAACATTTCCAGTTTTTATTCAATCTGACTTGTTAATACTTTTCTCAATATAAGTATTACAATTTGCAGGTATCTACTGAGGGACAGCTTTAGATTGCATTTAACATAATTACATTTATATTATAATTTAACACGTATCATTATTATTTATTATTACTATTATTATTATTATTATTATTATTATTATTATTAATATTATTATTATTATTATTATTATTATACATTTTGTACCATGAAGACTTGAAAGTATATATTGAAATTATGGAATGTGACGATAAATAGAGGCATTCCACAACATTTGGTTTACATTATCGAAAGTTTATAGGCCTATGTAGATAACACAATATTAATTAGAATGGGTCATAAAACACAAAACAATAAAACAGCGACAATAAACTGTGAAGTAAAACAAGTATGCCCACTTTCGCCATTACGTTTTAATATATATATATACTTACACCCGTAGGTTCATGGCCGCGCGGACATAAGCTCTCCATACATCCCTATCCTGAGCTAATGCTTTCCAATCATTCCCTGTATAATCTACTTCCCTCAAATCATAGGTAATGTTATTCTCCCACCTCATTCTTGGTCTATCAACTGGGCGTTACCTTCTGGCTTCCCTACAAGAAGCTTCCATGCAAGTCTTTCATTCCCCATACGTGCAACATGTCCTGCCCATCGCAGTCTACGAGACTTAACTATTCTTATTATATCTGGCTTCCAATAAAGACCATGCAGTTCATTGTTATGTAGTCTTCTCCATTCACCTGTTTGTTCATCTCTCTTTGGTCCAAAAATTTTCCTAAGTACTTTATTCTCAAATATTTGTAATCTCCTTTCCTCCCTTAAAGTAAGAGTCCATGTTTCGCATCCATATAATATAACTGGCAGAATAATAGTTTTATATATTTTCAGTTTAATATTTTTTGAAAGTGTATATATATATCCATCCATAGTAATTCTGCCTGAAGGCAGGTCCTTCACTGCAATCACAGCATTTTCATGCTATGCTTGCAGCTTTACTAGGGAATTGTAGGTGTGGTAGCTTCCCGTTGCTTCCCACACTGGTGAAGAATGATGATGATAATTGTAAAGATGATGATGATGATGGTCATATGATTTCGGGGACCGTTTGAGCCTTAAAGTTTTCCTGACATTTGTCTTACAGGTGAGGAAAAACCCCGATAAAAACCTCACCCAGAAAAACTGCAATCCCGGCCGAGTTTGAATCCGCGATCTTTAATTCAAAGGTAAGCTTGATAACCAGTAGTTGATCAGGACCGACGGTATCAGCCTATATTTCTTAAGCTGGGCATTAGATAATGGACGATTCAATTTATTTATTTCTTATTGAATCTTCAGGTATTCGTGTACAAGTTTGCATTTTAATTCTGTCGTGACATGAAACTATTTAATTTTTATTCATATGTATATTTGGTTGTTCCTTCGAGATATTACCTACTTTAAAGGAAATTTCTTAATGCAATACCTGTTCACAATACGAAATCTTAAGATTTTTATTTCGTCCAAAGAATCTGAAAGAATTAAATGTAATATCATAATAACAAATTTTAATATTTTATTATATGCTGACGAAGTTATTATAATTCAAAATACAGAAAACGATTGACACTGCTTAAATGAAATAAGTAAAGAGTACAATTTAAAAACATCTAGGGCCTATAAAGAAGACAAAAATAATGTTTTTTTTTTAAGAAAAGTCGCCCATAAGGTCGAAAATAACACTGGTCAACATGATTTTTGTCTCATGACTACCAATAGTTATACTTAATGCAGGTTTTTTATCGTGCTTTCAAATATGTATTCGGAATTTCTCCATCACCCACAGTTTTTTTATTTCAATTTCAATTAATGGATTTAAATAATTATTTTTTTAACAAACTTTTTTCGTCCATTTGTCCATTGTAAAATAAAACCAAATGAGCTAACTCAGGAGATTTCAGTTATGGAAAAGAGATATCAAGGCAAAGGGAATCCTAACATGCTAGCGGATTATTGTTGGACCATCAAGAGGGATGCTCCACAGGCGAAATATAGCAGAAAATCGTAATTTCTTACTTTCTAGGTGAGTCGGAATGTTCGAATATTGTGTAGTTACGAATGTAGAAAATATTAAAGTGTTTGAAATTATAAATGCCTGTCTCTCGGAAACCTTGCGTGATGGAGAAACGCCGATATCATATTTGAATTCAGGAGAAAAAATACTATCAGAATCACATATTTGTCTTTCTGAGACAAAAAAAGTTTATTTTTTGTTGTTCAATGTAATAATAGAAAATAAACTTCAGGACATGTTGCGCGTATGGGGAATGAAAGACGTGCATGGAAGCTTCTTGTAGGAAAGCCAGAGGGAAAACGCCCAGTTGGTAGACCAAGAATGAGGTGGGAGAACAACATTATCTATGATTTGAGGGAAGTAGATTATACAGGGAATGATTGGAAAGCATTAGCTCTAGATAGGGATGTATGGAGAGCTTATGTCCGCGCGGCCATGAACCTTCGGGTTCGATAGTGCCAGTGAGTAAGTAAGTAAGTAAGTAAACTTCTATCACAAGTGTTGCATTTTAATTATCCAGGTTGTAAATTGTTTTCTGGATATGGAACAAGAAATGATATAGGCAATAAATTACCAACATTTCAAATTATATGTTGCACTATTCATAGAACACTAAAACATAAAACAAGGAAGGGTACAAGATTGAAGTGCTACAAAACAATTGCGGTACCGGTACTTTTATACAGTAGTGAGTCCTGGGTAACAAATAAGAAGAGTTCGAGGAGAATACAAAGTGCAGAAATGAGCTTTCCTAAGAAGGACCAAAGGATGCACAAAATTGGAACACGTAAGAAATGAAGAAATAAGGAGTGACTTAGAAATATATTCAATAAATGATAAAATTCAACAACACCGTGTCGGCTGGGAAAAGCATGTTAAGAGAATGGAAGAAACAAGATTGCCCAAGATAGCATACCATTATAATGAAATAATCCTTATAAAATGAACAAAAAAGAAATCAAGCTATATTGAATTGCACAATAAAATTCTCAATGTAAATGAAATTTCTAAAGGGATTAAGGGATGTAGGAAGACCTAAGAAGAAATGGAAGGAATTTGGAACAGGCGAATCGCCTAAACTTGAAGTGAAGTTGATGATCATTAGAGGAAAGGATTTTATTATTATAGAGATCAATGGACTGAACACCTAGAAATAATTAACTATATTCGTATTCCTAGAAGAATTCTTGATTATAAACCTGAAGGAAGGAGAGATTTGGAAACGTTGGTTGGAGAATATGTGAAGCCGGAACAGGCTTAAGAGCTTAATCCCTGATTGAAGAAGAAGAAGAAGAATTCATGATTTAGATTTTCACCACTTACTCACTGGCACTATCGAACCCGTAGGTTCATGGCGGCGCGGACATAAGCTCTCCATACATCCCTATCCTGAGCTAATGCTTTCCAATCATTCCCTTATAATCTACTTCCTCAAATCATAGTTAATGTTATTCTCCCACCTCATTCTTGGTCTACCAACTGGGCGTTTTCCTACAAGAAGCTTCCATACACGTCTTTCGTTCCCCATAAGCGCAACATGTCCTGCCCATCGCAGTCTACGAGACTTAATTGTTCCTCTATAGGAAGCCAGATAGAGACCATGTAGTTCATTGTTATGCAGTCTTCTCCGTTCACCTGTTTGTTCATCTCTCTTTGGTCCAAAAATTTTCCTAAGTATTTTATTCTCAAATACTTGTAATCTCCTTTCCTCCCTTAAAGTAAAGAGTCCATGTTTCGCACCCATATAATATAACTGGTAGAATAATAGTTTATATATATATATATATATTCAGTTTAACGTTTTTTGAAAGGAGTTGGGACATCAAAAGTCTCTGCAACGCATAATAGCACGCATTTCCAGAATTGAGCCTATGTTGTATTTCTTTATGCATCTCATTCCTATTTGTGATTATTGTTCCTAGGTATTTGAATTCAGCCACTTCTTCAAAATTTCCCTCATTTGTCATCAGCTGTCCATTTCCATTATATAATGTATTTCTACGTGTGACCATATATTCAGTTTTATTGATATTTACTTCCAGTTCTAATTTCTTAGTGTTACTCAATAGTGTGTGCGTGTTGGCCTTCAGTATCTCCTCGCTATCGGCCAATAGTACTACATCATCAGCATAAACTAACAGCTTATTAATACCATTCAGTTGTAAGCCTTCCTCATTCTCTAAAGATTTGATGGCATGCTCTAGTACAAAATTAAATATTAGAGGAGATAGTGCATCTCCTTGCTTCAATCCATTCTGGATTTCAAAAGTATCCGAAAACTGTTTGCCTACACGCACCCTACTCTTTGTGCCCTTTACACACATTCGTATAAGTCTAACTAACTTTTTAGGAATTCCGAACTCCAGCAGGATACTATATAACTTCTTGGATATCCAGATGGTGAGAAATAGTAAAAAATAAAATGTCTAAATGTATCGGACGTTTCAGGACCGCTAAGCTGATTTGAGACAAGGAGACTGATAGACCTGCCTAAGCAACTCTGGGAAATCAGTTATTGACTTAGGGTCGGTTTCACCAACATATATAACTGACACTCAAATGGTAACAAGTATATAAAATTGGCAGTAAATTGTCACATGGTTTTACGATAAATAAAGGTTTTCTTCAAGGTTGTTGTCTATCACCAACTCTGTTTAAAATATATGTACATGAAATATTAAATAATTGGAGGAGAAAATGTTCTTCTTCTTCTTCTGCTTCATGAAATTAGGCCTTTTGACCTGTTTTCACATCAAGTGGGATTTAATGAGTCCTCCCATCTAGTAAATGGGCGTCCAACATGTCTATGTCCTATTGGTTTGTACTTTAGTAACAGCTGAGGGATTCTATCTGTAGGCATTCTCTTGACATGTTCATACCAGTTGTTTCTCATGTTGTCAATTCTATTTGTTAAATTGAAAATATTTAAGTCCTTCCTAATATCCTCACTTCTTTTCTTGTCCAAAATTGTCACACCTGCTACTGAACGTAGGAACTTCATTTCTGCAGTTTCTATTTTCCTTCTGTCTGAACGGTTAAGAGTCCAATTTTCACTTGCATATGTTAAGACAGGCACTGCCATAATTTTGTAAAATTTAAGTTGTGTGCTCCTCAAAGTTTTATTTTTCAGTGTCCGTCTTATAGTGCCACACATTCTGTAAAATCTATTTAATTTAATATTAATATCTTCCTTCTGGCACCTGTTGTATTATACTGTTATTAATACTGATTTTACACCTCATTGAGAACATGTTCAAGCATGGGAATTCCTATTTCAAACAACAAAACTTTATACAACTTACATACTGCAGATGATCAATTGTTAATTGCACAAGATATGAATATTTAGAATATATGACTAGAATATTAATATAATAATATGGTAAATGGAGATTTATTTTGAACATGAAGAAAACAAAATATTTATCAATTGGTGAACCAGAACAAAATTTAAATTTGGTGACTGGAGAAACAATAAAATCTTGTAGCGAGGTCACATATTCAGGAATTAAAATAAATAAAAATGGAAGTAATGTAGAGAAAATAAGAAATAGAAATAATAAAGGAAAATTTGCAATTGCTTGTCTCAATGTAACATTGTGGGATAAAAATATAAGTAATAATAAAATTAATATATATCATACACTTGTTAAAAGCATCATTACTTATGGAGCAGAACTTTGACCATTAACAACAAAAAAGAAGTAAGTATCTTTTTGCAACGGAAATGGATGTTATACGAAGGGCAGCAATAATTTCAAGAAGAGAAAGAAATTAGAAACTCAGTTATAAGGGAGGAAATGAAGATTGAAGACACTATTTTAGATTATATCAAAAATCAGCAGTTAGGATGGTTCGGACTTGTCCAACGAATGGAAGACGATCGGCTACCAAAATGTGTTTTGGAATGAAAACCTGTGGAAAGACGAGGTAGAGGAAGACCTAGAACCTCCTGGAGTCAGGGAAATTTATTAATACATGAGGGACAAACATCTACAACCAGGAGATTGGATGGACCGACAAAATTGGCTGTTAGGAATCGGACGATGTCAAAGACATTCATCTAAATATAGAGAGGAAATTCATGTAATATACTACTGAAATGTTATAACTCAATTCTTAGTGTATTTTTTATATTTTGATGACAAAATAATTTTAGATTTAATAACTTTTTTGGCTTATTAAGAAGAATGCTAGTTTATAATGTATTTTGTTGAGAATCAACAAAGCCACTGAGTCACAGTATAGTATACATATTGATTTTTCGTTAAATAAATCTCAGAAAAAAGTAAAGAAAAATAGTCAACGTTATAATGATTAACGAGAGAATTATTTTTAAATGCGAGAACTGACATATCGGACAAAATGGAGGCTAAACACGGAAAGAGGAAAGCTACCAGCTCTAATGAGAGAACAATGGAGAATTAGCTAAGATATGATATTACGGAAAGAGGAAAGCTACCAGCTCTAATGAGAGAACAATGGAGAATTAGCTAAGATATGATATTACGGAAAGAGGAAAGCTACCAGCTCTAATGAGAGAACAATGGAGAATTAGCTAAGATATGATATTACGGAAAGAGGAAAGCTACCAGCTCTAATGAGAGAACAATGGAGAATTAGCTAAGATATGATATTAGAGTAAACGTTTATCAAAACCATTTCTGCTTCAAAAAATCTTATCCGCTATTGAAAATGTGGACAATGGCTAAATAATTTTAAAAAATCATTTTTTAAGTGAATTGATTGATAACTAAGCATAAAAAGAAAGTTCCAGCCCTTAGCCGAGCATGTAAGACATGACACGTTGGTTCAGGAGTAAAAATGTATTTTAGCCATAATATTCATTGACTACTTCTTCTTCTTCCTTCCAAGTATTAGGCCAAGGCCTGTTACGATCCTATAGAAAATTTTCCCTCCAGCGTTTCATAGGACGGCCCAGAGATCTTCGTCCTCTTGGTATATAATTATAAACAGCTTTGGGGATCCGATTTGAACTCATTCTTTCTAGATGGTGTTTCCAATTTAGTTGGTACTGTTTAATATATTCCAAAATTTGGCGTAGTCTTCAATTCTTTTAAGATATCGGTGTTCCTTTTCCGATCCCATCTGGTGTAACCCGCGGTTCTGCGCATGAATTTTATTTCACAAGCCGTTATTCTGCTTTCATGTTGTCTTTTTAGTGTCCATGCTTCACTACCATAGGTCAACACTGGTCTAGCCAAAGTGTTGTATAAATGTAATCTGCTGTTTTTTGTACAAGGGATGGTTTCATAACTTGATTAATAATTCTCAAACTTTTATTATAACTAGTAATTTTTTCAGGGATATACTTTTCATCCCAAAATAGATAGAGAGATAATATTTAATTATTAACGTATTGTACATAACTCCAAGGTGATACTGGCTTACAATTGTTTTTTAGATGATGAAAATTTAGAAGTTTCTGATTCGAACAAACATGTAATTTTTTTAAGAAAATGTGTTGGGATTTAAAGATTCGTGTATTGATGTTGCAGCACAGCAGTTGCTGTTAGTGTGAAATCTCCTTGAAGATGTCCTTCCGGCGTGATAGGTTTCCACCAGTCACTTCATATTTTCCAAAAACTCACCTTCGTTACTTATACCACCACCTACTTACGCTAATCCAATCAAATTTACATAAAATACAATGAACACATATGGAAGTAAAATTGGGCAATTAAACAAAAACATTAGATAAATACGTGAAACATATAGGCCTATGTGAATTTTCTGAGGCCTCTTCTAGGTATTATATCTTCAATGAGATAAAATACAATGCTTATTTTAAATCATGGCGGCTCTGTGGCGCAAACGGTTAGACGCTCGTCTCTCACCGCTACGCTGTGGTCCCGAGACCGAGTCTCGGTCACTCATGATGGTTTCGTGGTGGACGAAACGGAGCTTGGGCAGGTTTTTCACGGGGTTTCTCCCGTTTTCCCCTGCCACAATTTCATTCCACCTTTTCTCCATACTCATCACATCCATTTCGCTTAATTTCGTTAATCGGCCCTCGTGATGACCGGCACCCTTGTCATTCACAGACCTCTATATAAAGGGGACTTCATCTCATTTCATCCCTCGACCCGACTCTGAGTTGGACACGAGTTGAGGAATTTATATCAAATCATCATCAACATCATCATCGTCATACACCTTTCATTAACGTAGGCCAATGTTGGCCTGTTTCGGTCTCAACTAGACAGGGTCTAAAAGACGTTTTTGTGGATGTCCAGGTCGTCGTTATCCTTGTGGCCGATACCGAAGGACTGCTTTAGGGATCCTAGTTGGTGACCTTCGGGATACATGTTGCAATCATCTGTCTTTGTAGGTAAAGTAAAGTAAACTATTCCCACTACAGGCCTCAGGAGGCCCTTGGGGTAGTGGGAGGTTAACGCTCCCACTATTTCTAGACAATCGGCACTTGATGTCAGCCGGGTTGTCAGCCCTGCGTGACGGCCGCCTTTACCCCAGAACAAGCGTCTGGTACTCATTTCCGTTAGAGGCTGAGTCGACCCCAGGGGGACTTGAACCCTCGAACTTCCGGATTGTAGCTCAGTGCCTTAACCACTACGCTACGGCGTGCCCCCTCTGTCTTTGTAGGTGGATATATTTTCTTCTAAAGGTTGCATGTGGAGTTCCTTTAAAATATCTTCATTCCTCTGATGGTCAAGTGAAATATATGCAGCAGTCGGGCACATGAATCTCATTTCTGCAGATCTTAATCTGGTGATGTCTTTCTTTTTAGAACCCAGATTTCACTTCCAAACAAGAAAGTCGGGAGGACGAGACTTTTATATAATTTGAGTCTTGAATGTTTTTGTACAAGATATAGTTTTAAAATAATATTTATTTATTTATGGATTTTAAATAAAAGAAACTCTCATAAACTTCAAGTAAGCCAAATGCGCTTCTTACGATCATTGTTAGGAGTTAATAGACTGGTTCACCAAAGGAACACTACTATCAGAGGAAAACTTGGAGTAGCAAGTTTAAATGAAGATATCCAAAGATACCAACAAGAATGGAAAAATCATCTGAGAAGAATGGCAAGAAATAGACTTCCAAAATTGGCATTCCAATATACCCCAACTGGACATAGGGACCAAGGAAGACCAAAACATCGGTGGAAAGATCAAGACCATCTTCGCTAGGTTTACCGTACAGGCCACATGGCCTAAAACGAATTTGTTCATGATGATGATGATGATTTATTTATTTATTTTTTCAAATGCCCCAGGTTTGTCTTTCGACATTTCTGGTTTCTCTCCTGGCATGGCGTACTTGCAACACACTTCTGAGGTTGGGGCGCCTGGAAGGCGGGGTTACATTGCCCCGATGATATGATGGGTGATGATAATGGTGCGGCAGGAGAGTCCCTAATCCTAAGCCTAACCTAAGATGAATATGAATGATGATGATTGCGATGGCCATATGATTTCGGGGACCGTTTAGGCCTTAAAGTTTTCCTGACATTTGTCTTACAGATGAGGAAAAACCTCACCCAGAAAAACTGTCCCGACCGGGGATTGAACCCGGGCCCGCTGCGTGACAAGGCAGCACGCTACCCGAGACCACAGCGGTGGACAAAATAATATTTATTAAGCGTAATATTTATAAAAAAATTGTAGTTTAGTTTTATATTAAGATCGATCTCGCCTTGATAGGAGATGTTACATCCTATGTAGGAGATGTTATTAAATTTCTCTAAAATTATATTCTTAATCACTATTTTGCCACGCATTGGATCGGTGCCTCGGAATGTCATTATTTTGATTTTATCAGTTGAAATTTTCATACCATTGTCTTTTGTGATGCTATTTAGAGTAAATAAGCCGTTTTGTAACATATCTTCTGATTTAGCAATTACTGCCTGGTCGTCAGCAAATAGCATTGTGTTAAGAATTATGTTATATTTATTTAAAACTATCTAGTATCCGGCGTGCGCTGCTGCCCCTGTAAATGAAAATTAATGTGCTTTTATGTTTAGTTGAATAAGTAAAAGTAAAAATAATTATAAATTTATATTTTTTAGTTACTCCGTGCTGATTACCCGGCGTTGCCCGGGAATCTACTTATCCCGAACTTCTTGACAAAAATGAGCTGAAATACGAAAATTAATGTGTTTTATGTTTAGTTAAATAAGTAATGGGAAAAATGTATATCGTAATTATTTTTATATACCCCGCGCTGTTTACCCGGCGTTGTCCGGGAATCTACTCATCCCGATCTTCTTGGCATAAATGAGCTGAATGACGAAAAGTAATGTACTTCTTATGATTAATTGAATAAGTAAAATGAAAAATAATTTTAAATGTAGGCCTATATCGTAATTATTTTATGATTCCCTGTGCTGATTACCCGTTGTTGCCCGGATTCTACTTATCTCGATATTTTTGGCATAAATGAGCTAAAAGACAAAATTCGTTATTGTGAGTTATCCGTAAAAGAATACCCGCCATGTGCTGCTATGCTTGCACAGGAATCTACGTACTTGTCTCGAACTTCTTGGCATCAATGAAAAACAAAAATGGTTATTGTGAGTTATCCGTAAGAGATAAACATATGCTGTCGCGGACTTTTTTGTAGAGCTTTTTGAGATATTCAATTCTGTGTACATTCATTTTATGTATTTGTTATGGTTTAGGCAACGTAAGCCATTTAAGCGTCCAAAGAGCTACTTTTTTTTCACATTTTCCACTACAAAGGGCGATTTTTAAGGATGTAGGAGTTGAGTATCACAACTATCTTATAGCCTATGTTCATCCCGGGAATCTCCTGAACATTTTGCAAAAAGCTCCATCACAATCGGATCAACGGTATGGCCGCGCATATAGTGCGAACGCTTGGAATAGCAAGGGCGTATACGCAAACGAGGAGTTTTGAGAAAAACGCGCTTAAAGTTTCAGAAACGTTTTTCTTTGTAGCACGTGACGTAGCGTATACGTCAGTGCAAAGAGGTTAAATATTGTGTTTTGTAGTGGTTTACAATTCGGATGAAAGAAGAAGGTTGGAAGTTTATATTGCAATAATAAAAAAACAGTGATTTTTGTTCATACGCCCTTGCTATTCTATAGCGCCTCAATTGTGAAGAGTATTTTATTATATGGTGCGGAAACATGGACACTGAAGCAAAAACACAGAAATAAATTATTATTCACAGAAATTGCTTTTTAAGAAGCTCGGCAAGATAATCTAAAGTAGATAAAATAAAAAATAATACAATGAGAGAAATAATGAATGTAGAAAAGTATATTGTGCAAGAGTTTGAAGAATTCCAACTAAGATGGTATGGACATATAATGAGAAGAAAGGACACAGAAACAAACAAAAAGTATTGAAATGGATACCTCCTGGAAAAGGGAAACGTGGTAGACCAAAGTCAACGTGGATAAAGGGAATTCAAGACAACATGAAGAAGAGAAATATGACAGAAGCAGAAACGCAAGACCGGGAAGTGTGAAAGAAAAACAATTCTATATTTTGGTAGAGGATACCTGTGTAAATAACAGAAACAATCCCGAAAAAAAAAAGTAAAATTTTCCCTTTAAATCATTCCTTCAAAAATTAATTTACATTGAAGTTTTTGGATTTTTTAATGTCTTCCTTTTGAGAGTGAATTTTTTTTATAAAATAATAGTTCTAACTAACTCTCGATAATTCACTGGCACTATCGAACCCTAGGTTCATGGCCGTGCGGACATAAGCTCTCCATACATCCCCATCCTGAGCAAATGTTCTTTAATCATTCCCTATATAATCTTCTGTACTTCCCTCAAATCATAGTTAATGTTATTCTCCCACCTCAATCTTGGCTACCAACTGGGAGTTTTCCCTCTGGCTTACCTACAAGAAGCTTCCATGCAAGTCTTTCATTCCCCATACGTGCAACATGTCCTGCCCATCGCAGTCTACGAGACTTAACTGTTCTTATTATATCTGGCTTCCTATAAATACCATGTAGTTCATTGTTATGTAGTCTTCTCCATTCACCTGTCTGTTCATCTCTCTTTGGTCCAAACATTTTCCTAAGTACTTTATTCTCAACTACTTGTAATCTCCTTTCCTCCCTTAAAGTAAGAGTCCATGTTTCGCACCCATATAATATAACTGGTAGAATAATAGTTTTATATATTTTCAGTTTAACGTTTTTTGAAAGGAGTTGAGACATCAAGAAAGAGTCTCTGCAATATATAATAGCACGCATTCCTAGAATTGAGCCTATGTTTAATTTCTTTGTGCATTTCATTCCTATTTGTGATTATTGTTCCTAGGTATTTGAATTCAAATTTGATATCAAATGTTAAGATATCAACCTGCAGGAAGAAGAAGACCAGGACGTCCACTCAAAAGACTTTTGGATGGCGTTTCTCTTGAGGCCGAAACAGGTCAACAAATGGCCTAAATTCGTGAATGTACTATGATGATGATGATGATGATGAGGTATTTGAATTCAGCCACTTCCTCAAAATTTCCCTCATTTGTCATTAGCTGTCCATTTCCATAGTATAATGTGTTTCTACGTGTGACCATATATTTAGTTTTATTAATATTTACTTCCAGTCCTAATTTATTTTACATTTTTAAATGCACTTCCCTGAATAGATATATATTTTTAAAGTTGAAATGAGAGGTTATTTTGTTTTATACGTCTCATGTGATGGCTGTAGACGGTAGAGAGTAAACTCATAGCTAGTTGAAGGTTGTACTTATGCAAGGATAGAATGTCACCTCGACGCGAGGAGAAAGCTTCAGCAATAATATTCGTGGGCGATGGATGTCCTTGTACTGCCACGACCATGTGGAAATTGTGTTTCTCCTCTCTTCTTACTCAACGCTTCTATCCAAATTAACTATTAAAATTAATTAGACAGAAGATGAGTCAAACTCAGCAGAAATTAACTGGCTAACAATACTTCCACTTCATACGAAGTAGTTTTCTTCTTCTTCTGCTTCTTTTCTATAGGAATATGCCTTTATTTACACACACTATGTCAATGACGATTACATCTCATTCCACCTCTTGAAGGGTCTGTCCACTTCTCTTTTTCCTCTAGGACTTACGTTCTTCGCTGCTTTAATAAGCCTCGTATCATCAGCTCTGTCCACGTGAGCATTACTTACTTACTCACTGGCACTATCGAATCCGTAGGTTCATGGCCCACGCAGACATAAGATCTTCCATACATCCCTATCCTGAGCTAATGCTTTCCAATCATTTCCTGTATAATCTACTTCCCTCAAATCATAGTTAATGTTGTTCTCCCACCTCATTCTGGGTCTACCAACCGGGCGTTTTCCCTCCGGCTTTCCTACAAGAAGCTTCCAAGCACGTCTTTCATTCCCCATACGCGCAACATGTCCTGTCCATCGCAGTCTACGAGACTTGACTGTTCTTATTATATCTGGCTTCCTATAAAGACCATGTAGTTCATTGTTATGTAGTTTTCTCCATTCACCTGTTTGTTCATCTCTCTTTGGTCCAAAAATTGTCCTAAGTACTTTATTCTCAAATACTTGTAATCTCCTTTCCTCTCTTAAAGTAAGAGTCCATGTTTCGCACCCATATAATATAACTGGTAGAATAATAATTTTATATGTTTTCAGTTTAACGTTTTTTGAAAGGAGTTGAGACATCAAAAGTCTCTGCAATGCATAATAGCACGCAATTCCAGAATTGAGCCTATGTTTAATTTCTTTGTTCATCTCGTTCCTATTTGTGATTATTGTTCCTAGGTATTTGAATTCAGCCACTTCCTCAAAATTTCCCTCATTTGTCATTAGCTGTCCATTTCCATTAAATAATGCATTTCTATGTGTGACCATATATTTAGTTTTATTGATATTTATTTCCAGTCCTAATTTCTTAGTGTTACTCAATAGTGTGTGCGTGTTGGCCTTTAGTATCTCCTCGCTATCGGCCAATAGTACTACATCATCAGCATAAACTAACAGCTTATTAATACCATTGAGCTATAGGCCTTCCTCACATCCTGGTTCCTGATTCTGTTAAGTCTTGTTTTGTTTACTGTGGTTCTCAAAGTATTCATTTTTGCTGTTTTGATGAGTTTTTTTAAGAAGCTAGAGAGGAACACAAGCTCTATTCTAAAAGATATATAATTGAAGGGCTTAGGGCAGTAACATGATAAGCCACACTCTGTTAACAAACATTATTTAATAATAATAATAATAAATAATAATAATAATAATAATAATAATAATAGTAATAATAATAATGTTTTATTTATTCTGACAGAGTTAAGGCCATAAGGCCTTCTCTTCCACTCAACCAGCACAAATACAAATAAATATTTGACAAATATAGATATACTTCTGGCGCGACAGGCCTACAAGGCCCTTAGCCTACCAGCCGGCTGCTGGCCTCACATCCACATGTGTCAATCACAGAGGTAGATGATAATCAGCCAGTGTAGGGGTGACATGTGGTCAGCATGTCGAGTCCCCCAGCCGTTATAGCTGGTTTCCTCAACCTGGAGCCGCTACTTATTGTAGCTACCCAAATGCATCACGATGCTGGGTGGGCACCGGTCCCATACTGGCCGAAACACCATGAGAAAATTTCTTCCCCCATGGAGACTCGAACCAGCGCAAGTCCCGTAGCTCTGCGCCAAGGCTTCCTGCCTTAACCACTCGGCTACGGCGCGGGACCAAATATAGATATACACTATACTAATTATAAATATAGGGTTTCCAGTATAAAACCGGACACTGCGGCTGGCAGAGTGAAATGCGGACGAGGAGAGAGCGCAGCCTGACGGGTGAAACCCCGTGAGGCGTGTCCGGTTTTATATTGGAAGCCCTGTAGTTAAAGATACATTAAATGTAGCAATGTAAATTTCATGTATACAAACAACATTTTATACGATAATAATAATAACAATAATAATAATAATAATAATAATAATAATAATAATAATAATAATAATATAAATATGATGAATTTATACGAGAAACACCAATTAATATATATACCTTACACTGGGTAATGATGAAGTCGAGGATAGAGCAAATATGAATTTAAATTTCTTTTTAAAGATGCCAATGTCCAGCAGCCCCTTATTTCTTGTGGTAGGGAATTCCAGTTGCGAGAAGTAAAGATAGCATATGACATGGAGTGATGTGACGTCATATGTTGCGGTATATTAAGCAAGAGACTATGTTGTGATCTTGTGTTTAAGTTATGGTTTGAGGATAGATACTGGAAACGAGATGATACATGATTGGGAATTGAGGTATGTAGGATCTTAAATAAGAGAATTAGACAGTGCGATTTTCTTCTGTCTTTTTTTACAATGTTAGCAAATAAATGTAATGAAATATTCATAAAATCAGTGCGCCAGTGATGAGTTATAACATGTAGACACACAATGTGTTAACAACAATACTGCACAATTAGTATTTATAATTTTTTGAAACATTAAAACATATCTCGGAAAGAACAATATGTGGCTTATCATGTTATTGCCCTAAGCCTTTCAATTATATAAGATCGATTTGATTCTTAGAAATATGAAATGTGCAAACATGAAAATTCGATTAAAAATCATAATACACATGCATGTATAGCTATCGAACTATCGTAGGTTCATGGTCGCGCGGACATAAGCTCTCAATACATCCCTATCCTGAGCTAATGTTTTCCAATCATTACACATGCATCTTCGTCTACTTTTTCTTCTTAATACGGCGCTACAGGTTCAATTCGAGAATGCTTTGGTCTTCTCAACAAGTTCCTTCCACACTTTTTTATCCTGGACACATTTGTTCCATATTTTACCTTCATCAATTTTATTTCATTTACAATATCATCTTCCTATCTTTTTTTGGGTCGTCCAATAACTTTAGGGAGTGTGGAATGAAGGAATTATATGCCCAATTTAAAAAAAAAGGGAATAAACTAGATTGTAACAATTAGAGGCCTATAAAGCTCCTAAAAATAGGATACAAAATATTTCAAATGCTTTTAAATAATAGATTAACCGAAATAATAGAAAATTTATCAGGATAGTATCAGATGGGATTTAGATCAAAGAGATCAACGATTGATAACATTTCTATAATTCGACATACTAACATAAATTATAATAAAAGCTACGAAATATTTTTAACAAATTAAATTTTACTCTAGCGAGTTTGAGGCTCGTATTTGGGAGGTCCCAATATCATAACTCGGCACCGATCAACTTGAATGAGACTTTTTTCCTGATTTTCCTCAGTCCTGTAGGCAAATTCTGGGTTGGAATTTTATTATATTCACAAATTCATAACATAATTTAAAAATAAAAATAAATAAAGAGACGTGATATGACCTCAGAGGTTAGAAATTCTACAAAAATAACAAAAAAATACAAATAGCTAATGTGCATATTCTAATTTCGTGATAAGTTCCAGTTGTAATGTAAACAAAGCAATGTATGACTGCATTTTCATCGGTCAAATAACGATTTTACCTTTGAGCGCGTAAGGAAATGTAGTCAAAATAAAGAAAATAAAATAATAAAAGCATGTATTGTCTAGCATAATCAATGGTTAGGATAGAATAGTCAATGATTTTCTGTTGTGGTTTTCTCCCTTAGCTGCTATGTCCTAGTTTTTAAGCATCGGGAACTCGCTTTTTCGCCTCCTTCACTTCTTAGTATTAACCAGGAGCCACGACGAGGACGCGGTGCATTGGGCTAGGCAAGAATAAATGACCCATTTCTCAGGTTTTATTACTGTGCACCCACCTTAAGGGTCTCTGTCTTCTTCTTCTTCTTGTTATTCCTTCCAAGTATTAGGCCAAGTCCTGTTACGATCCTATAGAAAATTTTCCCTCCAGCGTTTCATAGGACGGCCCAGTGATCTTCATCCTCTTGGTATATAATTATAAACAGCTTTGGGGATCCGATTTGAACTCATTCTTTCTAGATGGTGTTTCCAATTTAGTTGGTACTGTTTAATATATTCCAAAATTGGCGTAATCTTCAATTCTTTTAAGATATCGGTGTTCCTTTTCCGATCCCATCTGGTGTAACCCGCTGTTCTGCGCATGAATCTCATTTCACAAGCCGTTATTCTGCTTTCATGTTGTCTTTTAGTGTCCATGCTTCACTACCATAGGTCAACACTGGTCTAGCCAAAGTGTTATATAAACGTAATCTGGTGTTTTTTTTATACAAGGGAGGTTTCATAACTTGATTAATAATTCCCAAACTTTTATTATAACTAGTAATTTTTTCAGGGATATCCTTTTCATCCTAGATAGAGAGATAATATCCAAGTTATTTTAAATTGACTATTTAACTCATGCCACAAATGCTAGTCAATGATCAATCACGTTTCAATGAATGTTGTTTTACAGCCAATGACAGTCGTGTTTTCACCTCACTCTTTATCGATTTCTCTTTATCAGCTCCTGCTTTTGTGATAAATAAATCTCCTCCTTTTTAATGCTCTGAACAGGTCAAAAACATTATTTTTCTCCAACAAATACATTGAATATAGCAAATAATGAAGAGATTCCTTAATTTTACTGAGTTGTTTACTAAAAAAATAAATGAATAACCCGTAATGTTGATTATGATATATAGTTTGATGTGTTTCATTATTTCTCCACTTGGGTGCAGTCTTACAATATTGCGATCTTATTTGGCAATAAATAATATGATCAAGCAGCAGTGAATGAACATAACCTCACATTTCTGATTTGTTTTCAAACATCGCCGTTTACATTAAATACTTAAATATTTTAAAATAACTATAGTTAAACAATGATTTGTGAGTAAACAGCTTAATTTTATCCGTTAAATAGCCCTAACAAATGCCACTCTTGATTTCCAAATTCTCTAGATAAATTCACTCCTCACTTGGTGAGTCGTGAATTTATCGATAATTTGGAAATCACTCGTGGCATTACTTATGATATTTCTATAAAATTTTATTCTGGAGACAGATTTTACTTTGTATGGGGTCCTTCCCATGAAATGCTCTGTAATGAATAAATAACACGCATTTCCAATATATCTATAACGATAATTTTAGAATTTAACCTTGAGGATGTGTTTTCTAAATAACTTGAATATTTCATTAAGCTTTTCTGCATTCAGATATTAATGGAGTTTGTTGACACGCAAATTTGGGGTCGGAGAGCGCTTGCGTGCACCAAGGTGCGTGCAATATGCTCGGGAAGAGAGGAATTACTATGGCATTTGATAATGGCGCCACGTCCAACCTCCCCCTATACCACCCCCGTCATCCATAAAAACATTTCAAACAGAAAAATATTAGGCCTTTTTTAAGATATTATTCAAAATGAACAAACACATTTCAATACAGGAAATTACTTGAATTCTTTGAAACTTGAAGATCGATGAAAAAAAAAAAATACAACAATGTAATGAGTAAGGTCTATATATTCTACGTTCGTGACTTCAAATCCCTGATGAGATAGATTAATAATGGTAATAAACCAATTAATAATTTTTTATTGTGCAAAACAAACATATATTTTATGGACAGAGTTTCAATGATATTCATATTTTATTATTTATCTACATTATTTATCATAAGTAATGCCACGAGTGATTTCCAATTTATCTAGGGAATTTGGAAATGAAGAGTGGCATTTGTTACGACGAATAAAATTAAGCTGTTTACTTACAAATCATTATTTAACTATAGTTATTTTAAAATATTTATATATTTAATGTAAACGGCGATGTTTGAAAACAAATGAGAAACGATTGGTACGCTTCATTTGCTTCTTTTGTTCGTCACTGCAACCAGATCATATTATTTATTGCCAAAGGAACGCAATATTGTAAGAATGCTCTCTAGTGGAGAAAAAATGAAACGCATCAAACTGTATATTAATTCATTTCTGATGTCCTATGATGTAAATATGACAATTATATTTTTCTGGGAAAAAATTCATTTAAGAAAGTGCAAACAGTGGTTTATTTTTTTTGGTGGCATAATCAATTGCTACAAATGTTTTTATATTAACTCCCGCATGCGGTATGTTTTGACATTCATGCACTATATATACAATCTGGTAGCCGTATTTCTTCCTGAGTCAGACACTGCAAAATAATGCTATGCCGTATTCAGAATGTTAAAAAGGAGGTGCTTCCTTTATTATGATAAACTTTAGTTGGTAAATACTAGCCGAAACACGACTGTGATTGGTTGTAAATAAAAAATCATTGTAACGTGATCGGTCATTGACTCACATTTTGAGCATGACTTAAATAGTCTAGAGTCAATACAATGTTTCAAATCTGGCAGAGGTCGATGGAATTTTAAGATGGAAAAAACCAAAGAACAAGTTCTCTGGGAGGGACTTTAGGTTATGTTTTTAAAGAGAAAATAGTGCGCTACTACCAGAAGGCTAAAATAAACTGAAAGGTTATTTGGAAATACTTTACTACATGTTACAAGAAAAACATTTCTAAGTTCCAACCATACACCATGCGCATGCGCCAACAGACGCGAAGCAGTTAACACTATGGAATCACGAGATGCAGCCAACATATACATGATATTTGAACTCGCGTTGCTTCCTATAAAGACCATGTAGTTCACTGTTAAGTAGTGTTCTCATTCACCTGTCTGTTCATCTCTCTTTGGTCCAAACATTTTCCTAAGAACTTTATTCTCAAATACTTGTACTCTCATTTCTTCCCTTAAAGTAAGAGTCCTTTGAGCCTTTGGCATGGGTTCCCTGAAGTAGTCCCCGCCCGGAGAACCGAATGGGGGATTATTTGACCTGTGGAAAATTTTATCCCAGTTGAACCCATGTCCGCATTTTATTACATATGTCTATAAATAAAATTATTATTATTATTATTATTATTAGTATTATTATTATTACTATTACTATTTAACTCATAGACCGATAATCGTATCTCTTCCTGCTGATAACCGTGCATCTTCCTGTTCGTAATGAGAGATATCTCTGCAAATTAAAATCTTTGACAAGGATATCGATTGAACAATGTAGAATCGATATGGTACAGCAAGAAATGCCAAAAGAAAACAACTTAAAAATTACAAAACAATTAATAAAAAGTTAGTTCTGTTGCTCTAAAAAATATCAAATGTTGTATAATTAATCTGCATTATTGTTAACAGTTATTTCTCATACAATCATCTGTTGTTGATTTTTCACAAGCCCAAAGAGATTTAACAGTAAAGATATGTAATTGTTGTAAATTATACGATCTAAAGATTTCTGTAAGGAAAACGAAGACCATGGCTTTTAGAGGAAGAGATCCAGTGAGATCCAAAATTATTTTAGAAAATCAAAGTATAGAACAGGTGTCTAGTTTCAAATATTTGGGCTGTGATGTTGGCTACAATGTGGAAAGAGATATTGACTCCAAAATAAATAAATTTCAGACGGTGTGTGGAACAATACAGAGAACATTCAAAAATAAAATTAGAAAAGAAACCAAGATAAAAATGTATAATGTTATGGCGGTTCCCACAACATTGTATGGATGTGAAACTTGGGCTCCAGTAAAAAAAACAGAAGGATAGAATACAGACGGCGGAGATGAGGTTCCTAAGACAAGTAAAAGGATGTACAAGACTTGATAGAATAAGAAATGAGGATATAAGAGAAGAATTGAAAGTACAGCCTTTATTGGATAAAGTCACGAATTACAGACAGAAATGGATTGATCACATGGCTGGAATGAATAAGGAGAGATATCCATTGTTAGCAAGAAATTGTCAAGCAAGAGGAAGACGTGATGTTGGAAGACCTAGAAGACGTTGGGCTGATGCATTATGAAGTCGGAACGGGCAATTGCCTAATCCCTGGAGTGATGATGATGATGAGATATGTGATTGTCGTCTTTCGAGTATTTAAAGTTGTCCCCATTATAGGTTACCAGCCTATAGTTGGGTAAGTCCAGAGATGGGGTTGCCACCTCAATGCCTCTTGGACAGGCATGCTTTTCTGTAGGGGATGCTCCCTTAGCCTTTGAAGTTTCTCCTTCTCCGCAAGGCAGCGGTTCCTCTCTCTTTCCCTGAGTGAGGGTAGGGTGCCTCTTCCGCCAAATCTGCCGTATTAAGGGTATCCCTCTCCGCCTTCATTGGTGGAACATATATAAAATTATCAGATTAAATGTTCCAACACGTCCAGAGAATGTGAAATTCCCGTTTAACAAATATTATTTACCACCTCAACCCTAAAGGCAAAATAGACCTCGGAAGACCCTTCAACCGATGGAAAGATCAGTTTTTGTAGTCGCAGAACGGGCATCATCACTCAATACTGCATACGGAAGAAGAAGAAGATGATGAAGATATGTTATTTATAACTATACAGACGGCTTAGAAATCGCCCAGAAGTAAGATCGGAATACATAACCTCACGTTTGGTAAATATTAAACATTATAATTATTTTTAGCTTCTGATGTTGTATTATTCGCTAAATAGTCACTCCAAATCCAACGCGAGGTTGAATTTTTCATCAGACAAAATCACTTGCAACTTCGTCGCTCGTCATTTTTTCTGAAAAATGCAACCACTTGTTAGATTACTGTTGGTAATTCACAATTCAACTTTTCCGAAGATTTGTTCATAACTCTTTTTTTTACGTACATCATAATATAGACTTATCAAGCATATTGGCAGGAAATAAATCCCAAGGACAGGAAATAAGTTAATGAAAGAGCAGAACTCGTGTGTTGAGTTTTACTAAGAAATACGGAAGTTTAGTGACAAAAGGACAAAATAAATTAACGATTTAAAGGAAAGAACATTATCTGGTGTTGACAGACAATGGAATATTTTGATTTGAACGCAAATTCCTGTTTTACTCTAAAGGCTGATGCAATATACACAGAATTTTATGTAATTTCAAAGGATGACAATGCACATCTTGGGGAAGTTGAGGATGATAGTGGCCTAACGGTTGCAAATTAGAATAATGCATGTACTTGGAATGACCGCAGGCCCAACTTTCTCCTGATAACAGTATTTGCACATCCGGGAAAGGTGTGGAAATCCAATTATCCCGCCCGGAATAAGAAGAATCACGGATGCAGTTCAAATTCAACTGAACATATATTTTATATTATATTGTTTTGTAAGAATGTTTCTATTCACAAGTTAATGCCCTGTTTCAATAACACAGATAATACCAAGGTAATATTTCTGGGAATAATTTACGTACACTCGATGTTGGGTTTTGTTGGCGGAATTATCTTTCACGTTTAGGATGTTCTGGAATTCTATAATCACGCCGGCTCCTTTTTCGTGGTTTCCTGCCATCTACATTCGAAATAAATAAATCGCAGAGGCAACAACAATGAATTGTAGGCTTAGATCTCAATGACTCGTATTTTTAATGATTTAAAATGATTCATCTAACATTTAACTGGATCTAACTAAATTATTTATTTGTTTATGACTAGATAAAACCCGGCGTGCGCTGCTAACCTAAATAAATGATAATGCGTTTTAGTTGAATAACTAAAAGGAAAAATAAATATAAATTTATATAATTATTTTTAGATACCCCGTGCTGATTACCCGGCATTGCCCGGGAATCTGCGCATCCCGATGTGGGCCTACTTGGCATAAATGAGCTGAAAGACAAAATTCGTTATTTTGAGTTATCCATAAAAGAATACCCGCTGTGCGCTGCTTGCCGGGAATCTATTATCCCGATCTTCTTGGCATCCATAAAAGACAAAAATGGTTATTGTGAGTTATCCGTAAAAGATAAACATGTGCTGCCCTGGACTTTTCTGTAGAGTTTTTTTTTTTTTTTTTTTTTTTTTTTTTTGGGATATTCAATTCTGTGTACAATAATTTTGTGTATTTGTTATGGTTTAGGCATCGTAAGCCATTTAAGCGCTCAAAAAGCGACATTTTTTCAAGTTTTTTTCACTACAGAAGGTGATATTTAAGGGTGAATGGATTGAGCATTAAAACTCTCTTATAACCTATAACCTTCCCGGGGAAATGCTGAACATTTTGCAAAAAGCCCCATGACAATCGGATGAATGGTAGCACATGCTTGCCCGGGAATCTACTTATCCCGGTCTCCTTGACATCAACTGAAAGACAAAAATGGCTATTGTGTGATAGGCCTATCTTTGAAAGATAAACATATGCTGTTGCGGACTTTTTTGTAGAGTTTTTTGAGATATTCAATTCTGTGTACATTAGTTTTGCGTATTTGTTATTGTTTAGGTAGCGTAAGCCATTTAAGGGTAAAAAAGGGACTTTTTCACGTTTTACATTATAAAGGATGTTATTTAAGGATATAGGAGTTGAGTATCACAACTCTCTTATAGCCTATGTTCATTCCGGGAATCTCCTGAACATTTTGCAAAAACCTTCATCACAATCGGACCAACGGTATGGCCGCGCATAAAGTACGAACGAACAAACAAACCAACAAACAAACAAACATTGATTTTTATATATAAGATTATAAGTCAAGATGGATGCAACATGTTCATCGAATAGAAGATCACAGGATACCCAAACAACCTGCAGGAAGGAAAATTCCAGGACGTCCACTCAAAAGACTTTTGGATGGTGTTTCTCTTGAGGCCGAAACAGGTCAACAAATGGCCTAAACTCGTGAACGCACTACGATGATGAACTAATTAATCTATCTATAGCTTATGGAAAACATAGGTTTGATGTCAATTCTTACTAAGCCCTCCACTGTCTCCATCCTCAACAAATAAATCCATAACGTATCACCAATATTCAGTTCCTTAAAAACCCAATTTTATCTTCCCATCTACACTTAGGCCTTTCTAATATTTTTCCCTAAAAATCTCCCAATAAAACTATTGTGTTTCAAAGTTACCCATAACAGCTAAAGGTTATCCTGTATTAAAGTTATATATATATATATATATATATATATATATATATAATAATCAACGAACCCTCGAAAGGGGTTGTAAGGGGTACTGACGTGTGTGTAACCTCTCCTACCCAATTCTCATCCTCACCTTCTCGTGGTACAACCCGTTTTCACAAACGAGGCTCTGAGGACCTAGTCACGGCGGTATAACCGTTCCATCGGGTACTGAGTAAATGCGGTATCCTAATGTCTGTCCAGAGACTAAAAGGTAGCAGCCCTACCACTGGACTACTTAGCGTCGGGCCAGTAACCTGTCCTAAGGAACTTCAAAACTACTTTCAAGTCTCAACATGAAAAAATCCAGAAGGAATTAAAATATGCTTCTGGATGGTGTTTCTCTTGAGACCGAAACAGGTCAACAAATGGCCTAAATTCGTGAATGTACTATGATGATGATGATATATATATATATATATGTACATAAGAAAATTATATCTGATTTTATATTGATTCTAGGTAATACCCGGCGTGTGCTCATAGACTAAATAATTATTAGGGATGAACCAAACATGTATGCTGCTAGTCAATTTTTAATTTCAAATTTCATGTAAACTCCCATTTCAAACGGTCGGATTGGGCTGATTTTTTTGGATAATACCTATCTCGGTTTATTTCAATAGGAAATGCCGAAATTCGTTGTTAAACATCGAAAACTGCTAAAGCTAGAACGACATTCCAACAATTTTTTTTTTTTCGTTTCAGCATAGGAACTCCTACACCTATTGGTTTTATAACATTTATAAATAGGAATAAAAATCTTCTCCAGATAAAAATACAAATATGGGAAAAATTTTAAGGCAACTTTTAGGGTTCTTCGATCACAAACATTTGCATGGTGAAATTTTATATATCAAGCTTGGGTATAATCATTTTATATCCATTATAAATATTAAAATAACAATGAACTTAAAGATTCCCCCCAAAACCCTTGCCTGATTCCTTTTGTTAGCGTTTATTTCTTCAGTTTGCTGTTCTTTGTACTTTGATTACTGGTTTGCAGTGTGTATTAATTTATATATTATTATGCTCCCTAATCAGTTCATTAGGAATTTCCTTCTCTCTCAAGATATGTATTTAGATTTATTTAGATTTAGATTTCTTTAAGCCTGTTGAGTTAAGGCCATGTGGCCTTCTCTTCCACTCACCATGACAAAAATATATTACATCAGAATATAACATCTTAATTAACTCTAATATTAAACACTAAGTAAAAATTTGATCAAAAGATAATATCTATTATATTACGATCTATAATACAACCAGTTAATATTAGTTAAAATTAAGACTAAAACTAATAATAAAATATATACAAGCAAGGCATATTAAATTGTCCCTGTCTAGTGTATATAAAACAAAGGAAAATAATGAGATATAGAAAACTAATTTTACGATTATACAATATTTAAAATCAAAACAAATAAAATATTTGTTATTCTTAATATTATTTTCATAAATAATTAAATATATTAATATTGCTAAAAGAATACTATCAGTGTACTCGTATATTGGAAGGGTCATATAGAACGAATGGAAGAAAACCGACTTGCAAAAAGAGCTATAGAAGATAGACCAATGGACGGGAGAAGAACGAGAGGAAGACCAGCCAAGAGATGGATAGACAGTGAATGCACATCCAATACGTCTTCCTCCGAGGAGTGATTTTGGAAATAAACAGGATGAAAATCCTACAAATTAAGTTTAAGAAGAAGAAGAAGAAGGTTGGGTGTAAAGCATTTCCCTACTTTGCAACTGTCACTACAGTAAAGTTCTAATTTTAGTTTTACTTGGATTTAATCGCAATACCATATCACTAGATTTCACAAATTAAGACGTCACAAGTTAAAAATATTTTTCCTTGCTAATGAGACAAATATTATGTTATGTGGACTATATTTACATCTCCTCGACATAAACATATTTCTGCATTTAAATGTTAATTAATAGCTTATATTTGGTTCAGAGGCAGAAAATATTTTTCATATATTTCCAATTGTTATACATAGTCAAAACACTACATAGGCTTAAAATCACAGTTTTCTGCATTTAATCATATATATACCAGGAACGTTAAGTATCAATAAATCATCATCATCATCATCATCATCCAGGGGTTAAGCCTGTTGGCTCGTTCCGGTTTCATGAAAGCTAGAATTGTTAAAATTGTTCAGACCATCTTCTGTGTGGGCGTCCAACATTTCTCCTTCCGTGCGGTTTATAATTTAGCAATCATTTCGGAAATCTTTCTTCTGGCATTCTATCAACATGTTCTTTCCAGTCGTTCCTATATTTAGTTATTCGGTCTGTATTTTGTATTGTATTGTAAGCCTATGTTTTCCCTTTACAGAGATTTAGGCGTTCTCCCCCTGCAGGGAAGAATTTGAACCATACTAATTTAGTTACACTTGTTTTCGTATAGATGTCATTTTGAGTGGTACGTGGTCAGCGTTTCGCCTCATACTGACATCTAGGAAACCAAGGTAGTACTAGGACGGGAAAATTCGGTAAATTTTGCTTAGAGGCTTTTTCATTCAGGCTTAAGGATTTTTTACGAGCCTGAAAATCTTCAGACTCGGGACCCACGGCTTAAAGTCCCTCCCGGAGGACTTGCTCCTTGGATTTTTTAGTCTTAAAAAAATCCATCGACCCCGGCCGGGTTTGAACCTGCGACACTTGGGACCAGAAGCAAGGAGCATAACCACTAGTCCACCGCGGATTCGGTCTGTGAATTTGAAAATATTTAGTTCCTTTCTTATATCTTCATTCCTTTTCTTATCCAGCAGAGTATATCCTGCTATATTTCTTAAAAATCGCATCTCAGCTGCTTCCAATCTTAGTATCAATAAATATAAACTTTAAATAAAACAGGCAATTATCGCTTTCTCGAACTGGATCTTTCTGCATTAAAACCATCATATATAAATATACATATTAGCTAATGCCCTACGTGCGTTGCTACGCCTAAATACATTAAATATTAAAGGTTAATTAAATTGTATGATATACGCTGAGACAAATCAAACAAGGCAGTTGCTAGTCAGTTTTAATTTCGGATTTCAGGTAAACCTCCACTTTTAATTGTCTGAATTCGTTCATTTTTTTATAATACCTACAGCGGTTTATTTCAATAGGACATACTGAGTTTCGTTGTGAAACATAGAAAATTCAGAAGCTAGAGCGATTTTTAAATTTTCACTTCAGGTGAATTCCTACACCTAATGGTTTTAGAGGGTCCAACTGTGAATCAAAACCATCCAGGGACCCATTTAAACACACAAAAAAATTTAATCAAAATCGGTCCAGTCGATTAGGAGGAGTTCAGTGACGTACACGCGTACAGAATATATATATATATATATATATCCATAGTAATTCTGCCCGAGGGCAGGTCTTTTACTGCAATCATAGAATTTTCATGCTATGCTTGCAGATTTACTAGGAAATTGTAGGTGTGGTAACTTCCCGTTGCTTTCCACATCGGTGAAGGATGATGATGATAAATTATAAGGATGATGATAATGGCCGGATGATTTTCGGGGACGTTGGGCCCTAAGCTTCCTGACATTTGTCTTACAGGTGAGGAAAGATCCCGAAAAAACCTCACACAGGAGCCTGTCCCGACCGGGTATCGAACTCGAGCCCGCTGTGTGATAAGGCAGCACGCTACCTCGAGACCACAGCGATTGACATATATATATATATATATATATAAACTACAAAATTCAGTTTATAAATTATGGACATTAATAAAAGATTACAAAGTAAAGATCCTGTATTAACAGAGAAAAGTAAGTCCATGGCATTTATTGGATCCAACATGAAAGGACAAAAATTGTAATTGAAGCACACATCATTGAACAAAGTAACTTGTTTTAATTATCTGGGATGCATGAAATCGTGCCTGCAAAATTTGGATAAGGAGAAAAAAATTAGGTAAATTTTAACAGATATGTGGTTCAATAAGATGATATTTGAGAAATAAGACCACAAGGGAAACTCAATTAAAGTTTTACAAAGAGTAGCCGTTCCAACGTAAACATACGGGTCTGAAACTTGGCCTTTAACGATCTCTGATTGAGAAAATAGCATTGAGATTTCTCAGATCAGTTGCAGGTGTATCTTTAAGAGATCAAAAGAGAAATCAAGATATCATAAATGAATTACAAATATATAACATAATCTAGAGAATATACAAAAATCCATCCATCCATAGTAATTCTGCCCGAAGGCAGGTCCTTCACTGCAATCATAGCATTTTCATGCTATGCTTGCAGCTTTACTAGCTTCCCGTTGTTTTCCACACCGGTCAAAGATGATGATCATGATGTTTGATGAATAATGATAAAGATGACGAAGATGGCCATATGATTTCGGGGACCGTTTGAGCCTTAAAGTTTTCCTGACATTTGTCTTACAGGTGAGGAAAAACCTCGATAAAAACCTCACCCAGAAAACTGCCCCGACCGGGGATCGTACCCGGGCCCGCTGCATGACAAGGCAGTACGGTTACCTCAAGACCACAGCGGTGGACTATACAAAAATAAATGTAATAAATTTGAACATGCACAGAAAATGCCAATAATCGTTTATCAAAATAGAAGCAACATTATAAACCTCAAGGTCGAAGAGATGTAGAAACACCGAAAGGACGCGACGTTGCGTTGGATGAACGACTTGTTAGCGTACTGAGTATCGGGGAGCGGAACCGGCAACAGGCCCATACCTAAAAATTATTATATATATATATATATATATATATATATATATAATATATATATGCACCGCTGTGGTCTCGAGGTAGCGTGCTGCCTTGTCACGCAGCGGGCCCGGGTTCGATCCCCGCTCGGGACAGTTTTTCTGGGTGAGGTTTTTATCGGGCTTTTTCCTCACAGGAAAACTTTAAGGCTCAAACGGTCCCCGAAATCGTATGGCCATCATCATTATCATTGTCATCCTTACCATTATCATTATCATCATCATCCTTCACCGGTGTGGAAAGCAACGGGAAGCTACCACACCTACACAATTCCCTAGTAAAGCTGCAAGCATAGCATGAAAATGCTATGATTGCAGTGAAGGACCTGCCTTCGGGCAGAATTACTATGGATATATATATATATATATATATCCACTCATGTGATCTCCGGTTAGCGTCGCAGCCGGTCCGGGTTCCTGAATGATGTTTTTTTTTGGGGGGGGGGTTTTCTCCACCTGTAAGACAAATGTCAGGAAACTTTAAGGCCCAAACGGTCCCGAATATATTTTGGTCACTGTTAAGCAACATATTTGTCATGTTTAATATCTATGTGATTGTATGTTTTACCTTCATATTGTATTGTCTCAGAGGAAGCCCTGACATTGAGAGCTGACCATTCAATGTCCTTGCGTGTGATTAAAACAAGTGTGTATTTGATCCATAGTTTATAATCCATTTCACAACAGGTCTAGTCATTATAAGGTCGGGTGGCGTGTGGCATACAGAGGTGTCTACAACTTGAGAGGTTAAACTAAATTAATGGAAAGGTATATATATATATATATATATATATATATATATATATATATCCACCCCTGTGGTCTCGAGGTAGCGTGCTGCCTTGTCACGCAGCGGGCCCGGGTTCAATACCCGGTCGGGACAGACTCCTGGGTGAGGTTTTCTTCGGGGTTTTTCCTTACCTGTAAGAAAAGTGTCAGGAAGCTTAAGGCCCAACGGTCCCCGAAAATCATATGGTCATCATCATCATCCTTATCATCATCATCATCATCATCCTTCACCGGTGTGGAAAGCAACGGGAAGCTACCACACCTACAATTCCCTAGTAAAGCTGCAAAGCATAGCATGAAAATGCTATTTTTGCAGTGAATGACCTGCCCTCGGGCAGAATTACTGTGGAATTGAATGGAATAGAGTTTCAGTGTAATGTTTTTTTAGAGAAGTTGGGACAACATGAGTCCCTGTAATGCATAATAGCACGCATTTCCAGAATTGTGCCTATGTTTAATTTCCTTGTGCATCTCATTCCTATTTGTGATTATTGTTCATAGGTATTTGAGTTCAGGCATAATTGCATTACTATTATCTTCTTCTTCTTCTTCTTCACTTCACGGGCTACGCAAATTGCCTGTTCCGGCTCACAGTTGTTTTGTCCATCTTTTCACTAACCTTCCTACATCCCTTGAACCTCTTGGCTTGTAGTTATGGTAACCTTGTTACGTTCATTCTTTCTACATGTCTAAACCATTTTTCTCTATATTATTTGATTTTAACATTCAATGGATATATATTTAACTCTGTTCTTATATCTTCATTCTTTATCCGATCCAGTCTTGTGTAGCCTTTTGTTTTTTCTAAGGAAGTTCATTTCTACGCTTTGTATTCTACTTTGTAATTTTTTGGTCGTTACCCGAGTTTTACTCCCATAAAGTAAAGCAGGAACTGCCAATGTTTTATAAGACTTCAATCTAGAATATCTTCTTGTTTTGTTATTTAATGTTTTATGTATAGTTCCACATATCATTTGGAATCTTGACAGTTTCATATTTACGTCTCTTTCAGTTTTTATGTTTATAGTAAAATTAGAACCCAAATAATTAAAATTTGTTACTTGTTCCAGAGGTTTGTTGTCTATTATGATTTTTGATCTTATATGTTCACTTTCCCAAAATGCCATAATTTTCGTTTTTTCTTTAGATATTTTAAAATTATATTCTTGGCATAACTGATTTAATTAATGTAAAGAGTGCTGCAAATTATTTTCATTTTCCTTGAATAATAACCACATCGTCAGCATTACTATTATAACATAATGTATTTCCCTCAATCGTTCAGCTGAAATTGTGGTTCTGAAGTGCATGTATAATCATTATTATGGTACTCCTGAAAGTGACAGTTGTGCTAAACTAGTAACGGTACACAAAATTAAAAATAAAACAGAATTCTTGTATGCCTTTTGGCGAACTTAACCGCAAACTACTGCATACAAAATAGGAACGATTTCGAATATTTGTAACAATTTAATAATAATTTGCATGAAAATTCCCCAATGAGAAAGTTTAACAATTCCGTTAGGGAAATAACCTAAATTTAATACAAAAGCAAAATGCACTATTGTGAAAATATTAATACACAAACAATATGTTTTGCATGTCGCCCTCCCCACAGACATAGAAAAGAAACCCTCCCACAGCGACTTGTTTGGTTGTCATGACAACATAATGAGTGTACAAGACCTTCCCCAATGCTGTTTTTCGAGAAGACGTCAGTCGGCCATACTATTCCAAAATACCCAAATCGATTCGTCTGCTCACCACGGGTTATTTGTACGTTCTCATTACCTTATAATTCCTATGTCACATATACGCTGGTAAAAAATGGCACTATATATTTCATTTATAATGTAAACACACCTGTCATTTCTCCTTTCTCTCTTTTTTTATTCTCAGTCATTTATTTTACTTTGTTTACCCCATTAGCCAAGACCTCGACAAATCTGATTACTGTGTTTCGTCGTTTTGCTTATACATCAGTCCAAAAGCTGTGTTGAAATTACATCAGTCCAAAAGCTATGTTCAAATTACATCAGTCCAAAAGTTGTATTGAAATTCCATCAGTCCAAAAGCTATATTGATATTACATCAGTCTAGAATTTGTACTGAAATTACATCAGTCCAAAATATGTGTTGAAATTACATCAGTCCAAAAGCTGTCTTGAAATTACATCAGTCCTAAAGCTATGTTGAAATTACATCAGTCCAAGAACCGTGTCGAAATTACATCAGTCCAAGAACCGTGTTGAAATTACATCAGTCCAAAAGATGTATTGAAATTATATCAGTCCAAGAACTGTATTGAAATTACATCTGTCCAAGAACTGTCTTGAAATTACATCAGACCAAAAACTATATTGATATTACATCTGTCCAGAAGCTGTATTGAAATTACATCAGTCCAAAAGGTGTGTTGAAATCACATTAGTCCAAAAGTTATGTTGAATTTACATCAGTCCAAAAGCTATGTTGAAATTACATCAGTCCAAGAACAGTGTTGAAATTACATCAGTCTAAAAGATGTGTTTAAATTACATCAGTCTAAAAGCTGTATTGAAATTATATCTGTCCAAGAATTGTATTGAAATTAAATCAGTCCAAAATCTGTATTGACATTACATCAGTTCAAAAGCTGTGTTGAAATTACATCAGTCCATTGTGTTTCGGTCTTCAAACCTATTTTACATCGAAATGGTAGGTTTCCTGGTCAAACCTTTATCTACTAAGTCCCTCTACAACCCCTAGAAGTCTGTAATACTTATTTCGAAGCATCCTGTAGAATTAATTTAGATGTGAAATTTTATTCTTGAATTTGTCATTTAAAATAAAATTTTAACTTCTTTGATGATCTCTTCGTATCATTCATATTATTGAAAGGGTGATCAAAACTTAGTCTGGATGATAATAATATATAATTAAAATGGTTGAGAGGGAGTTGGCCCCTATACCGTTCTACCCCAATCGATGAAGCCAACAATTAAACCTTAATAATAAAGTGGTCTTCCCTCAGGAAGCAGCAACCGATGCCAGGAATCTATTAATTTGTCATGTTCAATTTTTTCGCATCTGCCACGTAACATGCCTCTTGCCACACATGAATTGACTCCGGTAAACTCAATGCATTTTTAGAAGTACCAAAATACCCCGAAAAAGATAATGAGAAAACCTAACAGGTCACTAGACCTACTACGTAAGAGGATGATGGTAAATAAAATGTAAAATCTATAAGAATTTACATATCGCGTACTTCTGGCATTATTATACATGTTTGTCTTTATAGGAAGCCAGATATGATAAGAACAGTTAAGTCTCGTAGACTGTGATGGGCAGGACATGTTGCGCGTATGGGGAATGAAAGACGTTCATGGAAGCTTCTTGTAGGAAAGCCAGAGGGAAAACGCCCAGTTGGTAGACCAAGAATAAGACGGGAAAATAACATTAACTATGATTTGAGGGAAGTAGATTATACAGGGAATTATTGGAAAGCATTAGCTCAGGATAGGGATGTATGGAGAGCTTATGTCCGCGCGGCCATGAACCTACGGGTTCGAGAGTGCCAGTGAGTAAGTAAGTAAGTAAGTAAGTAAATAAGTAAGTATCATTCACAAATATTCCAGTTTGTTCCATCATATTATCCTATTTTACTACAATACGACTCATCATTAGGGTAGCCCAAAAAATCGAAGTCTTTTATTTTTAACATATGTGGTCTCGAGGTAGCGTCCTGCCTTGTCACGTAGCGGGCCCGGGTTCGATCCCCGGTCGGGGCAGTTTTTCTGGGTGAGGTTTTTGTCGGGGTTTTTCCTCACCTGTAAGACAAATGTCAGGAAAACTTTAAGGCCCAAACGGTCCCCGAAATCATATAGCCATCATCATCATCCTTATCATTATCATCACTATCATCATCCTTCACCGGTGTGGAAAGCAACGGGAAGCTACCGCACCTACAATTCCCTAGTAAAGCTGCAAAGCATAGCATGGAAATGCTATGATTGCAGTGAAGGAGCTGCCTTCGGACAGAATTACTATGGATACTATGGATGGACCGGTACCCTCTTAATTTATTTGTACTTACTTAGAGGAACTTCGGGTAATTTGGACCCCTGTTTTGAATTTGTTGTTTTCCTTCTTTTATTTAAGGGATTTGTATTTTGTTTAATTACAGTGATTATCATTAGTGTTGTAACTATGAAATAGCATTGTTATTTTATTCAAATATGAAGACATCTTCATAATTTATAAACGTTTTTACATTACAAAAAAGGTCCACTTTAACCTCCATATTCGGATAAAGTGGACCCCAGAGTCTATTTTTAAGTTTATTTACTCTATTGATTTAGACAGACAGGCACAGATTAATCTGAAAATATTTATGACTGATCATAATTAAAAAGTGTTAATTTTTATGTAATGTTTTGAAAAAAAAAATGTTGATTATAAGATTCACACGTCATTCAACTGCAGAAAGCGACGGTCTTTGGGTTTAGTAAAATTACAAGGATATTGAATAAAATGAATCAAGTGAATAATTTTTACAGATAGCGTCCTCATTGATAAAATATGTGTGTTCATGTAAAGTGAAACCAGAGGGTCCTTTATTATGTTTAATTATTTTATACAGCCACCATGTCACATAATATCAAACCAAACCCGTCAGTATATTAAAACAGCAGATAATACATAATATAATACATTTAGGAGTTTTTTCAACATTTGTAATATTCAACAGCAGAAATTAAGAATTTATTCTTAGCTTGAAAAACTTTTAAAGTGGTCATTTTCATAAATATCACAAATAAACCCTTCTTCGCACAAAGAATAACAAAAACTGGCTGTGAACCCGTGAAAGTTGATGAGGGGAAGAAGTTAAAATATTTTCTGTTCGAGGGCAGCACCAATTAAAGAAAATACTTAAACAGAAGAGTCCATATTACCCGAACTTCCCTATATATAGGCCTAGGATTTCCACTTTACAACAGTTCGCCCTTAATTCCTGCTTTCCAGAGATTCCTATCTTCCCTTTAACCCTCTTCATTACCCCTCTTCATCATGCCATCATATATTCCCTCATACCATGTTCTTCTGCTTCTCCCCTTCCTCCTTCTGCCTGGTACCATCCAATCTAACACCCGTTTAAGCCACTGTTCTTTGTACACCCGTCGTACATGTCCATACTCACTGTAAAGCTGTCTTTGTTATCCTATCGATAACAGTCTCTTGTGCATCCATAATTTATCTGTATAATTTTAATATATTATGTCTATGTGGCACAATTAAACGCACTTTATTGAATAAGACTAGAAAATAAACTATTTTGAAGTTTTACAAAGTAATGGCATTTCCATCCCGCGCCGTAGCCGAGTGGTTAAGGCAGGAAGCTTTGGCGCAGAGCTACGGGACTTGCGCTGGTTCGAGTCTCCATGGGGGAATTTTCTCATGGTATTTCGGCCAGTATGGGAACGGTGCCCACCCAGCATCGTGAGGCAATTGGGTGGCTACAATAAGTAGCGGCTCCAGGTTGAGAAAACCGGCTATAACGGCTGGGGGACTCGACGTGCTGACCACATGTCACCCCTACACTGGCTGTTGATCATCTACCTCTGTGATTGACACATGTGGATGTGAGGCCAGGTGCCGGCTGGTAGGCTAAGGGCCTTGTAGGCCTGTCGCGCCAGGAGTTTATCTCTTATCTATGGATGTGAAACCTGGACATTAACAAAGGCAGATAGTACACAAATAGAGGCTGCTGAAATGAAGATGTTGAGAGCAATAGCAGGCTACCAAAGGACCGATAAAAAGAAAAACGAAGATATAAGAACAGAACTTAATATATTTAATCTCTGTGAAAGAATAAAATATCAAAATGCTTATCTTCAGCACGTATTACGAATTAATGAACAGCGCATACCAAGAAGAATGCATAATTATAAACCAAAAGGGAGAAGAATGTTGGGAAGACCATTGAAGAGATGGAAGGACCAATTCGACCTATAATGAGATCGGAACAGGCCATTGGGCTTAATCCTTGTTGTTGATGATGATGATTTTAAAACAATTGTAAGTACAATTTGGTGTACGTAGGCCCACGGCAAACCATGCCGACTTGCTTCGAAACATGTCAGTAATGGAACGAAATTTGAATAATAATGTTTTTTTATTGTAAAAACTGATGTTTTATGTACAAAATAAACTTTTAATTCTAGGATATTTCTAGACTAACCCAGTACAAATGATCTACTCCCAATAATAATTGTTGAGTTATTAAGGTCAAACAGAAAGGAAATAGAGGGTATGCATATTCGATTTTGCGAAAAAAGAAAAAAAAACATCGCTGTAGTCTCGAGGTAGCGTGTTGCCTTGTCACGCAGCGGGCCCGGGTTCGATCCCCGGTCGGGACAGTTTTTCTGGGTGAGGTTTTTATCGGGGTTTTTCCTCACCTATAAGACAAATACCAGGAAAAACTTTAAGGGCCAAACGGTCCCCGAAATCATATGGCCATCATCATTATCATCATCATCATCCTTCACCGGTGTGTGGAAAGCAACGGGAAGCTACCACACCTACAATTCCCTAGTAAAGCTGAATAGCATAGCATGGAAATGGTATGATTGCAGTGAAAGACCTGCCCTCGGGCAGAATTACTATGGATGTCTTGGGAATCTTGAGACAGCCTACTCATACAAAACTTAATTAGATATGTTGTATAGAATACATTTTTAGTTGCTATTGAACTTGACCTAGATAGAATAATTTAGAGGTCATGTGAACTATTTATGTTTCAAAGAACATTTATGTATCTTGAAGACTGATATTGTTAATACAATGCATACCAAGACATGGATAAGAATATATCTCAAAACACAAACCTTTGTTCTTCGTTTGTGTGTATAGTGAAATTGTTTAAATATTATGGCTAAATACGTAATGTTCACACATGCTGTATAAGAGAGCAGATTTCCAAGAATTATGAAGCAAATATATGACTCAAAACGCAATTTGTCATAAAAATCAATATATATAGCTAACAAGTTAATTTTTGTTATTACGTACTAAAGAAAAAAAAAGTATTTTATAAAAAAATATGCCTATTTAATGTGACTGTTGGAAAACACAGTATCAGTTAAGAGAGACAGAGGAGGAAGACGGTATTTTGTTAGTCATGCCCTTAATCACGTGGCGTGGTGGCATAAATAAACTTTCTCTTGCTACTAGGGGTTGTTCGGCGATGAATGTGTTTATCACAGTCAAAATCGATTAATCCAGAATTAATTTCATATGTACAATCATTAAATTTTAATGCTTAACAATTTAATATATTTACTCGGACTATTAAACTCATACCCCAAATGGGAGTCAATGACCAATCACATTTCAATGATTTTGCATTTACAACCAATCACAGTCGAGTTTCGCCTAGAATTTACCAACGAAAGTTTATCATAATAAAGAAAGCACCTGCTTTTTAACATTCTGAATAGGTCATAGCATTATTTTGCAGTGACTGACTCTCCAAGAAATACGGCTACCAGATTGTATATATAGTGCATGAATGTAAGCAGAAAGCTCATGCGAGAGATAATATAAAAACATTTGTAACAATTGATTATACCACAAAAAAAAACACACACACTTTTGCACTTTTTTAAACGAATTATTTTCCAGGAAAGTACGTTGCTTCTTCTTCCTTCCAAGTATTAGGTCAAGGTCTATTAGGATCCTATAGAAAATTTTCCCTCCAGCGTTTCATAGGACGGCCCAGTGATCTTCGTCCTCTTGGTACATAATTATAAACAGCTTTGGGGATCCGATTTGAACTCATTTTTTCAAGATGGTGTTTCCAATTTAGTTGGTACTGTTTAATATATTCAAAAATTGGTGTAGCCTTCAATTCTTTTAAGATATCGGTGTTCTTTTTCCGATCCCATCTGGTGTAACCTGCAGTTCTGCGCATGAATCTCATTTCACAAGCCGTTATTCTGCTTTCATATTGTCTTTTTAGTGTCCATACTTCACTACCATAGGTCAACACTGGTCTAGCCAAAGTGTTATATATACGTAATCTGGTGTTTTTTTTTGTACAAGGGATGGTTTCATAACTTGATTAATAATTCCCAAACTTTTATTATAACTAGTCATTTTTTCAAGGATATCCTTTTTATCCCAGATAGAGAGATAATATCCAAGATATTTAAATTGATTAGATGTCTCTAAATTTTTATTCTGGAGACAGATTTTACCTTGTATGGGGTCCTTCCCATGAAATGCAATAATTTTAGTTTTGTTAATTGATATTTCAATATTAAATTTGGCACCTATTTTTTGTAAATTATAAATTGATTGTTGCAAATCATTTTCGTAAAGTGCCAGAAGCGCTAAATTGTCTGCAAAAAGAATAGCATCGAGTTTGAGGTTCCAATTGATGGGTATATATCCTCGTTGTGTTTTCCTCCATTCATTTATTATTCTATTCATGTATATAATGAAAAGCACCGGTGAAAGTCCACATGCCTGTCTTACTCCAGTGTTGATCTTTTCTTAAGAAGATAATTTGCCATCTTGTTTAACAGAGATTTCATTATCTTTATAGATGTTGAAAATATTAGTAATATATTGTTGTGGAACGTTATCATCAGCTAAAATTTGTAATAATATATTTCTGTCTATTTTGTCAAAAGCCTTTATGAAGTCAACAAAGGCGATATGAGTTTCTATATTCAATTCCTCGTGCTTTTCTAATAGTCATTTTAGAGTGAAGAATCCATCTGTGCAAGATCTACCCTTTCTGAATTCTTTCTGCTCTTCTCCAATTATATTTTCATATTTTTTTTCAATTTATTCTTAACTATATTAGCATAAATTTTATATCCAGAGTTCAACAAGCTAATTCCACGATAGTTATCTGATTTGGCGACTTCCTTTTTTGAAGATTGGTATTACAATGGATTTGTTCCAGCTTTGTGGTGGTTCTTGTCCTTCCCATATCATATTAAGGAGAATAAGAAATCTGTCTAAACATTTTTTAGTTGAAAATTTTAAATAATTCCTGATTAATGTGGTCTTCTCCGGGAGCTTTGTTACTTTTTAATGATTTAACAACATCAGTTAATTCATCTATAGAAATTTGTTCCAAAGCAGTGTTATTAGAGATTGGTATTTGTAATAAATCATATTTTTGTGTCCATACACGATGAAAGTAGTTAAGCCAAGGTTCTTTAGATACACAATTTAAATGTGCATTTTCTTTTCAATCGTTATTTAAATTTTTTAAAACTTTATATATTTTTAGTTGAGGCCTAGTGATATAATTTTCCAAAAATGATACAAATTGTTCCCAGCTTTGTCTATGTTTTTTGCGAACTTTAATTTTAGCTATGGCTCTCTTCCTATGATACTCTACTTTATCTTCGTCTTTTTTTTTTGTAGACAAGAAATTTTTGTATGCTTCACGTTTATAATCAATTACTTTTTTGATGTTTTCATCCCATATCCGTAGTCCTTTTTTTTTTATTCCATTTAGTTTTGATACCCAGGCTTTGATTTGCTGCTTGTGACAAAACACTTTGTAGAGCAAGCCATTCTTCTTCAATATCTTCGCCAACCGGTGTTTCTTGAACTAGACGATCTACTCATCCCGATCTTCTTGACATAAATGAGCTGAAATACGAAAATTAATGTGTTTTATGTTTAGTTAAATAAATGAAAGGGAAGCTTTATATCGTAATAATTTTTAGATACCCCGTGCTGTTTACCCGGCGTTGTCCGGGAATCTACTCATCCCGATCTTCTTGGCATAAATGAGCTAAAAGACAAAATTCGTTATTGTGAGTTATCCGTAAAAGAATATCCGCCATGTGCAAGGGAATCTACGTACTTGTCTCGATCTTCTTGGCATCAATGAAAGACAAAAATGGTTATTGTGAGTTATCCGTAAGAGATAAACATATGCTGTCGCGGACATTCTTGTAGAGCTCTTTGAGATATTCAATTCTGTGTACATTAATTTCGTGTAATTGTTGTGGTTTAGGCAGCGTAAGGCATTTAAGCGTCCAAAGGGCTACTTTTTTCACGTTTTCCACTACAAAGAGCGATTTTTAAGGGTGTAATAGTTGAATATCACAACTCTCTTATAGTCTATGTTCATCCCGGGAATCTCCGAACATGTTGCAAAAAGCCCCATTACAATCGGATCAACGGTGTGGCCGCGCATAAAGTACGAACAAACAAACAAACATTCCTTTAAATATATTAGACGATGCTTCATGTCCTTGTGTGATGAAAGAAGTATGGGTGTAAACCAGAGTTACAAATTCTCTCCCAACAGGTCGTGTCCCTGAAAGACCCGGGTGGGATGATGCATGTAAAAATACCTAAAAGGGAGAACTTAAACTAAATAGAGAGCGAGAGAGGGAGAGGAGTGAGAGGCGGGAAGGGAGAGAGAGAGAGATGAGATGAGAGAGAAGAGGAGACGAGAGATGAGGGGAGAGAGGAGAGGGAGAGGTGGTCGTGAGAGGAGAGAAGGATGAAAAGAGAGGAAGGGAAAAAAGAGAGGAGAAAGAAGAAGAAAAGAGAGGGAAGGAGAAAAAAGAAGAAGAGAGTAAGGAGAGGGAAAGGAAAAAAGGAGAAAATGAAGGAAAAAAGAGAGGGTAGAAAAAGAAAAAAAGATGTGGAGAAGGAGAAAAAGAGAGAGGAGAAAAAAAGAGAGAGGAAGAAAAAGATAGAAAAGGAGAAAAGAGAGGGGAGAAAGATTGAGAAAGTGAGAGAAAGTTAGAGAGAAAGAGAGAGAAAATGAATGTAAATACGAAGAAAGGAGGTAAAGAGAGAGAAAGATAGATAATGCGATAGATAGAGAGATATATAGATATAGAGATATATATATTAGATAGATAGAGAGAAGTCAAGATATCAGACATGAACTACAAATCTACAAATCTATAATATAAACGAGAAAATAAACACAAATAAACGTAATTGGTTTGAACATGTACAAAGAATGCCAAATAATCGTTTATCAAAACAGCTGCTTCATTATAGGCCTCTAGGCCGAAGAAATATAGGAAGACCAAAACGTCGTTGGAAGGACGACCTGCGCCTGCGGCATGTAGTGCGCCGGGGAGCCGAACGGGCCAACAGGGCCATACCTTGAAGAAGAAGAATATGATGATGATGATGATACAGATAGATAGATAGAGAGAGAGAGAGACAGAGAGAGAGAGAGATAGAAAGAGAAATAGAGAGAGAGAGATAGAGAGAGAGAGAGAGAGAGAGGGAGATATTTAGAAACAATTACTTTGATGAGCTGACAGCAGAATTATTTTAATTCTTGGATTTTGAAGATGTTAGAGTGAATAAATTCCAAGTATTGCAGCCTTGTTCTCTAGCGCAAGGGAATGTCAAAACTAACGTTTAAATGGATTTTTCCTCGCTGACTCAAGGTTGATTGTGACATAAATGAATATTCATATGTGTTTCACAGATCATTTTGTTTATATTTATAGGCCTACTTTCTATATAGTTCATTCACTCAAGAAGAATCACTCATTTACTTGAACAAAACCAATATGGACGTCATCCTATTATTATCTGTAAATACATCGTATAACGTCCATCTTGAATTGACTTCAGTAATAACACAGGCTACAAATATTTGTATCAATGATTAAAAATCGCCAATACCATACAGATTTTAATCTAAATTGGAATACCCAAATAAAACAAACATCTAAAAAAGATCTTCCCTGAAGAGTCTCAAAATTTTTCTTCCTACAGCTCTTAAAATATTTTTAATCCAAACTTTAGTGATCTCGCATTTTGATTCATATTTAATGTCCAAAATACGATCACATTTCTCCATTTTTCCAGGAATTGTCATGGCTACATCTTAAAGAGAGAAGAAAATCGCACTGTCTAATTCTCTTATTTAAGATCCTACATACCTCGACTCCCAATTATTTATCCTCTCGTTTCCAGTATCTATCCTCAAACCATAACTTAAACACAAGATCACAACATAGTCTCTTACTTAATATACCGCAACATAGGACATCACATCACTCCATGTCATGTACCATCTTCACTTCTCGCAACTGGAATTCCCTACCACAAGAAATAAGGGGCTGCCGGACATTGGCATCTTTTAAAAGAAATCTAAATTTATATTTGCTCTAAACTCGACTTCATCATTGCCCAGTGTAAGGTACATATATTAATTGGCGTTTCTAGTATAATTTATCATACTTATAATATTATTTTTATTATTATTATTATTATTTTATTATTATTATAAGTGTTATTATTGTTATTACCTTCGTATAAAATGTTGTTTGTGCATGAAATTTCCATTGTAAAATTTAACATATTTTAAATTCTTTATCATTAGTGTAGTGTATGTATAATCTATATTGTCAAATATGTACTTGTAATTTGTGCGGTTGAGTGGAAGAGAAGGCCTTATGGCCTTCACTAATAATAATAATAATAATAATAATAATAATAATAATAATAATAATAATAATAATAATAATAATAATAATAATACTTTATATTCTGGCAGAGTTAAGGCCATAAGGCCCTCTCTTCCACTCAACCAGCACAAATACAAATAAATATTCGACAATTATAGATATACACTGTACTAATTATAAACAGTTAAAGATACAATAAATGTAGCAATGTAAATGTCATGTACAAACAACATTTCATAGGGTAATAACAATAATGATACGATAATAATAATAATAGTAATAATAATAATAATATAAATATGATACATTATATGGGAAACACCAATTAATATATATATATCTTACACTGGATAATAATGAAGTCGAGTTTAGAGCAAATATAAATTTACTCTACCAGAATAAATAAATAATAATAATAATAATAATAATAATAATAATAATAATAATAATAATAATGATGATGATGATGACGACTATGATGATGATGATGATAATAATAATAATAATAATAATAATAATAATAATAATAATAATAATGGGGGCATGCCGTAGCGTAGTGGTTAAGGCACTGAGCTACAAGCCGGAGGGTCGAAGGTTCAAGTCCCGTTGGGGTCAGGATTTTTAAACTGGCCCAAACCCTCTGGCGGCACTATGGCCCTGGGGTCGACTCAGCCTCTAACGGAAATGAGTACGAGACGCTTGTTCTGGGGTAAAGGCGGCCGTCACGCAGGGCTGACAACCCGGCTGACATAAAGTGCCGATTGTCTAGAAAAAGTGGGAGCCTTAACCTCCTACTACCCCAAGGGCCTCCGGGTCTGTTGTGGGATCACTTTACTTAATAATAATAATAATAATAATAATAATAATAATAATAATAATAATAATAATAATAATAATAATATAATCATCTTCTTCTTCACTTCCTGGTTTAGGCAAGAGTTGCCTGTTCCGTCTTCACTAATAGATCTAAGACCATCTCTTCCGAGGACGTCCGACATCTCTTCTTCCTCTTGAAGAATACGAGTCATATGTTACACTATAATGAAATACGTGCTTGAGAGGACAAAACATAATTAATTGACATAATAATAATAATAATAATAATAATAATAATAATCATTATCATCATCCGGTATCATGGCAGCTGCCGCCGGCTTCCGGAAACCAAACTCCATTCCTCTCTGTCCATCCATTGATCTTCCTCCAATCCTCTGATATTCATAGCCGCTTGTACATCTTCTATCCAACTTTTCTTCGGTCTTCCTCTCTTCCTCCTTTCCATTGGGATCCATTCCATAATAATTTTAGGCAATCTTTCCTCTGGCATTCTTTTGACATGGCCAAACCACTGCAGTCTTTTCTTTTCTATAATGTCTATGATGCCCGGCTCCCCTTGTACACCCATAATTTGCCTTATTTATTTATTTCGTATTCTATCCATTCTAGATTTTCCAGCTGATCTTCTTAAAACATCCATTTCTGTACTTAAAATTCTTTTCATTTCCCTGGTATGAATTTGCCAGACTTCAGCACCATATGTTAAAATGCTCTGAATTATGGTTTGATATATTTGTAATTTTCTATTTTTTTGTAATATGTTTGCTCCACCAAACAGAGTTTAATAATAATAATAATAATAATAATAATAATAATAATAATAATAATAATAATAATAATAATAATAATAAATAATAACAATAACCTGTTTATGTCATGGCATGGCGATTTCAATTCGATTACGGAATATACCTCAGTTGAGCTCATTGAAATGAACAACTCTAATAATTAACATCAAAATAAACTACTCAACTGATAAACTGAAGGGTAAAAATGCAGGTGGGTTCATTTAGATATGTTCACGTCAATTTAAAGGAACGTGTGGATCGATGTGGCACACCGGTCATTTGATTGAGTGATTACCTCGACTTGTATTATAACAAAAGAAGACCGCACTCCGACATATCATGTCCACAATGCTTATGAACAAGATGGGCGTAAATGTCAACTCAGCCGGAGGGGGGTATCAATCATTCTCAAGCAGGCTAGCTACATACTCACGATATGTACATTGCGTCATCGAGTACGAAGCTTTTGATGTGCCTTTCATGTGAAATTACACCAACTACTGAATACTTTATTTCTTTAACAACTGACCACTTCATTGTTCGGCAATTTAAACCCTTTTTGTCTTTTCATTGTCAAGATTAAGTGGCTGTATTCATTTCGGATGCGATATTTAAGAACGCTTGTTAGTTAGTGTCTGTTATTCGGTAAGCTTTTTCACACTTGAAAATAAATTAAAATTTCTCTAAAACTATAATAGATAACAATACAAAAATTTCACTATTTATTAAATAGATCCTACTGCGTTGATTCATATACAAATTAATTAATTAGTAGATTTTTTAATCATAACATTGATGTGAAAATTACTGAAAATTTGCATTCAATGTTCATGTGGTAGGCCTACCATTTTCTCAGAAATCGTTTGTAAAAACTGCATAATTTTTTTTCGACACTGTTTACGACTAGTTTGACATTTTAGGATAAACATTTTAGAAAGAAAATGCTTTCTTTAAGTTTCTAATTTTTTTTAAAAAAGTTTATAATTTCTGTGAAATATTTTTTTGTACTTAATTTGTTTCTTAATTATTTTACAATTTATCATAAGTAATGCCACGAGTGATTTCCAAATTATCGATAAATTGTCGACTCACGAAGCGAGGAGTGAATTTATCTAGAGAATTTGGAAATCAAAAGTGGCATTTGTTAGGACTGTTTAACGAATAAAATTAAGCTGTTTACTCACAAATCATTTTTTAACTATACTTATTTTAAAATATTTATATATTTAATGTAAACGGCGATGCTTGAAAACAAATGATAAACGATTGGTACGCTTCATTTGCTACTTTTGTTCATCACTGCATCCAGATCATATTATTTATTGCCGAAGGATCGCAATATTGTAAAAATGCACCCTAGTGGAGACATTTATAACCAACGTTATAGGTATTAATTAATTTCTGATGTCCTATGATGTAAATATGTCAATTATATTTTTCTGCAACGTCATTTCCTGGAAAATAATTCGTTTAAGAATGTGCAAGCAGTCGTTTATTTTTTTTTTGGTATAATCAATTGCTACAAATGTTTTTATATTATCTCCTGCATGCGCTATCTGCTAACATTCATGCACTATATATATATATATATATATATACAATCTGGTAACCGTATTTCTTACAGAATCAGTCACTGCAAAATAATGTTATGACCTATATATGGATCAAATACATACTTGCTTACTTACTTACTCACTGGCACTATCGAACCCGGAGGTTCATGGCCGCGCGGACATAAGCTCTCCATACATCCCTATCCTGTTCCAATGCTTTCCAATCATTCGCTGTATAATCTACTTCCCTCAAATCATAGTTAATGTTATCCTCCCACCTCATTCTTGGTCTATCTACTGGGCGTTTTCCGTCGGAACAAATGCATACTATTTTAAAACCATACAGGACATGCAAGGCCTTTCCAAATGGGCGATCAGCTCAATATCAGGGCCACCTTTGGAACAACACAACATGAAGACAAAACACGTCGTTCAATACACATTCATTCTAAACATGGCGAATATAATCATGATGGCCAGATTATGCTCAGGGACCGTTTAGGCCTGAAAGTTCCCTAACATTTGTTTTAAAGGAAAACAACGAAATAAAATCCTCACCCAGGAAATTTGTCCCGACCGGAGATCGAACACGATTAACAACGCTAGGCCCGAGACCACAGATAGTGACTTATTTCATTATATTTGTTCATATTCGTAAAGGGCCAAATAAGGTAGGATTTATTGGTATTTTACAACCTTTTAGAGATGCTATTGAAATCCAAACGATATTAGGCCTAATTAGGCGCATAAATAATAATCCCGCCCGTCAAATCATAGTTAATGCTATTCTCCTGCAACGTACTTGGACTACCAACTGGGCGTTTTCCCTCTGGTTTTCCTACAAGAAGCTTCCTTGCACGTCTTTTATTCCCCATTTGTGCCACATTTCCTGTCCATCGCAGTCTATGAGACTTAAATGTTGTTATTGCATGTGGTTTCCTATAAAGACCATGTAGTTCATTGTTATGTAGTCTTCTCCATTCACCTGTCTGTTCAACTCTCTTTGGTCCAAAAATGTTCCTAAGTACTTTATTCTCAAATACTTGTAATCTCCTTTTCTCCCTTAAAGTAAGAGTCCATGTTTCGGGTTCATATAATATAACTGGTAGAATAATAACAGTTTTATATATTTTCAGTTTAACATTTTTTTAAAAAAGTTGGGACGTCAAGAGTCCCTGTAATGCATAATAGCAAGCATTTCCAGAATTGAGCATATATTATATTCTTTGTGCATCTCATTCCTATTTGCGATTATTGTTCCTAGGTATTTGATTTCAGCCACTTCTTCAAAATTTCCCTCATTTGTCATTAACTTCCCATTCCCATTATACAGGGCAAGTCAAAATGTTGTGCAGGTTTTCAGAAATTTATTATGTGAAATGTAATGAACATATAATATTGTGAGACATATTGTATGAAAGGTAAACTCTCAAAGTTTTTTTTTAAATATTCACAGATGTTCTATGTGAGCGCCTTTTGTTACACGACAGATGTCAAGCCGATATTCAATCTCCTGCCAAACTTTCTGTAGCAGTCCGCGGTCGATATCAGCAATGGCTGCTGTGATGCGGGCACGCAGTTCATGCAGTGTTGTTGGAAGTGGTGGTACGTAAACATGATCCTTTACAAGACCCCACATGAAGAAATCACACGGGGTTAGATCTGGTGAACGAGGTGGCCAATGAATGAGTTGTTGATCACCCTGAGATGCACGGCCTATCCAGCGTTGTGGTAAAGCCGTATTCAAATGGTCTCGAACACTGCCATGGTAATGTAGAGGGGCACCATCCAACTGCAGAATGAAATCTGGACTATCCGCTTCAAGCTGCGGAAGGAGCCATTGTTGTAGCATATCAAGGAAAACATGTCCGTTCACAGTATGTTCATGAAAGAAAAAGGGCCCATAAACCTTTGCATGGGAAATGGCACAAAAGACATTCACTTTCGGAGAATCGCGTTGATGTTCCAGAGTTGCATGGGGGTTACCAGTTCCCCAAATCCTTACATTGTGTCTATTCACTTTTCCTGAAAGGTGGAAAGTCGCTTCATCACTGTAAACTACCCTCTCATGGAACTCATTCTCTTCCATTAATGCGAGAAAATCAACACAGAAGGACGCTCGCAAAGCATAATCGGCGGGTTTTAAGGCTTGAACCAGTTGCAAGTGGTAGGGTTTCATCTGTAAACGTTTCCGGAGAATCCGCCATACAGTTTTTTGTGGTAGTTGAAGTTCTGTCGCTCCCCGGTAGGTGGATTTCTGTGGACTCCGCACGAAGCATGTGCGAACGCGTTCGACTGTCTCTTCACTCGTCGACGGATGGCCAGTCGATTTTTGTTTACAGATACAGCCTGAATCCCTAAATTGTGTGTACCACTTACGAATGGATCTCCCATCCGGCGGGTCTTTATCGTATCTGGTACGGAAATGTCGTTGAACACTAGTCACAGAGTTGTTTACATGGTAATCAAGCACACAGAAAGACTTCTGATCCCCAGTCAACGCCATTTTCCTTTACTGCTCTGCTGTTGACATCTTGCGGGTGAACGCGGAACTTTAGAAGTGGACAACTAAACTTTGAGAGTTTACCTTTCATACAATATGTCTCACGATATTATATGTTCATTACATTTCACATAATAAATTTCTGAAAACCTGCACAACATTTTGACTTGCCCTGTATTATGTATTTTTATGTGTGACCATATATTTAGTTTTATTGTTTGCTTCCAGGTTTAATTTCTTGGTGTTACTCAATAGTGCGTACGTGTTGGCCTTTAGTATCGTGGTGTTAATTATTCAAATATATTTTTAAATTTATGTACAATATTCGATAATTGCCGTGTTGATTTCTGAACCATTAACTATTGACTATTTAACTCATGTCGCAAATGGTAGTCAATGACCAATCACGATTCAATGAGTTCTGTTTTACACAAATGACAGTCGTGTTTCACATCGCTCTTTATCGATTTCTCTTTATCAGCTCCTGCTTTTGTGATAAAGAAAGTTCCTCCTTTTTTAATATTCTGAACAGGTTAGACCATTATTTTTCTCCAACAAATACATTGAATATAGCAAATAATGAATAGATTCAGTGATTTTATTGAGTTGTTTATTCAAAATATAAATGATTAACCTATAATGTTGATTATAATAGTTTGATGTGTTTCATTATTTCTCCACTAGACTGCATTCTTACAATATTGTGATCCTATTTGGCAATAAATAATATGATCGAGTTGCAGTGAATATACATAACCTCACATTTCTAATTTGTTTTCAAACATCACCGTTTACATTAACTATATAAATATTTTAAAACACCGGTAACTATATTCAAATAATTATTTTTTAGTAAAGAGCTTAATTTTATTCGTTAAATAGTCCTAACAAATGTCACTCTTGATTTCCAAATTTTCTAGATAAATTCACTCCTCACTTCGTGAGTCGTGAATTTATCGATAATTTGGAAATCCCTCGTGGCATTACATATGATAAATCATAACATATGACTCATTTATTTTGATATCAGGAAAGCTCATTCCTTATAAGAAGATATTAGCAAAATAAGAACACACATTTCAATATTTGGCAAGAGTTGTTTCTCGGAACAAGCTCCAAGGTGGCGTAACATGTGTCACAGTTTACGTAATCTGACTTCACCTCCATGGCCTGGCAGAAAAGTTCGTTGAACTTGAAAGTACAGAAACTCGTGTGTGCTGATTTCTTTTTCACAACACCAAGTATACAGTCCGGAAGTACCATACCTCACCTAAAATAACATTTACAAAAACCCTATTAAAATTCTTTGTTCACTCCTATAACTAACTAACTAACTAACTAACTAACTAACTCACTGGCACGATCTTTATAGGAAGCCAGATATAATAAGAACAGTTAAGTCTCGTAGACTGCGATGGGCAGGACATATGTCACGAATGGGGAATGAAAGACGTGCATGGAAGCTTCTTGTAGGAAAACCAGAGGGAAAACGCGCAGTTGGTAGACCAAGAATGAGGTGGAAGAATAACATTAACTATGATTTGAGGGAACTAGATTATACAGGGGATGATTGGAAAACATTGGCTCAGGATAGGGATATATGGAGAGCTTATGTCCGAGCGGCCATGAACCTACGTGTTCGATAGTGCCAGTGAGTAAGTAAGTAAGTATGTCATTCCTGTTTGTGATTATTGTTCCTAGGTATTTGAATTCAGCCACTTCCAGTCCTAATTTCTTAGTGTTACTCAGTAGCGTGTGCGTGTTGGCCTTTAGTATCTCCTCGCTATCGCCCAATAGTACTACATCATCAGCATTGTTCACTCCTATATAATTTTTTTAATTTAGGAATATTCCACAATACAGTGTTTCTCAACCCAAAGTGATCTGTCGCCAGAGAATCCTGCCTAAAGAATCTTCGTCCCTCAAATCTCTAGCTTCCATACTTCTCTTCACTCCATTCATCCATCGTTCTCTAGGCCTGCCTCTTCCACTTCTTCTATTTGCTTTCCAATTAAGGATCTTCTTTGATATTCTCCCCTTGTTCCATTCTTATGAGGTGTCCACACCATTTCAAACGTTTTTCTTGTATTTTTCCTGTTTTTTTACTTGCATAATTTCCCTCATTGTGCTGTTCTGACCTTATCCCTTCTTGAAATTCTTGTCTTCTACTTACTATCCAGGTTTCGGACCCATATAATAAAATGCTTCGTAACAGAACTTGAAATACAGTTTTCTTCGTTCTGTATATTATATTTCTATTCCAAAGCACTGAGTTCAATATACCAATGATTCTTCTTCCATCAGTTATTCTTCTTTCAATTTCTGTAATTTAATTCTCACTTTTATCTTAAATAGATACTAAATATTTAAAATTTTTAACATTACGTATTCTTCCTGAATTCCATTTTAGCTCATCTGTTGTATCCAATGAAATATGTTCTATTTTATTATAATTTTTCTGTAATCCCCAGTTTTTGTATTCTATCTATAAATAATATAATTATCCCTTATTCTTCTTCAGTAATAGATCTTGGACTACATCTAGACGCAAATTTAACCTGGCAAACACAAGTGAAACACATATGTAAAAAGACTTTCTCCATCTTACATTATCTTAGACGTTTAAAGAATTTTCTCCCAGTTTCGTTAAAACAAATCCTTGTGCAGAATCTTGTGTTGCCACACTTCGATTATTATGACATTATATATAATGATCTAAACTATGACTTGTCGCAGAGACTGCAGCCTGTTCATAATGCTTGCGTTCGATTCATTTTTAATATCCGCCTTTATGACCATATTTCCGAACACTTTAATAACCTCTCTTGGCTCCGTCTTACTGACAGACTGCACTCTCTTTCACTACTTTTCAACCTTCTGAATTCCTACATCCCTACTTACCTGGCGTCCAGATTTGAGAAGTTATCCTCTTACCACAATATTGACACTAGGTCACAAGATAGCAGTCTGCTAACAATTCCTCTTCATAGCACTTCCTCCTATTCTACTTCCTTCACAGTAGCCTCTGCCCGCTCCTGGAATCTCCTTCCTCAAGATATCAGGGGTTGCCGCACACTTGGCACCTTTAAGTCACGCTTATACAGTTACCTGTTGTCTAATAATTAATTTTTCTCTATTTATTTAATTTTATACTATGTCATTAATCATTTCCTCGTTTTTTATATATCTTGTACATATTATATATTTAGTTCGTTAAATTTAGAGTAAATCAAAATACATTATAAATATTAATTGTATTGTATTCATAACTTGTAATCGTTTATATATATATATTGTAATTTAGATTTAAGACTATTTTTTTGTTTGCATTTTTTTAAACCTGGTTGAGTGGTAGACAAGGCCTTAAGGCCTGAACTCTGCCAGGTAAAATAAAGCTATTATTATTATTATTATTATTACTATTAATTTCCTTAACATGAAAGATGCATCATCTGGATCCTGAGAAATCTCCATCTGATCATCTGCGAATAGTGAATGGTGGAGGTAATAATTATCTTCTATTTGAATTCCCACATATTTGCAGCGTGTTAACCATTTCTTCGTACAATTATCATAAGTAATGCCACGAGTGATTTCCAAATTATCGATAAATTCACGACTCACGAAGTGAGGAGTGAATTTATCTAGAGAATTTGGAAATCAAGAGTGGCATTTGTTAGGACTATTTAACGAATAAAATTAAGCTGTTTACTCACAAATCATTATTTAACTATAGTTATTTTAAAATATTTATATATTTAATGTAAACGGCGATGTTTGAAAACAAATGAGAAACGATAGGTACGCTTCTACTGCTTCTTTTGTTTATCACTGCAACCAGATCATACTATTTATTGCCAAAGGAACGCAATATTGTAAGAAGGAGCTTTCTTTAATATGGTAATTATAACACTGATAAATATTTGGTGAAACACGACTCTGATTGGTTGTAAAAGAGAAGTCATTGAAAGGTGATTGGTCATTGACTCCCATTTAGGGCATGAGTTAAATAGTCAATGTATATTTTGAACAACGTTGGTGGTAAGCAACGTTAATATACACTAATTATCATTGTGTTTTAGGGTAGTAAGTTGAATTTACCAGAGAGGCCTGGTATCCACTCATAACGGCATGTACTTACTCAACTTACTTCCCTAGGGAAGAAAAGTAATTTACTTAGTTAACCCTTACATTACAAAACACTTATTTCTCGTGTCAGTTATTTAAATGTGGCGAACCGCACTGAAAACTAAATGGTGCGTAACTGTTATTATTAGGTAAATTGTGAAATTCTAAAAAAAGCAAGTAATCTCATCTCATTAGTTTTCGTCTGCTTCTATTAAAATTATTAAATTAATGAAACCAGTTGACGTATCTTTTAGGATACATTTTGAATTTAAGGGTTAATAATGTAAAAAAATGGTGGCTCCGTGGCACAAGCGGTTAGACGCTCACCTCTCACCACTGGGGTCCCGAGATCTAGTCTCGGTCACTCCAGGTGTGTTTCGTGGTGGACGAAACGGAGCTTGGGCAGGGTTTTCTCGGGGTTTTCTCCCGTTTTCCCCTGCCACAATTTCATTCTATCATTTCTTCATACTCATCTATTTCATTTCGTTCATCTGTCCCCGTGATGGTGCGTCAGACGTGGTCGGCCGGCACCCTTGTCATTCACATAAAGGGCTCATCTCATCTCATCATTAATAATAATAATAATAATAATAATAATAATAATAGCTTTATTTTACCTGGCAGAGTTAAGGCCTTAAGGCCTTGTCTACCACTCAACCAGGTTTAAAAAAAATACAAACAAAAAATAGTCTTAAATCTAAATTACAATATATATCTATAAATATAAACGATTACAAGTTATGAATACAATACAATTAATATTTATAATGTATTTTGATGTACTCTAAATGTAACGAATTAAATATATATGTACAATATATATAAAAAAACAGGAAAAGATTAATGACATAGTATAAAATTAAATAAATAGAGAGAAATTAATTATTAGACAACAGGTAACTGTATAAGCGTGACTTAAAGGTACCAAGTGTGTGGCAACCCCTGATATCTTGAGGAAGGAGATTCCAGGAGCGGGCAGAGGCTACTGTGAAGGAAGTAGAATAGGAGGAAGTGCTATGAAGAGGAATTGATAGCAGACTGCTATCTTGTGATCTAGTGTCAATATTGTGGTAAGAGGATAACTTCTCAAATCTAGACGCCAGGTAAGTAGGGATGTAGGAATTCAGAAGCTTGAAAAGTAGTGAAAGAGAGTGCAGTCTGTCAGTAAGACGGAGCCAAGAGAGGTTATTAAAGTGTTCGGAAATATGGTCATAACGGCGGATATTGAAAATGAATCGAACGCAAGCATTATGAACACGCTGCAGTCTCTGCGACAAGTCATAGTTTAGATCATTATATATAATGTCACAATAATCGAAGTGTGGTAACACAAGATTCTGCACAAGGATTTGTTTTAACGAAACTGAGAGAAAATTCCTTTAAACGTCTAAGATAATGTAAGATGGAGAAAGTCTTTTTACATAGTGTGTTTCACTTGTGTTTGGCAGGTTAAATTTGCGTCTAGATGTAGTCCAAGATCTATTACTGAAGAAGAATAAGGGATAATTATATTATTTATAGTAATGTTTGGAAGTGTAGATATGTCAAAGGTTGTAAGCAGTCTTTGTTGTCCAATTAGAATTACTTGTGACTTGTTAGGATTTAGATTTAGACAGATACTTGAAGACCAGTTAAAGATGGATATGAGATCGTCATTCATTTTTGTCAAGCTGTTATAGAGAACATGAGGAGGTGAATGTAGGTAAATTTGGAGATCATCAGCGTAGAGGTGATAACGGCAGTGCTTTAGTACAGTTGGCAAGTCATTTATGTAGATTGAGAAAAGAAGAGGTCCGAGAACACTGCCCTGGGGGACTCCAGCCGGCACGTTGCGCCAAGACGAAGATCTAGAGTTTAATGAAACGTATTGTTGACGACCGTGCAGGTATGAGTCGAACCAGGATACAGCGCTGTCAGACAAGTGTAGGTGCTTGAGCTTTATCATAAGTAAGTCGTGGTCTACTGTGTCAAAAGCTTTGCTGAAGTCAAGTAAGGTTAAAGGAGTCAATTGACGTCTGTCCACGGCTTCACGAATATCTTCAGTAATTTTTAGCAAAGCTGTGGTTGTGCTATGACCATATCTAAAGCCGGATTGATAAGGATCAAGGAGGTGATTTTCTTGGAGATATTCAGTCATTTGCTTATGTACAATATGTTCCAGGGCTTTAGATAATGTCGGAAGGATGCTAATCGGTCGGTAGTCATTACAGTTAGTAGGTGTACTTATTTTTGGTATAGGCCGAACTCTAGACTGTTTCCATACAGTAGGGAAGATAGAAGTTATAAGGGAAGCATTAAAAATATGAGTCACTGTGGGTAGTATAATGTCAATGATTTTATTTAGCATTAAAATGCTGATGTTATCTGTTCCTTGTGCATTGGATTTAATCCGCTTGAGTGCTTTTTTAACGTCTATAGGTGAAATGTCGTTAAAGTAAAATTTATCTCTTCCTATATGGGGGGATGGGGATAAGTCTTTAAGAATGTCTATTTTAGTCTTGTTGTCTGGAGGTGTCATGGGTATTGAGGTAAAATGTTCATTTAAGTCATCTACAGAAATGTCTATAGAGTCAGTTGAGGGATTCAACTGTCTAAGTCCCATTGCACGGAGACTTCGCCAAGTGTCCCGTGCACTTATTTCAGGTCCGATTATACTGTGGGCGTGTCGTAGTTTGGCATTGCGTATAGTTTGTGTAGTTGTGTTTCTAAGTTGTTTGTATAGTTGCCAGTTCTCGTCATTTTTATGTCGTCTGTATGTTCGGTATGCTTTGTCTCGTTTTGACATAAGTTCACGTATTGAGTCATTCATCCAGGGTGCAGGGGGGCGGGAAAATCGTCGGGTTTTTACTGGTGCATGTCTATCATATAGTTGTAATATCAGTGTATTAAATGTGTCTACTTTTTCATCAACTGATCTAAGATTCCATATTGTGTACCAAGGTAGTTCTAAAGCGTCTGATTTTAGTTTAGTATCGTCTATGTTTTGTAAATTTCTGTACGTAATCAATTTAGAGCGTCTTTTAGGACATTGGAGTGAGTATTCTACGAATACAATGTCATGAGCAGATATGCCGGGAGCAGGAATTTGTCCATATGACAGTACTTTCTGTGGATGTGTAGTCACTATTAAGTCCAGTAGAGTGTCGGTAGTAGCACTATGATGTGTGGCAGAGAGAGGTACAATTGTCATATTTAAGCTTTGGAACATTTTTTTAAGTTGTATGGCTGGTGAGTCAGTCTGAAGAAGATTTGTATTAAAATCGCCTGCGACAATAACGTGTTCATAATGAGGTAACGAATCGTTCAGAGCGTTTTCTAGATCCGAAAGGTGCCTTATTTTTGGAGGTTTGTATACAATGCATAAGAGACATTTTTTTAGACTGGCTTGAATTTCTACGAATAAGAACTCGGGGCGAGCGGAATATACAGAAGGGGACTTGTGGACAATTCTTGGATTAAGCTCATTTGATATAAAGGCACAAACTCCTCCACCTCTTTTATCTATTCTGTCATTTCTGAGCAATGTATATCCGTCTAGGTGAACAAGGGACGAAGGTATGGAAGGGGTCAGCCAGGTTTCCGAAATTAAAATGGCGCTCAGTCCAAGAGATGAAAATATGGTTTCAAACTCATCAAAGTGGGACAGAATGCTTTGTGAATTTACGTGAGCGATTTTAAGTGATGATTTATCAATAGAAAATGCATTCTTAAGTAGACTAATAGTATTTGTTGTTGGAGGGGATGGTTGGGATTGAGGAATGTTGCTACCTGCGTTAAAAGTTGTCTGCACAATAAGAGGGTGATTGGAGAAGGTGAGTGAGTCAGAGGTTACAAACAAGTCTTCATTTGTCAGCTCAATGTTGCCAATAGCAGAAAGTAAAAATAAACTATGTACTGTAATAACTCTAATAAAATTAAAATAATTTAGCTAAACAAAGAACTTAAAAAATTAAAATAAAACAAGTAAGTTGTCCTAAATAAAAAATAATAAACTTAAAACTTACCTAAATTAGAAATAAATTAACAATATAATTGTTAGCAAAGAAAAGACAAAGTAAACATATTTTACACTCAGGTCCTATCTAGTTGATATCCGTAGAAAATCTAATTTTGCGTTTTTCGCCATTTACTTTAGCTATGACGGCACCGTCCATTGTCCATACATTTTGAATACCGTATTTCTGTATACTGTCTTGTAGCAGGCGATAGCGACACTTCGTTAGGTCCTCGCGAACAGTGACCCCACTTCCTTTCAACTTTTTCTTGCTTAGAAAGACTTCACTGCGCTTGCGGTAACTAACAAATTTCACTATTATAGCCCGCGGTCTTTCAGCATTACTAACACCAACACGGTGACTTCTGTCAATGTCAGTCACTGATAAATCGACACCGATTTTTTTGGCCACCTCGATGGCTTTCTGGTCAGTGTCCTCTCCGGCCTCTTCTTTCACACCAAAAATCCTGAGGCATTGACGTCTCTGATATTGTTCTAAATCGTCTATTTTATTTTCCAACACCTCAATCTTTCTGTCTTTTTCATCGAGGGTCTTTTTCAGATCCTCAATTACCTTAGTGTTGTCCTGGATGGTCTTCTGCAGTTCCGCCACTACCTGGTCCCGCAACATGGACACAAACACCTGCAGAGTGCCGGGATCCTGTAGCGCCTCTTTCACCACACGTTTCACTGCTTCCTCCGTAGAACTTGTCGAATCGTTGTTGGAATTACGTGTGTTTTTTCCCATGTTGTTAAATGTACACACTTTTGGCAATAACTAATATAAATTTATACTTGAACTGACTACGAATATTCAACTTTAGCTATGAAATAACGAAGGCACCTGCTGAAAAATAACTTAAAACCTGGAGCGTAACTTGTGCGTGTTAGTAGCTAGCCGCCATGACACAAAGGACATCATTCGACCCGATCCTGAGTTGGACACGAGATGAGGATGTTTATAAAAATGTTAGTTACTTAAAATGTTATTGAGTCACACTTATTTCTTACTTTGATAATTCAAATTTATATGTCAATGGCCTTCTAGGCCTGTAAAAAAAGTAAAAGTAAAGTGATCCCACAACAGGCCTCAGGAGGCTCTTGGGGTAGTAGGAGGTTAAGGCTCCCACTTTTTCTAGACAATCGGCACTTTTATGTCAGCCGGGTTGTCAGCCCTGCGTGACGGCCGCCTTTAACCCCAGAAACAAGCGTCTGGTACTCATTTCCGTTAGAGGCTGAGTAGTGTTATGGAATTAAATAACAGTTGTTACAGTTATAAAAACTTGGGGACAAAATTAGGTTGATTTTGTTAGTATTTTTCCTATTTATTTCAATATGTTTCTCTACTTTATGTACAGTAACTCTTCTTTCATAACATCCATTGAATTATCACATGTTTCATCTATAATTTCAGCTTCCTCTACATCACAATTAATCATGTCTGTAATTAATATGCAGTCTGAAACTGTTATTTAAAATGTCTGCCATTAATTCAGACAACAATAAACAATTGCAGTTGCTTTATCAATATTCCCTTGCTATCAAACATTTGAACTCTTCAAACCAATATAATATAATATCCACACATTCATAGTAATTCTGCCCGAAGGCAGGTCCTTCACTGCAATTATAGCATTTTCATGCTATGCTTGCAGCTTTACTAGGGAATTGTAGGTGTGGTAGCTTCCCGTTGCTTTCCACACCGGTGAAGGATGTTGATGGTGATGATGGCCATATGATTTCGGGGACCGTTTGGGCCTTAAAGTTTTCCTGACATTTATCTTACAGGTGAGGAAAAACCCCGATAAACACCTCACCCAGAAAAACTGCCCCGACCGGGGATCGAATCCGGGCCCGCTGCGTGACAAGGCAGCGCGCTACCTCGAGACCACAGCGGTGGGCATGCGTGGGACATATATATAGCAAATAGAGGGAAAATATCTCATCATCATCTGCATTCATGGATTAGGTCTGTTGACCCGTTCCGACTTCAGCTCACCTCTTTCTAGGTCTGCCCACATCTCGGGTGCCTTTAGGGTTGTATTTTGTTATTTGTTTTGGATATCTATCTTCATTCATTCTGTCTATGTGTTGCTTCCATTTTTGTCTATATGTATCTATTCTATCAGCTGTTGCAAATATTTCAAATTCCTGTCTTATTTCTGTGTTCTTGAAATCAACAAAATAAAATAAACAAATTATAGTTCAGTTCTGTCTTCTGAAGCCACATTTGAGGGGTATGTGTTGTATGGTACGTTAAGAGTAGAGGTACTTCCAGCAACTACACTCAGTTACAAGTTGCATTTTTTATCTAGTTCCGCGTTAATGAATACCTGTTCTCTCCTATCTTTGGAGTGTTCATTATAGAATAGTGTTGTTTTTATCTACATTTATTTTATTATTATTTTTATTATTAATAATAAAATGTTTTTGCATGGCTACCACTTCCTCACTCGGCAATGTTCCCTCCTGCCACACGCCTTAGGATTCACCAAGACGGTTACAGTTATCAGAACTGGACTATACGCATCAAAGGGAAATGTAAAAATTAACCAGTAACTGATTATCCTTGAGGCTTAAAGCTTGAAGAAGAAAGTAGGAAAACAAAATCGTACTATTTTAAGCCTGGGGACGCGCCATAGCGTGGTGATTAAGGCAGTGCGCTACAAGCCGGAACATCGAGGGTTCGAGCCCCGTGAGTCAGGATTTTTAAACTGACCCAAACCTTCTGGCGGCACTATGGCCCTGCTGTCGACTCAGCCTCTAACGGAAATGAGTACCAGACGCTTATTCTGGGCTGACAACCCGGCTGACATCGTGTCGATTGTCTAGAAAATGTGAGAGCATTAACCTCCCACTACCCCAAGGGCCTCCTGAGGACTGTAGTGGGATCACTTTACTATGGGGCACGCCGTAGCGTAGTGGTTAAGGCACTGCGCTACAAGCCGGAAGGTCGAGGGTTCAAGTCCCGTTGGGGTCAGGATTTTTAAACTGACCCAAACCTTCTGGCGGCACTATGGCCCTGGGGTCGACTCAGCCTCTAAGGGAAATGAGTACCAGACGCTTATTCTGGGGTAAAGGCGGGCGACGCTCAGGGCTGACAACCCGGCTGACATAAACTGCCGATTGTCCAGCAAAATGGGGGAGCCTTAACCTCCCTCTACCCCAAGGGCCTCCTGAGGCCTGAAGTGGGAATACTTTACTTTACTATTTTAAGCCTTACTGAATCACAATATTTATTTATGCAATAAGTTTATAAAAAAACTAACGTGATGAGAGGCATTTTGAATGAGCCATAAGCGAGTTCAAAAGTTCACCAAATACAAAAATAAGGTATCTAAGTCTGAACTGTTATCTTCATCTTCATCTTCCTGCGAGGGCAGGACATGCGGCACGAATGGGGAATGAAGGAGGGGCATGGAAGCTTCCTGTAGGAAAACCCCCAGTTGGTAGACCATGGATGAGGTGGTAGAATACCAATAACCACGATTTGAGGAAGTAGATTATACAGGGGTTGTTTGAAAAACATTAACTCAGGATAGAGATGTATGGAGAGCTTATGTCCATTCGGCCATGAAGTTACGGGTTCGATAGTGTCAATGAGTTAGTTAGTTATAAATAGAATGTAAAAATCATATTTTGAACGGCGTGCAAAAAAGGATAGATTTTGGTAACTTATAGTTCAAGAATGAATTACTTTGGAGGTTGCTAACATAAAAATAGAATTTTTGGTTTTTTTTTTTAATTTCCACTTTCCAACTGATTTCTTGGTCAGAATTCCTAGTTACAGAACAAGAGACTCTAGTTTCTACTTGACATGTGTATGTTTCTCTTGTGGGGATTGTCCCCATTCAATCAGGGACTGGGTGGGTGTGACTGTAATTATGTGTAACTTATGCGTACCTAGCGTGCAAAATAAAATTGTTAACAAGGGGAGAAAAAGTTATAACAAAGTAAAACAAAAGATAACAGAAAACCTAGAGAGACCTGTTTTAGTATTCTAGTATTATTCATTTCTTACGCATATTTTTATCTGCAAATTTTTGTGAAAAGTACCACGTATTGCAATTTAATTTAGGTTACACAATTAATGTTGTTTCTTTGTTCTCTTTATTCAGTACAGAATATATTATTTATTCTACGTTTGATAAAGAGAGGGAAAGTGTTATTATTCTTAAAATCTACAATAAATTAATATTTTATTTATATACAGATTTTTAATGTTTACACATCTTTCTGTGCCTGAACTATTATTTTCCTTCTCCACTCGTCTCTATCCATTCACTTCGTGTCCTCCAGTCCTCTTGTTCTCATTCCAGTTTTTATTTCTTGCATCCACGAGTTTCAAGGTCTTCCATTCCTTATTCTTCCAGGTGGACACCATTCCAATGTTTTCCTGGGTAACCTTTCTTCTTACATTCGTCGCACGTGCCCTTACCAATTTAACTGCTTGTATCGTAGGCCCTATATTATAATCGTCCACCGCTGTGATCTCGAGGTAGCGTGCTGCCTTGTCACGCTTCGGACCCGGGTTCGATCCCCGGTCGGGGCAGTTTTTCTGGGTGAGGTTTTTCTCGGGGTTTTTCCTCACCTGTAAGACAAATTTCAGGAAAACTTTAAGGCCCAAACGTTCCCCGAAATCATATGGCCATCATCACCATCCTTATCATTACCAACATCATCATCATCATCATCCTTCACCGGTGTGGAAAGCAACGGGAAGCTACCACACCTATAATTCCCTAGTAAAGCTGCAAAGCATAGCATGAAAATGCTATGTTTGCAGTGAAGGACCTGTCCTCGGGCAGAATTACTATTGATGGATATATATTATGAAGTGAACTGCATTTTTATCTGATAACACAGTAAGAACTAGTCATACCATTGAAGTATTATCATTTCTTTAACGCCAATCGGCTTTTGTACAAAGTTACCTATGCCTTTTATATAGTAAAAGGTAAAGTGATCCCACTACAGGGCATACAAGATCCTTGGGATAGTAGGAGGTAAAGGTTCCCACTTTTTCTAGACAATCGGCGCTTTATGTCAGCCGGGTTGTCAGCCCTGCGTGACGGCTTCATTTACCACCAGAGCTTAAATGATCCTGAGAGCTATGCCGGCGGTAGCATTGCTGCCGATAGGGTTACCCATGACTGGTCGAAGGTGATAAGCCAGACGAAAAAAGTACCTTGGTCGAAAGAGTGACGATCTTTCACCGTAAAAATACAACCGTCAAGAAATGCGGACATGGGTTCTACTGGGGTGTATGGAGAGCTTATGTCCGCGCGGCCATGAACCAACGGGTTCGATAGTGCCAGTGAGTAAGTAAGTAAGTAAGTACAAGCGTCTGCTCTCATTTTCGTTAGAGGCTGCCATGGTGCCACCAGAAGGTTTGGATTATTTTGAAAATCCTGACACCGCCGGGATTCGAATACTCAACCTTCCCGTTTATAGCTTATGTCTTAACCATATAGGCTACAGCGTGCCCCTACTTTTATAGTCTATAGCAGCGGTTCCCAACCTTTTTCGACTCGCGAACCCCTTCCACAACGATCTGAGTTGGGTGAACCACTGCCTATCAAATATACATACAGTAGACATGCATAAAATTTAATTCCAAGCAAAAGGTTTAATAACCTTAAATTAACTTTACCCTTAACGGTTAAGGGCCAGTTTCACCAACAGAGGTAACTGTATTACGCCAATTTTGCCCATATATAAGACATAGCTTAAACTGGCGTAATACAGTTACCTATGTTGGTGAAACCGACCCTAAAACCTAAAGTGACTCTAGCTACAGCTTGAAAGTTACACAACATATAGGCTTAGTTATAGCGAAATCAAATGCATTCCTAACGTTGTCACACAACTGTAAATCAGGCATTCGCGGCAAGTGTTAATTTATTGTGGAAGTAATGTGATACATTCCCGATATTACACATATGCAACAAGGGGCATTATAGGGTTAATTTACTTTTAAAAAAATAATAATGCTGCAGAAATGATGGAAATAATAATAGACCTAACCTCGAAACCCACCATTACGGAAAAGTTTTGGCGAACCCCCTCGGGGTTCGCGAACCACAGGTTGAGAAATGATGGTCTATAATAGGCGTATTGTATTCGGTGTATTATGAAGGTATCACCATTCTATTCTATAGTAATTCTGCTCGAGGGCAGGTCTTTCGCTGCAATAATAGCATTTTCATGCTATGATTTGCAGCTTTACTAGGCAATAGTAGGTGTGGTAATTTCCCGTTGCTTTCCACACCGGTGATAGATGATGACAATGTTAAGGATGATAATGATGACCGGATGATTTTTGGGGACCTAAGCTTCTTGACATCTTGTCTTACAGGCGAGGAAAAACCGAAAAAAACCTCACTCAGGTGACTGTCTCGACCGGGAATCGAACCCGGGCCCGCTGCGTGACAAGGCAGCACGCTACCTCGAGACCACAGCGGTGATATGACCATCCATCCATCCATCCATCCATCCATAGTAATTCTGCCCGAGGTCTTTCACTGCAATGATAGCATTTTCATGCTGTGCTTGCAGCTTTACTAGGGAATTATAGGTGTGGTAGCTTCCCGTTGCTTTCCATACCGGTGAAGGATGATGATGATGATGGTAATGATAAGGATGATGATAATGATGTTGGCCATATGATTTCGGGGACCGTTTGGGCCTTACAGTTTTCCTGACATTTGTCTTACAGGTGAGGAAAAACCCCGATAAAAACCTCACCCAGAAAAACTGCCCCGACCCGGGATCGAACCCGGGCCCGCTGCGTGACAAGGCAGCACGCTACCTCGAGATCACAGCGGTGATATGACCATATCACATCGTTAAAAATTAGAAAATATACACAGTTCATTTACAAGGTTACATGGAACTAGTATTTAGAGATACGATAATTGGAAACATTATTTTTTATAATTCGGTTTTTTAGTATTTTGTATTCGTTAAAGAAGAAAACAGGATGGAAAACTACCAAATGCTGTCCATGCATGGAAAATTAAAAGAAGGAGCAGAAAAGGAAGATCAAGAACCACCTGGAAGAATAACATTGAACATTCAATGAGGAAATTTGATGTAACGGTTGTAACGGATCAAGCCACAGAGGACACACCAAGATGAAGAACTTTAATTAAACAATGTTTATGAATGTGTATAATCCATATGTCCGTAGTTGTTTATGTATTTTTAAGCTCATTTTAATTATTAAGATTAGTTGGAGATAAACCTCAATGAAGAAAAAAATTCTCATAATAAAAAAAAACATAAACTTAGTTATTGGCGGCTCCGAGTCGCAAGCGGTTAGACGCTCGCCTTCACCGCTGGGGTCCCGAGATCGAATCTCTGTCACTCCATGTGGGTTTCTTGGTGAACGAAACAGAGTTTGTGCAGGTTTTTCTCGGGGTTTCTTCCGTTTTCCCCTGCCCCAAACTTCATTCCACCATTTCTCCACACTCATCTCATCCTTTTCGTTTCATTTCATTCATTCGCTCCTGTGACTGTGCGTCAGGAGTGATCGGGCGGCACCTTGTCGTTCACAGACCTCTATAAATATAGGGGCTTCATCTCATCTCATTCCTCGATCCGACCCTGAGTTGGACACGAGTTGAGGATATACATGAACTTAGTAAAATGGAGCAATGTATTTTAAATAGGGTCTAGCAATTTTTTAATGCCCCCAGTTTGTCCTTTTAGACATTTCTGGTGTTCTCTCCTGGCAATGGTGTAATTATAACCCACTTCTGAGGTTGGGGCGCCAGGAAGACGGGGTTACGTTGCCCCCATGATATGATGGATGATGATGATGATGATGATGATAGTGGTGCACCAGGAGAGCCCCTAAATCCTAAGCTTAATCTAAGATGAATATGAATGATGATGATTGCGATGGCCATATAATTTCGGGCTATTATTTTGTTCAAATGTCTTATAATATGCAAATTGTGCTGTAGGCCTATATTAATAATCGATATCATCTTAATCTTAATACTAAATGCAGGCTTTCCACTTTACAGCAGTTCGCCCTTAATTCCTGCTTTCCAGAGGTCCCTAACTTCCTATTGTCCATCTTCCATACCCCTCTTCATCATGGCATCATATATTCTCTCATACCATGTTCTTCTACTTCTCCCCCTCTTCCTTCTGCCTGGTACCATCCAATCTAACACCTGTTTAGGCCACTGTTCATCCGACATCCGTTGTACATGTCCATACCACTGTAGAGCTCTCTTTGTTATCCTATCGATAACAGTTTCTTGTGCATTCATTTCATATGTTGTAGGTCCACCGCTGTGGTCTCGAGGTAGCTTGCTGTCTTGTCACGCAGCGGGCCCTGGTTCGATCCCCGGTCGGAGCAGTTTTTCTGGGTGAGGTTTTTATCGGGGTTTTTCCTCACCTGTAAGACAAATGTCGGAAAACTTTAAGGCCCAAACGGTCCCCGAAATCATATGGCCATCATCATCATCCTTCACCGGTGTGGAAAGCAACGGGAAGCTACCACACTTACAACTCCCTAGTAAAGCTGCAAGCATAGCATGAAAATGCTATGATTGCGGTGAGGAACCTGCCTTTGGGCAGAATTACTATGGATGGATTATGTTGCAGCCTGGATATTCTCATACTTCTCCGTAATCCATCCATTTCTGTCGCCAAGATTCTTTTCTGCATCCTTTCATTTATTGTCCTGCTTTCTCATCCATATGTAAGTATACTGTCTATTTCAATATCATATATAATTCGATATCATAATAGCTTAATTCATTTACCGAACCACACATCAGACCACAATATAATGGTTTTTAAAGTGAAAAGTTCTTTCTAGCTTTAAATATTCGCAGAAAGCAATTCAAGTTTTTCTATTTATTATTTATTTTTGCATTCAATGGGGAAAGTTTTCATTTGTTCGACATGCAATCAAGAGGTTTCTAAGTTAGTTATTTTTTTAAAATGACGAACGCATTACGTAATACTGTGGGAGTTACTGAGAAATTCACAACTTGACTATTTCTGTAGCTCGCATTTATTATAAATCCTACAATCGATAGTTATATTACCTCGACTATGATTTCTGCGAGTTCCCTTATTTTTCCACAAAAGCATTTCTGCATTAAAACATATCACTTGGTCCTAATGTGCGATCGAACGTTTTGATTTCACAGGTCAACATGATTTTTGTCTCATGAGTACCAATAGTTGTACTTAATGCAGTTTTATCGTGTTTTCAAATATGTATTCGGAATTTCTCCATCACCCATAGTTTTTTTTATTCCAATTTCGATTAATGAATTTAAATAATTATCTTTAATAAACGTTTTTTCGCCCATTTGTCCATTGTAAAATAAAACCAAATGAGCTAACTTAGGAGATTTCAGCTATGGAAAAGAGATATCAATGCAAATGGAATCCTAATATGCTGGCCGATTATTGTTGGACCATCAAGAGGGATGCTCCACAGGCGAAATATAGCAGAAAATCGTCATTTCTTACTTTCTAGGTGAGTCCGAATGTTCGAATATTGTGTAGTTACGAATGTAGAAAATATTAAAGTGTTTGAAATTATAAATTTCTGTCTCTCGGAAACCTTGCGTGATGGAGAAAACCCGATATATTTGAATTCAGGAGAAAAAATACTATCAGAATCACATATTTTTCTTTCCGAGACAAAAAAAAGTTTCTTTTTAATGATGATCAATACAACAGTTTTTTTTTGTTGCTCAGTGTTATTAAAATTAACAAATTCTTTGGATCATGGAACCCATGGGTTCAGTGTTGCTTTCACTAAGGCCTTTCATTTATCACTATCCTCAACCAACTGAATTCAGTTCATATTTTCCCTAGGATCAATCCGAATATTATTTCCTCACGAACGATAGGCCTTTCTAATAGTATCAATATTAGTGAAATTCATATCAAATTCCGTTGAGTTGAAGTCATATGATGAAAGTTAAAAATTAAATTGTACCTGTTGGTAGGTGCCGTCGTCCTCAACTTTGTTAATATATTGTATATAAAATTAACTGGAGCGCTTTCGGAAGTTATCTTCCATCTTCTGCAGGTTGAGTTTCCGCTACTTGTTGTTGTTGTGTATACTCCAACTGTTTGTAGCAGCAACTGACTACTGCAATAAGGGTTAAAAATAAATAAGATGCTAGTATTAGGGTAATGATGTTTGTAGGAAAATTATAGAGTTTAATTAATGGTAAGGTTGTTAAATTGTTAATGGGAATTAAATTTAATGTTTCTTGTCTAATGTCGTATAATGGGTTTGACTGGGTGCACCGATTATACGAGATCATCAAAAACAAGTCAGTTGCTGCTACAAACAGTTGGAGTATACATCACCGTACACAACAACAAGTAGCGGAAACTCAACCTGCAGAAGATGGGAGATAACTTCCGAAAGCGCTCTAGTTAATTTTATATACAATATATTAACAAAGTTGAGGACGATGGCACCTACCAACAGGTATAATTTAATTTTTAACTTTCATCACATTTCTAATAGTAGCCTATTTTCTTAAAGGATTTCCTAACGAAAAATTGAAAGAATTTCTACTGTCGCCCACTTGGTTTACTCGAACTAATCATTAGACCTCGGATTTTTAGGTCCTGCTACCAAACAATGTACATAGCTCGAAAACTATTTGAGATAGAGTCATGCGGTTTTTTGTAACGTATTGTACATCTCTCAAAGGTTTGTGTACATTTGTTGCAGATTGTGATTTAAACAACAATGACGTCACCACAGGAAAATACCCAATGTGTATGGTGGTATGCTGAGTCTGGTAAATCACCAGTAAGCCCGTATCCGAATATTATGGCGGTTAACATGTCTAGTCCGCCCACGGGCTATACCTTGTCGTGGTGGAGGGGCTCAGTACCTAATGACCCAGACGACTAGATAGGGAAGGCTGGTTTTTAACTAGCTTGCTATCTGGTAAGATGAGAAGGGAAGCGAACTAGCTCTAACGAGGGACACTCAATGGCTTCAGAAGCGGATGAAGAAAATTGTTCTCAACGGTAAATAAGGCGGAAAAGGAAACCTGCAAGCCAAGGGGTAGATGGGACTCCAAAGCTTTAGTTAGCAACCCCTCTAGGAGAAGGAAACTCCGAAATAAATCCCCGATCAACTAGGAAGGTGGTTGTGCGTCTGGGCTGGTAACCCGACCATGTAAAAAAATTCCAAACTCTTTTCTCTCACAGCGTTCAGCCGGGCCAGTGAAAAGATGGACAGAACAACTGTGAGACGCAACAGGCAATTTGTCTAGCCCGTGAAGTGAAGAAGAAGAAAGAAGACATGTCTAGACATAAAAAAAAGCTTCATCAAGGAACATCACCCTCTGCAGATACTCATTGTATTCATCAATTGCTTTCAACATGGAATCAGCAAATTCCGCACGCCGAGGGAAGTCAGTTGGCAGCGACGCTTGCGTAATTTGCAACCGCTTATGGAGGACTTTATGAGTGGTAAATGCAGTTGTCGCGAAGCACGACGAAAGTATTTTTGAGGTCTGAGTAAAATTGCAAGTTGCTCATTGTCGATAGTTTCTTGGCTCACACCTGGTCGTTCACTCCGTGACAAGTCAATTACTTTGTCAGTCGCTAGAAATTTCTCGGTCCATCTAATTATGGATGATCGGGATGGAGGATATCTTGCTTATTGCTGGCGGAAATTTCTCTGAGCAGTTACTGGTGATTTACCAGACTCAGCATACGAGTCTGGGCATATACATTGGGCCTTTTCCTGTGGAGACGTCATTCTCGCCTAAATCACAATCTGCAACAAATGCAAATAAAACTTTGAGAGATGTAGAATACGTTGCAATAAACCGCATGTCTCTATCTCAAATAGTTTACGAGCTAAGTTACATTGTTTTGGTAGCAGGATTTTGTGGACACTCTGTATTTTTTGGACATAACCTTCATAAAAAAAACAAAATATTTATCAATTGGTGAACCAGAACAAAATTTAATTTTGGAGACTGGAGAATCAATAAAATCTTGTAGTGAGATCACATATTTAGGAATTAAAAAATAAAAACGGGAGTTATGAAGAGGAAATAAGAAATAGAAATGATAAAGGAAAATTTGCAATTGCTTGCCTCAATGGAATATTGTGGGATAAAAATATAAGTAATAAAAATAAAATGAATATATATCATACAATTGTTAAAAGCATCAATACTTATGGAGCAGAACTTTGGCCATTAACAACAAAAACAAATAAGTACCTTTTGGCAACGGCAATGGATTTTATACGAAGGACCGCAAGAATTTCAAGAAGAGAAAAAATTAGGAACTCAGTTATAAGGGAGAAAATGAAGATTGAAGACACTATTTTAGATTATATTAAAACTCAGCAATTAAGATGGTACGGACATATCCAGCGAATGGAAGAGGATAGACTACCAAAATCTGTTTTGGAATGGAAACCTGAGGGAAGACCTAAAACCTCCTGGAGTCAGGGAATATGTTCATATATGAAGGAGAAACATCTACAACCATGAGATTGGATGGACCGACAAAACTGATTATTACGAATCGGACGATGTCAAAGACATTAATCAACCGATGATCTATCTATCTACATTCATACGTCACAACATTTCTCTGGGAAAACATTCATGGTAGATTTTGGCATGCAATTATTGACAGTTTCCTTGTAAGTTTGGTCTATGTCTGTATTCATATGATGCAATAGATCTGGGACACCTTGCATTCTCTGCAAGTACTATTTGATCTGTGGAAATGATATATTTGCTTAGACCCAGAGTTTGTGTGCACTGTCATTTGATCGTCGTTAAATAAATGAAAATGACACACAGAATTCCACTGATGAGGCAATTAGTATAGCCTATGCCATTTTGATGTTGATTGTGTCTACATAATAGCTATCAGAAACGAAGGTGGTTGTGTTGCAACCGAGGAATTAACAATGAGTGCGCTAGTTTGTCAGTTATGATTAATTCTCTTTATATTTCCATGTACAATTGTGAATCGTTGCCAAACATCAGCCTACATATTTTTCTATAAGAGTTATTGTTCGACATTGGCATTTTTCTTTATGAATTTTAAATCATTCTAATATCGGTTTCCCTTTAATCTGCACATCGCTTAAAAATATTGTAATTTTGTTCGAAAGTTTATATGGGACTGAATAATTATTTCGTGGATTAATCTTAATAATCTTCAACTTCTTCTTCACGGTTTAGGCTTATTTTCTAGCCTGTTCCGGCTCCAAATTGCTGCTCTTTCCATCTTTTCCTTGGTCTTCCCAAACTTCTTCTTACTCGTGGTGAATTGTTGTATGCTGCTTTTGGTATTCTATTAATCTTAATAATAAAAATTAAATTCTGCGATTAAATTTTGTTACCGACGCTCTTTCAAATGGTCGAAAATTGCCGATTTTTGGGAAAATTTTCGAAACTGTTTTATATTTTTTTTGGGAGCATGTATTATAGCAGTGGCACTAGGTACCTATTTGAGTTTGGAATTCCTAAAAAGTTAGACTTACTCGAATGTGTCTAAATGGCACAAAGAGTAGGGCCCGTGTAGGCAAACAATTTTCGGATACTTTTGAAATTCACACTGGGTTAAATCAAGGAGATGCATTATCTTCTCTACTATTCAATTTTTTTACTAGAGCATGCCATCAAATCTTTATAGAATGAAGAATGCAATCAACTCAAAGGTATTAGGGCCTAATAAGCTGTTAGTCTACGCTGATGATGTATTATTATTAGGTTATAGCGAGGAGATACTAAGGGCTAATACAAACACTCTTTTGAGTAACACTAAGAAACGCTTGGAGAACATTTGCTCAAGATAGGGATGTATGGAGATCTTATGTCCGCGCGGCCATGAGCCTACGGATTCGAGCCAGAGAGTTAGTTACACATAATAAAATAATTATTTATCTTCTTGTTCTTCCTTTCCAGGATTAAGTCAATGCGACCTGTTCCGGTCTCAAGTCCATCATTTCCTTGGCCGTACCAAAAGTCTTTTTCCATGCGGTTCGTAGGTGTTGATCTTTTGGGAAATCTTGTATTGTCCGTTCTGTCTAAATGTTATTTTCATCGGTAGTTGTGCTCTTCTAGTTTATCGAGTATTGAAAATATCTCCAGTTCATTTCTTGATTCATTGTGTAATTTATCCATGCATGTTCATTCTTTTACGGATCTTAAAAATCTCATTTGAGTGGCTTGAATGTGTGGGATATATTTTTTTGTAAGTACCCAAGATTCATCATCATCGTCATCATCACCAAGAACAAGGATTAAGCCCAATGGCCTGTTCCGATCTCATTATAGGTCGAATTGGTCCTTCCATCTCTTCAATGGTCTTCCCAACATTCTTCTCCCTTTTGGTTTATAATTATACATTCTTCAGATCCATATAAAAGAACAGGAACAGCCATAATTTTATAAAACCTAACTTCAGTTTCTCCTCGAGTCTTTCGGAGGGTTCTTCTTATGGTGCCACACATCATTTGATATCGGATTAATTTATTATGTATATCCCAATCATAGCTATATGTTATATCTGAACCAAGAGAGTTAAAGTGTGCTATCTGTTCTATTATTTCATTATTGATCACTATTTTTGCTCTGACTGGCACTTTGCTCTGAAAAGCCATAATTTTAGTTTTTGAGGTTGAAACTTCATTATAATAGAGTCCTAATTGATTCACGTGTAAATGGCTCTTTGTAAACCATCCTCTGACTTCTGTATAATTACCAGATCGTCTGCATGTATTAAAATATTCATATAAATTTCCTTATTAACTAGTATTCCTATTGGACTTGATTTTTTCCATTTTCGTATAACCTCGTCAAAATATATATTAAACAATGTAGGTGATAATGTACACCCTTGTCGAACTCCTTGATTTATTAAAATTATTTATCTAAAATAATAAATAAATAACAATCGGTCATTTTGTTCAGACCAAATACAGTTTCTCTTCAACTTTTAGTTTACAGTGAGACTAAAGTGCATTAAATTTATATGCGTGCACTTTTAGAGTAACAATTACATCATCAGCATCATCATCATCATCATCATCATCTTATTTAGTTTTAGTTTGAAATATATATAGGCCTACAGTCAATATGCCCAATTCACCAATTAATGTTTTTAAATGGTCAACACGTTTCCACAGCCAAGCTGTCATTCTCAAGACCAGATATTGACTGAAGACAAAATTGATAATAAATAAACACATTCAGTTAAAAACAAACTACGTCACATGACGCAATCAATCGCAAGTAAACAGTAAAACATAATAAAACTAATCTTCTTTTCTTTCAATTAAAGTAAAGAGGGCGCTGTACGAATAGGGCCCTTGTCTTTATTCATGATTTTATCCTTATTTTTATAAATTTCCAAACTTTCAAGGACGTCAAGGAATTTGAAATCAATGACCGAATGAATCAGCCTAAGGTTACTTTTATTGAAAGCATAACCGTAATCAGAAATATTCTGGGCAACTCCAGATTTTTCAATTCTACTAAGTCTGAAATTGGCATTTACACTTGTCTGTACTTACGTACTGCTCCTCCTTTTTTTGTCAAATCTAGGAATCATCATCATCATCATCTGCATTAATGGATTAGGTCTGTTGACCCGTTCCGACTTCAGCCCATCTCTTTCTAGGTCTGCCCACATCTCGGGTGCCTTTAGGTTTGTATTTTGTTATTTGTTTTGGATATCTATCTTCATTCATTCTGTCTATGTGTTGCTTCCATTTTTGTCTATATGTATCTATTTTATCAGTTATTGCAAATATTTCAAGTTCCTGTCTTATTTCTGTGTTCTTGATTCTGTCTTCCTTAGTGCACCCTTTAACAGATCTCAAAAATTTCATTTCTGCCGCCGTTATCCTACTTAGATCTTGTTTTTTATGTATCCAGGCTTCTGAACCATAGAGCAGTACCGGTACTGCCAACATTTTATAAAATTTCAATTGGGTCTCTCTTGTTGTTTTGTTATTTAGTGATCGTTTTATCGTACCACATATTCCCTGGAATTTTGCTATTTTATTATTTATATCATTATCATAATTAAATGAAATGTCACATCCTAGATAATTGAGATGGTTCACCTGTTCTATGATTTTATTTCCTATTACTATTTTGGATCTGATTTGATTTTTCCCTTGGAATGCCATTACCTTATTTTCTTCTATGGATATTTTGAGATTATATTGTTCACATATATTATGTAATTTAAAAATATTCCTTTGAAGCTCGTCTTCCGTATTTGCTATTATTACCTAGTCACCAGCATATAATAATGTTTTCAAGTAATGTGTTTTATCTAATTTTATTCCTTTATTTGTTTCTTCGTTCCATTTTTTTATTATATCATTGACGTATAGGTTAAACAAAACTGGAGAGATACTGCAGCCTTGTATCTAGGAATGGATGTAAAAATCTCATCTGTGTCACTTGCTATTTTTATTTGATTTTAAAATTTAGTATTCAATTTTCATTCCTATATTTCAGTCCTGATTGTGTAGTTACATTGGGTAATCTCAATTAATTTGAGGTTGACATTTGTTTACTAAATTTATTTTTATGGCTCCATTTATTGCATTGTATTTCTGTAACTTTATCTCTGTGTCATTTGTTATATCAGATATTAAGTGGCCGAGGTAATTAAATTCAGAAACTTGTTCTATGATTTTTCAATCTAATTACATTTTAACACTCCGCGTTTTCCACACATATCTATAGATTTTTTGGGAATACAATTTTAAATCGAACTGTTTGGCTATATTATTTAATTATAATTAGTTACTGATTATTAATTATAACAATTATATATATTAGCTAATACTCGGCGTGCGTAGCTAAGCCTATTTTTTTGTATTGTAAGCCCATGTTTTCCCTTTACAGAGATTTTAGGCGCTCTCCCCCTACAGGGAAGAATTTGAACCATACTAATTTAGTTACGCCTAAACAAATGAAATATTAAAGGTTAATTAAATTCTAATGGTATACGCGGAGACGAACCAAACATGGCGGTTGTTAGTCAGTTTTTAATTTCGGATTTCAGGTAAACCTCCATTTCTAATTGTCGGATTTCGCTAATTTTTAGATAATGCCTACCTAAGATGATTTTAATAAGTTGTACTGAGTTTCGTTGTGAAACTCTGAAAATTGTGACCGCCAGAGCGATTTTTAAATTTTCACTTCAGGTGTACACCTACTCCTTATGGTTTTACAGGATCCAATTGTAAATCTAAACCATCCAGGGACCCACTCAAAAAAATCAAAATCGGCCCAGTCATTTAGGCAGTTTTTAATTTAGGATTTCAGGTAAACCTTCAGTTCTAATTGTCAGATTTCACTCATTTTTGGATAATAAACATCTCGGATTATTTTGATAGGATATATTGAGTTTCGTTGTGAAACATTGAAATTTGTGACCTCCAGAGCGATTTTTTAATTTCTACTTCAGGTGAATTTCTACACCTAGTTGTTTTTTATGAGGGTCCAATTGTAAAAATAAACCATTCAGGGACCCACTCAAACACAGAAAAAAAAATCAAAATTGGTCCAGTCGTTTAGGAGGACTTCTGTGACATAAACACGTAGAGAAGATTTATAGGCACATACAGTTAGTAACAATCTTGTTCATACAGCTTATATTTTTGTTAATTTCAGGCCTATTTCAGTTTTAAAACTGATACTAGACCGTGTAATAGTACAGGGTGGACCGCTCGAATGGACCTAATTTCAATTGCTTGTTACTGGCAAACGGTTGAAGATAGAAACTTAAAACAACGTTCATATTACAGAAAAACTCACCAAGTTTTGATATCCAGATCACCACATCTCTATATGAGCCCCAGCAGTCACTGTGACGATATCAAAGCGATGAACAATTTCTTGCCAAGTACGTTGGAGTATGTCTTCTGGAATGTTCTCAATAGCCTCTATGATGCGCTCACGAAGATCACGAAGGTCTTTGACTGGGGTGGTGTAAACTTTATCTTTGACATAGCCCCAGAGAAAGAAATCCAGTGGTGTTAAATCGGGAGATCTCGGGGGCCACGCGATTGGTCCTCCCCTACCAATCCAACGGCCAGGGAAAATGTTGTCCAAAGTCGTACGAACTTCATTGGACCAGTGGGGAGGAGCACCATCTTGCTGGAAAACGATGTTAGGCTGCAGTTGTTCAATTTGTGGAAAGAAGAACTGCTCCAGCATGTCAAGATATGTGGTACCACGAACAGTTTTCTCGGCGAAGAAAAACGGTCCAATGACCTTATTATGTGACAAACTGCACCAAACATTCATCTTCGGACTATCACGAACATGCTCTTGAATAGCGTGAGGATTCTCCGATCCCCAGATCCGCACATTATGCCGGTTTACCTTGCCTGACAAATGGAAAGTGGCTTCGTCCGAGAAGAAAATCTTGGTCATGAAGTCAGGATCAGCGCCGAGACGGTCCAGCATCGTATTGGCGAATTCCACTCGTTTCGGCATGTCATTCGGCTCCAGACGTTGCACTAACTGCACTTTATATGCGTGCAGTTTGAGGCGTTTGTGGACAATCCGTTGTAATGTCGATTTTGGTATTTGAAGTTCCCGCGAAGCTCTTCTTAATGACTTCCGGGGGCTTCGCTCAAATGCGGCTTGAACATTTGCTACCATTTCATCGGATGCTCTGCGACCACCACCATGCTTCTTCAACACAGATCCTGTAGCTAATAATGTATCACGCCACTTCTTTATGCTTCTAGCAGTTGGAGCATCACGGTTAAACACACGCCGGAACTCCCTTTGAACTCTAATGATTGATTTAAACTCCGCATACCACAAAACAGCTTGCGCTTTCATCTGCGGAGTCGCCATTTTCACAAACAATTAAATCTAAGAACGAGAAACGTATCTTTGTGCCATCTACCGACAGGATTCGAAACTTGGTGAGTTTTTCTGTACTATGAACGTTGTTTTAAGTTTCTATCTTCAACCGTTTGCCAGTAACAAGCAATTGAAATTAGGTCCATTCGAGCGGTCCACCCTGTACAGTAAAACTTGTCTTAGCCGGAACCTTTATAAGAAAGAAACCTGTAGAGACGGAAAGAAATCTCGAGAACGGTGTTATTTTACGAGTATATGTAAAATCGTCCTGTATAAGCCGGAAACCTTCATAACGCGTAAATGGAATGGTTTTTAAAGTATCAATAGTTAATTTTTACCTCAGTAAGAAGGAAAATTATTCTTAAGCACGTTCTAATTACAGTATTAATGGTCACACGTGAAAATTCTGCATATGACGCTACTGCATTATATCGTTTTACCTTCTTGTATTGCGGAGATACCCTTGTTATGTGTGACAGCGAAGAATCCCTCGCTTTTCCTTGCCTGCTTACGTAACCTGCGAGGGAGTTGGAATAATATTCAGTTCCTTCTCGTTTTTGTGTAATATAGTTGTTTTGTATTGCCGTGCAAACTGTGCTGTGTTACTTACACTATTTTGTCTGTATTTCAGTTCAATACGTTATGTCTTTAAAACGTGCATTTAAAACCCTTACACTGCGTGAGAAAATTCAAGCTTGTAATTTGGGGACCCTTTATAAGAAATAAAACAGCCAAGACGGAAATATATTTAAGGAACCGCCATGTTCCTTCATAGACGGGTTTTACTGTATTAGCTGTGTTACGGAAATGCATGGCAATTAATTTTATATTGTAGCATGTTTAAATTAATTTGGAAAACCAATCATCACACGTAAAAGTATATTATATAATGGAAATGGACAGCTAATGACAAAATGAGGGAAGTTTTGAGGAAGTGGATGAATTCAAATACCTAGGAACAATAATCACAAATAGGAGTGGGATGCACAAAGAAATTAAACATAGGCTCAATTCTGGAAATGCGTGCTATTATGCATTGCAGAGACTCTTGATGTCCCAACTCCTTTCAAAAAACGTTAAACTGAAAATATGTAAAACTATTATTCTACCAGTTATATTATATGGGTGCGAAACATGGACTCTTACTTTAAGGGAGGAAATGAGATTACGAGTATTTGAAAATAAAGTTCTTAGGAAAATTTTTGGACCAAAGAGAGATGAACAGACAGGTGAATGGAGAAGACTACATAACAATGAACTACATGGTCTTTATAGGAAGTCAGATACAATAAGAACAGTTAAGTCTCGTAGACTGCGATGGGCAGGACATGTTGCACGTATGTGGAATGAAAGACTTGCATGGAAGCTTCTTGTAGGAAAGCCAGAGGGAAAACGCCCAGTTGGTAGACCAAGAATGAGGTGGGAGAATAACATTAACTATGATTTGAGGGAAGTAGATTATACAGGGAATGATTGGAAACCATTAGCTCAGGATAGGGATGTATGGAGAGCTTATGTCCGCGCGGCCATGAACCTACGGGTTCGATAGTCCCAGTGAGTATGTAAGTAAGTAAGTTAAGTAATCATTACTTTAGCATAGCAACATGGATGGAACTGTCTGTTCATACACTCAAAAAATGCTGTCTCTATCTTTGTGTGTTTGTAAACTAATGTTGCGCCACTTACTACTGTCCTGTGTTCTCGTTTTGTGTTTTAAGTGAATGAATAGAAATGTTGCAAACAAGTTAATGTTTAATTTCGTTGATTTTAGTTTTAATTATATTTTGATTAGAAATAGTTGCAAATTAATTTTATTAAGTACTAGCTAATACCCAGCGTGCGCTGCTACACCTAAATAAATTATGTGTTTTTGCATTTAGTTGAAAAAGTAAAAGGAAAAATAAATATAAATTTATACCGTTATTATTTTTTAGATACCCCGTGCTGATTACCCGACGTTGCCCGGGAATCTATGCATCCCAATGTACTTGGAATAAATGAGCTGAAAGACAAATTCGTTATTTTGAGTTATCCATAAAAGAATACCTGCCGTGCCCTGCTTCGCTTGCCCGGGAATCTACTTATCTTGGCATCAATGGAAGACAATAATTGTTAAAAGATAAACATATGCTGTCGCGGATTTTTCTGTAGAGTTTTTTGAGATATTCAATTCTGTGTACATTAATTTTGTGTATTTGTTATGGTTTAGGCAGCGCAAGCCATTTAAGCTTACAAAAAGCTACATTTTTTCACGTTTTTTCACTACAGAAGGTGATTTTTAAGAGTGAAGGGCTTGAGCATTAAAACCCTCTTATAACCTATAACCTTCCTGGGAAAATCCTGAACATTTTGCAAAAAGCCCCATAACAATCGGATGAATGGTATGGCAGCACATGCTTGCCTGGAAATCTACTTATCCCGATCTCCTTGGCATCAATGATAGAAAAAAATGGCTATTGTGTGTTATATGTATAAGATAAACATATGCTGTTGCGGACTTTTTTTGTAGAGGTTTTTGAGATATTCAATTCTGTGTACATTAATATTGTGTATTTGTTATAGTTTAGGCAGCGTAAGACATTTAAGGGTAAAACAAGGAACTTTTTCACGTTTTTTACTACAAAGGATGTTTTTAAAGGTGTAGGAGTTTAGTATCTCAACTCTCTTATAGCCTATGTCCATCCCGGGAATCTCCTAAACATTTTTCAAAAAGACCCATCACAATCGAATCAACGGTATGGCCGTGTATAAAGTACGAACAGACAAACAAACAAACATTCATTTTTATATAACAGATGTGTTAGATTATATGAGTAACAGATGATGCTCTCCATCATCATCATCATCATCATCATCATCATCACTCCAGGGATTAGGGAATTGCCCGTTCCGATTTCATAATGCATCAGCCCAACGTCTTCTAGGTCTTCCAACATCACGTCTTCCTCTTGCTTGATAATTTCTTGCTAACAATGGATATCTCTCCTTACTCATTCCATCCATGTGATCAATCCATTTCTGTCTGTAATTCGTGACCTTATCCAATAAAGGCTGTACTTTCAATTCTTCTCTTATATCCTCATTTCTTATTCTATCAAGTCTTGTACATCCTTTTACTTGTCTTAGGAACCGCATCTCTGCCGTCTGTATTCTATCCTTCTGTCTTTTCACTGGAGCCCAAGTTTCACATCCATACAATATTGTGGGAACCGCCATAACATTATACATTTTTATCTTGGTTTCTTTTCTAATTTTATTTTTGAATGTTCTCTGTATTGTTCCACACACCGTCTGAAATTTATTTATTTTGGAGTCAATGTCTCTTTGCACATTGTAGCCAACATCACAGCCCAAATATTTGAAATTAGACACCTGTTCTATACTTTAATTTTCTAAAATAATTTTGGATCTCACTGGATCTCTTCCTCTAAAAGCCATTGTCTTCGTTTTCCTTACAGAAATCTTTAGATCGTATAATTTACATATGATACTCGGAAATGATAATAAGAAATAAATCACATTTCGGAAGATAGAACAATTACTTCAGGCTAAATCACAAATTCTCAGCTGTATGAACAATAACGTTAAAAAAGTGAAGTGATCCCACGACAGGCTTCAGGAGGCCCTCGGGGTAGTAGCAGGTTAAGGCTCTCACTTTTCTAGACAATTGACACTTGATGTCAGCCGGGTTGTCAGCCCTGCGTGACGGCCGCCTTTACCCCTATAACAAGCGTCTGGTACTCATTTCCGTTAGAGGCTGAGTCGACCCCAGGACCATAGTGCCGCCAGAGGGTTTGGGTCAGTTTAAAAATCCTGACCCCCACGGGTCTCGAACCCTCGACCTTCCGACTTGTAGCGCAGTGCCTTAACCACTACGCTACGCGTGTCCCGAACAATAATGTTACTAACTGTATATAAATATGAGTTAATATAAACCGTTGTTACTGACCGCCGCTGAAAATTAAACATTCCATTTGTGAATTCCTTATTTTTTTAAGCTTATGCCGATGGATATATATCTTTTCACTATAATTTCTGTGAATTCTCAAGTAAAAACCAAGAAGAAAAAACGTAGTTACTCATCTTTTTAATGCGTTTTATGGACAATAAAACATTAAGTAAAACTAAAACATTCCATTACTTAATAGTAAAATGGACGTTTGGCATAGTGCCATTAATACTTGTATATGATACTCCCTCCCTTCTTTAAAAATGCCTGATAGAACGTAATCTGTCTTCTTCAGGTATTATTATTATTATTGTTTTTTTAGCAGACCACTGTAACGGAAACAGTTACTTATCGCCATGTTGATCGAGTCCAGCCCACCCGAGTGGAAGTTTCCATTACATGTGCAACTTTGTAAGAAAACTTATAAAACATAAAATCAATAAACTGGTTCTTCTAGTATATTTACTATTTTCATACAAACCTATATTCTTAACACGGTAGGCTATATGCTTATAACACATTTTAAATAGAGCGAGATTTTTACCATTAGTCTGTTCTAAATTGGAGGATTCTATGCCATCCACATAAATTCAAATAATGAGAAAAACACAGAAGTTATTATTTCAGTATGTGAATAGTATATCTGGCGTATTTGAACGTGTGCGCCAATCACTGCACCGCCGATGTACGCTCTGCAATGAGATGGGAGGTGGATATTTTGAAAACTTGATGTGACTGTGACAGTATTGCCAAGTATTGAGTCTTGAAATCCAACTAACGGAACTCTTGAGAAGTTAGCTACTCATAGTGTGAAAACGCATCATTTCCGGACATAGGTACCTTATTAAAACATTATCAACATATCTCCGTTGTCGGTGTTTTTTGGAACACCCTGTACACATATATATATATATATATATATATATATATATATATATATATAAATTGCTTACCTGTTATGGTGGCCACTAGATGTCAGGGGGAACGACTTCCCGCTACCTCTTCTGTGAATTGAGAATACTACATATATAAGAAAAATGTATGTTTGTATTGGAAGACTTGGGTAGCTCAGTTGGTTAGAGCGCTAAACGTACAGAGTTTAGAGACTCGCGTTCAAATCCTGACTCAAGCATCCATTTTTCTTTTCATATCATATACATGATATTCTTACAGGGTGTGACCATTGGTACATATTTTTTGGTCATGGTTAATTTTCCATTCTTTGTACATGGTCATACCATTTAAGAGTTCGGTTTTCAATCCTCTTAACAACAGATGTGGTGACATAAATTTATTTCCAAAGGAATCCATTTGTTTTTTATCCTGCAATGTTTTTTGAAGGCTTCTTCTAAGATAATCAAATTTAACTGTTCTAATTTTATTCTTTTGTAATTCCATCAAAGAAGAAGTTTCACTTCCATATGACAAAATATTCTGTATTATTCTCATATAGATTTTAATTTTAGTTTCATTTGTAATATTTTTGTTCCAAATTATCCCATGTAATGTCTTAGTTGCATTTTTTGCCATTGCAATTTTATTTTGTACATCTCTTTCACATGTATCTAAACATGTAGGACTAATTATTGACCCAATATATTTAAAATTTTCACAATTTTTTGTATGTTCCCTGTTTCAAGTATGAGGTCATCCACATCCTTTCCCAAACATATAAATTTTGTTTTCTGTAAATTTATATTCAGTTTGCATGTTGTATGAAGACGATATGATATATCATTATTATATACTTTCCTCATTAGAGGATTGCCTCAAGGACAAAGTGATACAGACAATTAATTTTTGGAATTAGAAAAGTTGGACGCCCATTTACTAGATGGGAGGATTCATTAAATCCCACTTGATGTGAAAACAGGTCAAAAGGCCTAATTTCATGAAGAAGAAGAAGAATGAAATACATTTTGTAAATACATTTAAAAATTCAAATTGTAGACCTAATTGAAGTATACATACTATAAAATCGAAATTTTGTAAATATGGTTTCTTAAAATTGAAATTGATCCTCTAATGGCAGCGATGGCAATTCTAGAAAGATACACCCTGTCCAAATCCAAAGAATTCCAAAATTTGGCTAAGAATCCTGGTATAGTACCTCTTGCCCCTATCAACAAGTTATACTATCTAGTTGGTATTTATCATAAGTAATGCCACGAGTGATTTCCAATTTATCTAGAGAATTTGGAAATCAAGAGTGGCATTTGTTAGGACTATTTAACGAATAAAATTAAGCTGTTTACTCACAAATCATTATTTAACTATAGTTATTTTAAAATATTTATATATTTAATGTAAACGGCGATGTTTGAAAACAAATGAGAAACGATAGGTACGCTTCTACTGCTTCTTTTGTTTATCACTGCAACCAGATCATACTATTTATTGCCAAAGGAACGCAATATTGTAAGGAGGAGCTTTCTTTAATATGGTAATTATAACACTGATAAATATTTGGTGAAATACGACTCTGATTGGTTGTAAAACAGAAATCATTGAAACGTGATTGGTCATTGACTCCCATTTGGGGCATGAGTTAAATAGTCTTTGTAATAGTCAATTGTTGGCTAATATATGGCTTTCTTTTCAGAGTCAACTTCCTCAGGTTGGCCACTATGAGTCTCAAAACGAATTGTGGGATCTAATATCATACCAATTTTAGAAGATGGCCTAAATGCAATAATACCTATTTGTCTGTTACTCCCATAGTGGTCACACCATGAACTTCCTCATAAACTGTGTATCCAGTATGATAAACAAACCAATGGAAGAACATACAAAATGGGTACCGGTAACATACTGACGGAATTTTGGACGATAAAATTTCTTCCCCTTTAAGAATAGTACCAATTTCTGTAGCTCTTAACAAGACATCATGCCTGAAATCGCTTAGCTGAAGAGCGAGAAAAAAAATTACAAAACACTTAACGTTAAATTCATCATAGCCGAATGTGAGACTGTTAAAATGTTTTCAAACATACCTTTTGCTTTATTTTCTCGCACCTTTCACTCCATTCACGATTCAAGGACTCCTTCTTTACTCGATAGGATGTTTTTTGAAGCTCACGCTGAGAGTGGTTGCACTTTAAAATAGTAACACTCCTGCAACACACACAAAGGAACACTGGTTACGTAATGAATCTCTTTCTCCTGCTCTAATACTGCATGGCTATGAAATTCTCGGACTTGCTATCTACAGCGAGGGCTATACGAGTTTTACCCATACTGCCATCATTTCGCAGATTTTTCCTTGTACTGCGGTTACTTCTACCATACTACTCTCATCGGGTTTCATTTGTTTTGTACATACTTTCGAACGCAAAGACAACACAGTCTGTTCTGGATGAATTACATCACAACTCGCAACTTTCGTCTCTCTAATCGGGCAATAATAAACATTTGTTTTTTTTATTATATACAACTTTCCTCATTAGAGGATTGCCTCAAGGACAAAGTGATACAGACAATTAATTTTTGGAATTGATGAAATACATTTTGTAAATACATTAAAAAAAATTAAAATTGTAGGCCTAGTTGAAGTATACATACTATAAAGTAGATATTTTGTAAATATGGTTTCTTAAAATTGAAATTGATCCTCTAATGGCAGCGATGGCAATTTTAGAAAGATGCACTCTGTCCAAATCTATATATTTTTTAGTGAAATCTAATATATAAAAATGAATGTTTGTTTGTTCGTACTTTATGTGCGGTCATACCGTTGATCCGATTGTGATGGGGCTTTTTGCAAAATGTTCAGGAAATTCCAGGGATGAACATAGGCTATAAGAGACTTGTGATACTCAACTCCTACACCCTTAAAAATCGTTCTTTGTAGTGGAAATCGTGAAAATAGTAGCTCTTTGGACGCTTAAATAGCTTACGCTGCCTAAACCACAACAAATACACAAAATTAATGTACACAGAATTGAATATCTCAAAAAGCTCTACAAAAAAGTCCGCGACAGCACATGTTTATCTCTTAAGGATAACTCACAATAACCATTTTTGTCTTTCATTGATTCCAAGAAGATCGAGACAAGTACGTAGATTCCTGAGCAAGCATAGCAGCACATGACGGGTATTCTTTTACGGATAACTCACAATAACGAATTTTGTCTTTCAGCTCATTTATGCCAAGAAGATTGTGCCCGGACAACACCGGGTAAACAGCACGGGTTATCTAAAAATAATTACGATATACATTTTTCCTCTTACATATTTAACTAAACATAAAACACATTAATTTTCGTATTTCAGCTCATTTATGTCAAGAATATCTGAATATGCAGATTATCATAAGTAATGCCACGAGTGATTTCCAAATTATCGATAAATTCACGACTCACGAAGTGAGGAGTGAATTTATCTAGAGAATTTGGAAATCAAGAGTGGCATTTGTTAGGACTATTTAACGAATAAAATTAAGCTGTTTACTCACAAATCATTATTTAACTATAGTTATTTTAAAATATTTATAGCCTATATTTAATGTAAACGGCGATGTTTGAAAACAAATGAGAAACGATAGGTACGCTTCTACTGCTTCATTTGTTTATCACTGCAACCAGATCATACTATTTATTGCCAAAGGAACGCAATATTGTAAGGAGGAGCTTTCTTTAATATGGTAATCATAACACTGATAAATATTTGGTGAAACACGATTCTGATTGGTTGTAAAACAGAAATCATTGAAACGTGATTGGTCATTGACTCCCATTTGGGGCATGAGTTAAATAGTCTAAAAAATATACATTCATAATTATTTTTCCTTTTACTTATTTAACTAAACATAAAAACACATTAATTTACATTTATTTAGCTGTAGCAGCACACGCCGGGTAATAGCTAGTATAATAATAACAATAAGATTTAACTTTTTTTTATTTTACCTGATGGAGTTAAGACCATAAGGTCTTCTCTTCCACTTCACCAGGGTTAAATTATACATATATTAAAGTGAAGTGATCCCACAACAGGCCCGGAGACCCTTGGGGTAGTAGGATGTTAAGGCTCCCACTTTTTTCTAGACAATCGGCACTTTATATTAGCCGGGTTGTCAGCCCTGCGTGACGGCCGACTTTACCCCAGAACATGCGTCTGGTACTCATTTCCGTTAGAGGCTGAGTCGACCCCAGGACCATAGTAGTGCCGCCAAAGGGTTTGGGTCAGTTTAAAAATCCTGACCCCAACGGGACTTGAACCCTCGACTCTCCGGCTTGTAGTTCAGTGCCTTAACCACTACGCTACGGCGTGCCCCATATTAACAAGTATGAATTATCTACATGTTGATTAATAATACATAATTGGCATAGGCTACACAATATAGAGTTGACAAGGAAATAATAATATCAGCCTCGTGGGCTAATGGCCAGCGTTTCTGACTGCAGTTCATGAGGTCCCGGGTTCGATTCTCGGTCAAACCAAGGGGATATTTCCTTAAAGGGAATTATTCCAGTGGTTGTCCATGGTCTGGAATTTAGGTTAAGTTTAGGTTAAGAACTCTCCTAGTACTTCATTATCATTTATCACCCATCAAATCATCCGGATAACGTAACTCCGCCTTTTAGGTGTCCCAAACTAAGAAATGGACATAGCCACATTAGGACCAGCAGCATCAAACACCATACTGGATGCTGTAGAGAAGAATGAACTGCTGAAGATGGGACGGATTTCCTGAAAGGCCTACAGGCATAAAGATTATACGTTTTATAAGTTGAGGACGACGGATTTTACCTAAGAAGGTATATTTTAACTTATTTTATTTTATGACTCTCCACCTCAACGGTTTTAACAATGAATTTTATTAGTATTGACTCTTAGATTTTTAAAATCTCTAGATTTAGTAAAAACGAAAATTGTATGGTAGAGCTTGTAAAGTATAAAGTCCTAACATTCCATGTTCCTAGGAACATGTCCCTGTGTTTGAGCCTTTGGCATGGGTTCCCTGAAGTAGTCCCCGCCCGGAGATCCGAATGGGAATTATATGGTTGCGAAACATGGACTCTTACTTTAAGGGAGGAAAGAGATTAAAAGTATTTGAGAATAAAGTACTTAGGAACATTTTTGGACCAAAGAGAGATGAAGAGACAGGTGAATGGAGAAGACTACATGACAATGAACTACATGGTCTTTATAGGAAGCCAGATATAATAAGAACAGTTAAGTCTCGTAGACTGCGATGGGCAGGACATGTTGCACATATGGGAAATGAAAGACTTGCATGGAAGCTTCTTGTAGGAAAGCCAGAAGGAAGACGCCCAGTTGGTAGACCAAGAATGAGGTGGGAAAATAACATTAACTATGATTTGAGGGAAGTAGACAATCAATAAGTACTATAAGAATAGACTAATAGCTCTACAAATGGATTATTTACGCAGAAGTGCCAGAAAGTCTAAATTAGAACATGTCACAAATAAGGAAATTAGAAACATAATGGAAGCAGAAGAAAGCATAATTGAAAGAATTGAGGAGAAGGAATTAAAGTGGTTAGGACATGTCTTAAGAATGGAAGATGAGCGATGGCCGAAGCAACTATATGAATGGCATCCGAACAGAAAGAAGAAAAGAGGGAGACCAAGGTTAACATGGAAGGAAAACATGAAGACAGTAATGCAAGCTAGAGGGCTAAGCATCGAAGATGCCCAAGACCGTAGGCTTTGCAGATTTGGCACGGGAAGACGGCAGCAGCTGTAAAAACCCGAAGATAGATAGAGAGAGATTATACAGGGAATGATTGGAAATCATTAGCTCAGGATAGGGATGTATGGAGAGCGTATGTCCGTGCGGCCATGAACCTACGGGTTCGATAGTGCCAGTGAGTAAGTAAGTAAGTAAGTAAGTAAGTAAGTAAGGAAGTAAGTAAGTAAGTAAGGAAGTAAGTAAGTAAGTAAGTAAGGAAGTAAGTAAGTAAGTAAGGAAGTAAGTAAGTAAGGAAGTAAGTAAGTAAGTAAGTAAGTAAGTAAGTAAGTAAGGAAGTAAGTAAGTAAGTAAGGAAGTAAGTAAGTAAGTAAGTAAGGAAGTAAGTAAGTAAGTAAGTAAGTAGAAGGAAGTAAGTAAGTAAGTAAGGAAGTAAGTAAGTAAGTAAGGAAGTAAGTAAGTAAGTAAGTAAGTAAGTAAGTAAGTAAGTAAGTAAGGAAGTAAGTAAGTAAGTAAGGAAGTAAGTAAGTAAGTAAGTAAGTAAGTAAGTAAGTAAGTAAGTAAGTAAGTAAGTAAGTAAGTAAGGAAGTAAGTAAGGAAGTAAGTAAGTAAGTAAGTAAGTAAGTAAGTAAAGTAAGGGAAGTAGTAAGTAAGTAAGTAAGTAAGGAAGTAAGTAAGTAAGTAAGGAAGTAAGTAAAAGTAAGGAAGTAAGTAAGTAAGTAAGTAAGTAAGTAAGTAAGTAAGTAAGTAAGGAAGTAAGTAAGTAAGTAAGTAAGTAAGTAAGTAAGTAAGTAAGTAAGTAAGTAAGTAAGTAAGTAAGGAAGTAAGTAAGTAAGTAAGTAAGTAAGTAAGTAAGGAAGTAAGGAAGTAAGTAAGTAAGTAAGTAAGTAAGTAAGTAAGGAAGGAAGTAAGTAAGTAAGGAAGTAAGTAAGTAAGTAAGGAAGTAAGTAAGTAAGTAAGGAAGTAAGTAAGTAAGGAAGTAAGTAAGGAAGTAAGTAAGTAAGTAAGGAATTCATGTAAGTAAGTAAGTAAGTATGAAAGAACCTTTGTTATCCCAGAATGTTTTCGGCTGCGGCCCCTGTTTTCCCGCCCGTGCCCCCTTTTTTTTTTCTCTCTAATTTATGAGCGTCAATCTAGACGCAGTAAGGAGGAGGGATCTTGATGGAGGAGACTGGGTTCAATTTGGCGGAGCCAATTTAAGAGTGAAGGTTTCTGCGAATTATGCACTCAGCGAAATCCTGGAACAGTAGGGGGAGAGGAGCTGGCATTTCCGATTCCCACTGCCACCATAATCTCTTTGTTGTCGTGAATTCGACTCTATTATATAATAACATGTGCTTGATAAACATTGTTTCTATTCTAAGAAACCATTTCGTATTAATAATGTACTTTCTGATTCTATACAATTCAAAATTTTGGATAATATGAATGCAAGGGCGTAAATATTTCAAGAATACAATGCAGATCATTGAACAAAATTTGAATCCCAAATTAGTATCATTAGCTTCGCAAAAAAATCACAACATACTTTTTGTCTTCTATTGAGCATGCCATGAAATCTTTAGAGAATGAGGAAGGCTTACAACTGAATGGTATTAATAAGCTGTTGGTTTATGCTGATGATGTAGTATTGTTAGCCGATAGCGAGGAGATACTAAAGGACAATACGCACACACTATTGAGTAACACTAAGAAATTAGGACTGGAAGTAAATATCAATAAAACTAAATATATGATCACACGTAGAAATTCATTATATAATGGAAATGGACAGCTAATGACAAATGAGGGAAATTTTGAGGAAGTGGCTGAATTCAAATACCTAGGAACAATAATCACAAATAGGAATGAGATGCACAAAGAAATTAAACATAGGCTCAATTCTGGAAATGCGTGCTATTATGCATTGCAGAGACTTTTGATGTCCCAACTCGTTTCAAAAAACGTTAAACTGAAAATATATAAAACTATTATTCTACCAGTTATATTATATGGATGCGAAACATGGACTCTTACTTTAAGGGAGGAAAGGAGATTACACGTATTTGAGAATAAAGTACTTAGGAAAATTTTTGGACCAAAGAGAGATGAACAGACAGGTGAATGGAGAAGACTACATAACAATGAACTACATGGTATTTATAGGAAGCCAGATATAATAAGAACAGTTAAGTCTCATAGACTGCGATGGGCAGGACATGTTGCACGTATGGGGAATGAAAGACGTGCATGGAAGCTTCTTGTAGGAAAGCCAGAGAGAAAACGCCCAGTTGGTAGACCAAGGATGAGGTGGCAGAATAACATTAACTATGATTTGAGGGAAGTAGATTATACAGGGAATGATTGGAAAACATTAGCTCAGGATAGGGATGTATGGAGAGCTTATGTCCGCGCGGCCATGAACCTACGGGTTCGATAGTGCCAGTGAGTAAGTAACTATATATATATATATATATATATATATATATATATATATATATATAATTTGAGAAACTCATTTGTGTCCTAAATAAATAATGACATTCATAATCCATTTATATGCCGCGGGGCCCGAATTTCTGGGAGTCTTTTCTTCTTCTTCACTTCATGGGCTAGGCAAAAATTGCCTGTTCCGCCTCACAGTTGTTCTGTCCATCTTTTCACTAGAGTCCTCCCGGTCAAGTCCAAGGGACTCGTGAACCATTAGTGGGATAGGCAAGAGTTGAGCGCCTTGTCGTACTATTTGCTCATCTGTTGGAGCTTGCGAGCTCCGTGCTGGCCCACAACAGCAGCAGAAGGCGTCCCTGGCGGCAGACCAGGGCTCGGCTCGGACCAGTGCAGAGGGGAGCAACTGTACTGGTTCCTGGCTCGGCCTACGGGCCCGTCGACAAACTGTGGGGTCGCCAGGAGATGAGAACCTGGATGTACTAAAAGTCTCACACTGTTGGGCTGTAGCCCTAGCCGGTCTCACAACGGCTGCAGGACACGTCCCTGGAGGCAGAACAGGGGAATGGTCGGTGGATCTGCGACAGCAGTCCTCCCGGCTAGGCTCATGGAGCCCGTGGACCAACTGTGGGGTCATCAGGAATGAGCGACCTGGCGACTACGAAGCTCAGCAATTCCCAGACGTTGCAACTCCAACACCCCCTCCTTAGGGGTGTTGGTTTAAGGACCGTGAACTTGAACGTGGACGTGAACATAGGATAGGGAGGACAAGCACCTAGGACTTGGGAGTATGGTCATGACGACCGTGGTATCCCAAGAGGTGGGGGAAGGGCCTAGATGTCCATCTTTTCACTGGCCTTCCTACATTCCTTGAACCTCTTGGCTTGTAATTGAATGCTGCTCTTGATGATCTTGTTACATTCATTCTTTCCACATGTGTAAACCATTTCTCTCTATATTCTCTGATTTTCTCATTCAATGGATATAGGCCTATATGTAATTCTGTTCTTATATCTTCAAACTCATCTCTGGGAGTCTATCATGTCAAAATCGATGGAATTTTTCGGGCAAGGAACATTAAAAAATGTGAATTATTAAAAAAAATAATCTCATATTGTTGTGAGGTATGGCAGATTTAAGAATTCTTGTTGTACATGAAAACCACGTCCCTGGCAAAATTTCCCAGCGTAGAAATTCATTTCCTACCGCCAGGCCTCTTAGAAACAGATGATTATAAATTCACAAAAAGTTTCGCGATATTACCAAGTTTGGTTAAGCAAATGAAGTAGTATGGCTGTTTAATTTACGTATACAAGTTAAATATTTTGAATTTTCCATTTAAATACAGGATAAAGGTCATACTGTTCATCTGTTAGAAGATTGTGGAAAATATATTTTGCAATTGTGCAAAACAGAAGATTTTCTTTAAGTACATATTTGCAGAAAATGTTGACCCAAAGTCATAAGTTCTGTTATCGCAAAATTCTCTCTGCGTAACAAAATAAAGTTATGTTGGTCCCTTCTTCTTCTTTTTACTCATAATTTGTATGATTTTCATCCTGTTTATTTCTAAAATAACTCCTCGGAGGAGGACGTATTGGGTGTTCATTCACTGTCTATCCATCTCTTGGCTGGTCTTCCCCTTATTCTCCCGTCCATTGGTCTTCTTTAGCTCTTTGCAAGTCGGTTGTCTTCCAATCTTTCTATATGACCCTTCCAATATTTTCGTCTATCTGTAATAAATTTGGCCATACTGATAAAAAAGTTTATTTAAAAAATGCAATTTCGTTCATTGTTAATTAATTTATATATTGGTAAAAATATAATTCTTCACCTTTGGATGAAAGAAGTACAAAAATTAATCTCTCACTTATTTTAGTTGTTTTGATTTTATAATAATTGACTAACTCACTGGCATTAACAAACCCATAGGTTCATGCCCACGCGGACATGAACTCTCCACATATACATATCCTGAGCCAATGTTATCCAATCATCCCCTGTATATTCTATATCCCTCAAATCATCATCATCATCTTCAAGGTAATGGACTTGTTGGCCCGTTCCGCTCCCCGGTGCACTATATGCTGCAGGTGTAGGTCGTCTTTCCAACAACGTTTTGGTCTTCCTACATTTCTTCGGCCTAGAAGTTTATAATGAAGCAGCTGTTTGATAAACGATTATTTGGCATTCTTTGTATATGTTCAAACCAATTACATTTATTTCTGTGTATTCTCTCGTTTATATTATATATTTGTAATTCATCTCTGATATCTTGACTTCTCTTTTGATCTCTTAAAGATACACCTGTAACTGATCTGAGAAATCTCACTTCTATTGTCTCAATTTTATGTTTATCAGAGATCATTAAAGGCCAAGTCTCAGACCCGTATGTTAACGTTGGAACGGCTACTGTTTTGTAATATTTTAATTGAGTTTCTCTTGTGGTCTTATTTCTCAAATATCTTCTTATTGAACCACATATCTGTTGAAATTTCCCTATTTTTTTCTCCGTGTCCAAATTTTGCAGGTATGATAAAATTTGAACTCCTCAAATCATGGTTAATGTTATTCTCCCACCTCATTCTTGGTCTACCAACTGGATGTTTTTCTTCTCGCTTTCCTATAAAAAGCTACCATATCCCTCTTTCATTCCCCATTAGTGCCACATGTCCTGCCCATCGCAGACTACGAGACTTCACTGTTCTTATTTATATCTGGTTTCCTATAAAGATCATGTAGTTCACTGTTATGAAAGTATTCTCCATTCGCCTGTCTGTTCATCTCTGTTTGGTACAAGCATTCTTCTAAGAGCTTTATTCTTTATAAAAAGAACACAGGAACAATTGGATAGACCATCTGCAAAGATCAAGTTCTAATATCTAGTTCAGAAGATGGTCTACAGAAATCGTTCTATCAGTTAAATAATATTATACAGAAATATAATTTCAAAACATCAATAAGTAAAACGAAAATCCTAGCTTTTAAGGGATCAGATACCGTAAGAGCTAAAATAACTCTGGACGGGAAACCCATTGAACACGTGAACCATTTTAAATACCTGGGTTTTGAAATCTCCTATTTTAAAAATGAAGAGCTATTTAACAAACTTAATAAATTTAATTGTATATGTGGAAACAATCAAAAGGATATTTAAAAGCACGAGAAAAGAAACAAAACTAAAATTTTATAAAGTAGTGGCAGTCCCCTTACTATTGTATGGTAGTGAATTTTGGGTTTTAACTAAAAGAGAAGAGAAGATCATAGAAGCAGCTGAAATGAGATTTCTGAGAAGTGTGGCTGGTTGCAAACTTCTAGATAAGAGAAGAAGTGAAGATATTAGAAATGAGCTAAATATCTTTAAACTCTTAGATAGAATAAAATAATCTAGAAGAAAAATGGGAAGAACATGTTCAAAGAATGGAAGATGATCGCATTCCCAAAACTATACTTAAATACAAACCAAAAGGACGCAGGAATGTTGGTAGACCGAAGAAGAGATGGATCCAACTTTTGAATGAGAATCTATGAGACCGGAACAGGCCACATGGACTTAATCCGCGATTATTGTTGTTGTTGTTGATGATGATGATGATGATCTGCAAAGAATGACAGAGGTTAGGATACCAAAGATGGCACTGATGTATAATCCTAGAGGACGAAGATTGGTAGGAAGACAAAGAAAGCGCTGGGCTGAATAGATGTGAGATCGGAATAGGCAAAGACTAATCCGGGAAGTTTGATGATGATGATGATGATGAATTTTGTTCTCAAATACTCGTAATCTTTTCTCCTCCCTTAAAGTAAGAGACCATGTTTCAGATCCATATAATATAACTGGAAGAATAACCGCCTCTTAAGTAGTTACCTTCATCTTCTTCTTCATGGATTGAACTGCAAAAAGTTCGTTCCGGTCTCATGCAGAAAACTGATCTCTCCATCGTGTTCTTGGTCGTCACACACATCTGTATCTGTCTGGCGTATATGCGAATAACTGTTTTGTTATTTTTTATAAGATTTATTAAACACACTGTGTACATTATGATACAATTATTGAAATTTATTATCATCTGCGTAGAATTTTAGAGGCTTTCTTCTTGCTATACAATCAATTTAGGTGGTATTGTTCACATTTTTGGTCACATAGCTTGCAGAGGCACTGGTTCGATGCGAGGTGGAACCCATTTTTGGGTACATATTCTGTAGTGGAAACTGTGTGCAGATAGTAAACAAATAGAGGCTGCTGAAATGAAGATGTTGAGAGCAATAGCAGGATACCAAAGGACCGATAAAAAGAAAAACGAAGATATAAGAACAGAACTTAATATATTTAATATCTGTAAAAGAATAAAATATTATCAAAATGCTTATCTTCAGCACGTATTACGAATGAATGAACAGCGCATACCAAGAAGAATGTATAATTATAAACCAAAAGGGAGAAGATTGTTGGGAAGACCATTGAAGAGATGGAAGGACCAATTCGACCTATAATGAGATCTGCCTTTTCTGATCTCTCTCTTACGTGTGCTTCGTAGGCTGGGGTGCGTGGCAGATTGTATAATGACGCTATTTCTCTGATGAAGAAGTCAGTCTTGGTTAGATGGTATATGAGTCGGGAGCTCGTTGACCTTGAAACCCTAAGTACTCTCCGGAGGTAGGTGATTTTGACCATTTCTAGTCTTTTCAGATTTGCTATGTTTAACCGAGTCCAGAATGTGATTGCGTAGCATGCTATTAGGGATATCTTGATGCGAAATAGTCGTATAGGCCCTAGCTGTTTCGACTGACAGCTTTTCGACATTTCGAATGTCAGACGTGGCCTTTATTGCTGCGTTGCATTTTTCCTGGATGTGCTTGGTGAATGATTTTCCTGTGACTTGCAACGTTAGACCGAGATACTTATAGCAGTCGGTTAGTTCTGGTTGGGCATTTCCATACTTGAATTAACTGTTTTGTTCCAAAATGATGCATGGTGTTTTAAGTAATTGGTATAGCTTTACAAATGAAATTGGATGCGTGATTACTTGCTATAAATGAAAGAAAAATTGTGAAAGTTTCATAACCTGTATGCAGTAATTTGTTTACAGTAATATAATGTACGGTTAAAAACTATAATATAGTTACCTTGTAGGTCCGTCTCCTCAACTTAAGTTCTTTTAAAACTCTGTACGCCTTTCGGGACTAGTCCCATCATCAGCAGAATGCATTAGGCCTGTTCTTGTTGACAGCTTTAAATTTGTGAAAATGGCGATTCCTGTACAGAAGTCATTCTGTGTGTTGCAATTTGCGATGTCTGGTTCCATTGTTGCAGTACAGCGAGCTTTTCAACAGCAATTTGGAATTGATCCTCCGACAGATAAGAGCATCCGTCGATGGTATATATGGTAGAAATAACTTAATGTAAAAGCAAAAATCCAGGACTTCCACGAGCACGATCTTTTTCCCCGACGATGGATAGGACGCGCCGGTCCGGATGACATGGTTTATTGCCGATGGCCTCCACGGTCTCCCGATTTCACATCTTGTGATTTCTTCCTGTGGGAATATATAAAGGGCCATGTGTACGTACCACCACTTCCCGTCGACCTTCCATATTTGAGAAGAATGATTTTTGCTGCTGTTGGATCCATTGCTCCAAATATGCTGACCAAGGTTTGGGAGGAATTCGACTATCGGCCAGATGTGCGCCATGTAACGAAAGGTGCTCACATCGAACATTTATAAAGTATGATATAAAAACTTGAAGAGTTTCTCTTTAATTCCATGTACATTTTGTTCTTATATATAACATGTAAGGGAAATTAAACAACTTTGAAACCCTGTCCACCATTTTGGAACACAATGTATATTCTTGATCAATGCTTTGAATGTGTTCGAATTAATTTTGTTTCAATTCTTCGATTCTGGCTGTTAAGCTGAACATGTTAAACTCGTAACTAATAAATCTATTATATTTTTTATCTTGTAAATGTATATCCAGCCACTTGTCTCAGGAAACTTATTTCTGCAGATTATATTTTTTAGTTGATTTTTGGTCTGAGTGCAATTTTCTGAGCCATATAACAAAACTGGAAAAGCAACAATCTCATAAAATATCAATTTTGTTTATTTCCTCTTATATTTAAATTGTCATTTGCTCTTCCGGGAAATTCTCGTCTAAGACTTGAAAGCATAATAATAGTCCCTTCGATTGGTTGCTGGCCAAAGGAAGGCAAGACCAGTGATGGGGCTGCCATCTTATAGCCTCTGGTCAGGCTTTTCTGGAGAAGAAAAGAAAATAAAGGAAAGAAGAAATGGAAGAAAGGAAAGACTCCCTAGCCCTCGGATGCCCTAATAGAGTCGGGGTCGAAAAAAAACAAGAGTTAACCAAGAGAGGTTAGATAGTAAAGTTAAAAGAGTGCAAAACACAACGATCAATTTATAATTTACAAAAAATAGCTGCCAAATTTAATATGGAAATGTCAATTAACAAAACTAAAATTATGGCATTTCATGGGAAGGACCCCATACAAAGTAAAATCTGTCTCCAGAATAAAATTTTAGAGAGATCTAATCAATTTAAATATCTTGGATATTATCTCTCTATCTGGGATGAAAAGGATATCCCTGAAAAAGTTACTAGTTATAATAAAAGTTTAGGAATTATTAATCAAGTTATGAAACCATCCCTTGTACAAAAAAAACACCAGATTACGTTTATATAACACTTTGGCTAGACCAGTGTTGACCTATGGTAGTGAAGCATGGACACTAAGAAAACAACATGAAAGCAGAATAACGGCTTGTGAAATGAGATTCATGCGCAGAACAGCGGGTTACACCAGATGGGATCGGAAAAGGAACACCGATATCTTAAAAGAATTGAAGACTACGCCAATTTTGGAATATATTAAACAGTACCAACTAAATTGGAAACACCATCTTGAAAGAATGAGATCAAATCGTATCCCCAAAGCTGTTTATACCAAGAGGACGAAGATCACTGGGCCGTCCTATGAAACGCTGGAGGGAAAATTTTCTATAGGATCGTAACAGGCCTTGGCCTAATACTTGGAAGGAAGAAGAAGAAGTCATTTGCTCTGAGGGAAAGTAATAGATTCAATATAAAACTAGTAAAACAGATCATCTATACTATCTAGGAATTTATTTTAAATTACTGAAAATTAACTTGCATGTTTTAAATGTAAGCTCTCGATATGAAATATATGTCATGATAAATTATTGAACATTAAACTATTTGTGAGATATGTAACGTATTTTGCTATTCATTTATTTGTAATATAACTTAAATATTAGCTATATTGAGTATCTATTTTGTTAGTAATAATCACACGTGTTTCAGATAAAATACGAAATAGGAAAAATTATAGCAATGAGGAAAATATTGAATGAAACGAATGTTCTTAAATTGGTAAAAACTTACACAGAAACTAGCGGAAATTACAAAAAAAATATTTAAAAACTATACTTACTTACTTACTCACTGGCACTATGGTTCATGGCCGCGCGGACATAAGCTCTCCATACATCCCTATTCTGAGCTAATGCTTTCCAATCATTCCCTGTATAATCTACTTCCCTCAAATTGAAAAATGAAAGAGATAGTCCATAAAACTGCCATTATTTTAACTAATTTGTCTCCATAATAGGAAATCATCAATAATAATAATAATAATAATAATAATAATAATAATAATAATAATAATAATAATAATAATAATAATAATAATAATAATAATAATTTATTTTAGCTGGCAGAGTTAAGGCCATAAGGCTTTCTCTTCCACTCAACCAGCGAATAGTAAAATTATACAAAAATGACATACTTATTACAATTTTAAGATATTAAAATACAGACTAAACAAAATACAAAGATGATGTGATCGATCTAATACTAGGAATATGGGAGTAAAATTCCAGCCAAAGTATTACCTAACTAATCAATGTGTTTGACCATCAAGAAAAATTGAATTAATTAAAAATAGTGAATAGCCATAATGAAAAATAATGCAATTTAACTCAGAACTGATAACAAGACATGCTATGAGATATTTTATTAAAGAAACTGAATCACCTCATATTAGCTCTGTTTCTTCATCCTCAACCAACAACTGCTATTAGCCTTTTGTACGTCATGCCCGGCGTGCGCCGGTGAAAGTGTGTGTTTATGGATTTAGAAGAAACAGGTCTATAATAGTTAAAGTATTTTTTTTTTTGTGTAAGACAGAGAAAATTTGGGAATATAACGACAGTCTGCATCAAATGTATGTAGACTTCAAAAAGGCATACGATTCAATTAAGAGGGAGAAGCTATACAGCATCCTGCTGGAGTTCAGAATTCATAAAACTTAGTTAGACTTATTTCAATGTGTCTAAATGGCACAAAAAGTAGGGTGCGTGTAAGAAAACATTTTTTCGGATACTTTTGAAATTCACAACGGGTTAAAGCAAGGAGATGTACTATCTCCTCCATTTTTTCAATTTGGTGATCATGCCATCGAATCTTTAGAGGATAAAAAGGGCCTAGAACTCAATGGTATTAATAAACTGTTAGTTTATGCTGATGATGTAGTATTATTGGGCGATAGCGAGGAGATATTAGGGGCTAACACGAACATTATATTGAGTAACATTAATACATTTGGAACTGGAAGTAAACATCAGTACAACTAAGTAAATATTCACACATAGAAATACATTATAGGCCTATAATGGAACTGGACAGTTTTTGACAATGAGGGAAATCTTGAAGAAGTGGCTGAATTCAAATACCTAATATGATGGCAGAAGCCTTGCGAGATTATGGATACACAGTGCATGAGGAAGTTCATGGAGTTAAACAGACGAATAGATATTATTGCATTTAGACCATCTTCTAAAATTGGTATGATATTAGATCCCACAATTCGTTTTGAGACTCAGAGTGGCCAACCTGAGGAAGTTGACTCTGAAAAGAAAGCCATGTATGAGCCAACAATTGACTAGTGCCAATTAGATAGTATATAACTGTCACAGGATTGATGATCGGGGCAAGAGGTACTATATCAGGATTCGTAGCCAAATTTTGGAATTCCTTAGATTTGGACAGGGTGTATCTTTCTAAAATTGCTATCACTGCCATTAGAGGATCAATTTCAATTTTAAGAAAGCATATTTACAAAATTTCTGCTTTATAGCATGTGTACTTCAATTAGGTCTACAATTTGAAATTTTAAAAAATGTATTTCCTACCTTAACCGCTCGGCTACGGCGCCGTAGCCGAGCGGTTAAGGTAGGAAGCCTTGGCGCAGAGTTACGGGACTTGCGCTGGTTCGAGTCTCCATGGGGGAAGAAATTTTCTCATGGTATTTCGGCCAGTATGGGACCGGTGCCCACCCAGCATCGTGAGGCAATTGGGTAGCTACAATAAGTAGCGGCTCCAGGTTGAGGAACCGGCTATAACAGCTGGGGGACTCGACATGCTAACCACATGTCACCCCTACACTGGCTGTTGATCATCTACCTTTGTGATTGACACATGTGGATGTGAAGGGCCAGCAGCCGGCTGGTAAAAAGGGCAACCGCTGAAAAGTGGAAAGACCCTCAATCGGAAAAAATGTATTTCATCAATTCCAAAAATTAATTGTCTGTGTCACTTTGTCCTCTAATGAGGAAAGTTGTATATAATAATAATCACAAATATGAATGAGATGCATAAAGAAATTAAACATTGGCTCAATTCTGGAAATGCATTTTATAATGCATTATATTGGCACTCTTGTCCCAACCTCTTGCCTTGAGGATGCCAGACGCAGTCATTGGCGAAACGTCGGGGAACTACAAGCCTCACGACCACGGCCTACAGCCCGAAAACCTTAATCAAGATCATCATAGCAACTCCGGCCGTGAAAGTTTACGTGAATACATCCTTTTGATTGTTCCACATATATAATTAAATTTATTAAGTTTGTTAAATAGCTCTTCATTTTTAAAATAGGAGATTTCATAACCCAGGTATTTAAAATGGTTCACTTGTTCAAGGGGTTTCCCCTCCAGAATTATTTTAGCTCTTACTGTATCTGATCCCTTAAAAGCTAGGATTTTCTTATTGATATTTTGAAATTATATTTCTCTTTTATAAGAGAAGAAGTGAAGATATTAGAAATGAGCTAAATATCTTTAAACTCTTAGATAGAATAAAAGAATCTAGAAAAAATGGAAAGAACATGTTCAAATAATGGAAGATGATCGCATTCCCAAAATTGTACTTAAATACAAACCAAAAGGACGCAGGAATGTTGGTAGACCGAAGAAGAGATGGATCCAACTTTTGAATGAGAATCTATGAGACCGTAACAAGCCACATGGGCTTAATCCGTGATTGTTGATGATGATGAAACATGAATTTAGAATGATTTAGCAGCAGAATTATGGGGGGAAAAGTACAAAATGTAATAAATAATTACGTATAAATTGAATTCAGAATCATACCAACTCCATGGACATAGCATGGTTTAGAATTGAAGTATTTTTATGCCAATAAATATGGGAAAGAGTGTGATTTAATGAGTTTTTGTCATTCAGGACCATAGCCTGAAACATTATCATAGCTATGGTTTGTTTAACTCAATTTGATATATTTTGGAGTTAGCATGTTTTTGAATTCAGGTTTCCAAATGTTTGTAAATATTTTTATTTTCTCCACAGGTTCTTCTTCTTTTTTTTTTCAATTCACAGGCTAGGCAAATTGCCTGTTCCGCCTCACAATTGTTCTGTCCATCTTTTTACTGACCTTCCTACATTCCTTGAACCTCTTGGCTTGTAGTTAAATGCTGCTTTTGGCAATCTTGTTACATTCATTCTTTATACATGTCTAAACCGTTTATCTATATATTCCTTGATCTTATCATTAAGTGGATATATATTTAACTCTGTTCTTATATATTCATTCTTTATCCGATCCAATCTTGTGCAATCTTTTGTTCTTCTAAACAAGTTCATTTCTACGCTTTGTATTCTACTTTGTAGCTTTTTGGTCATTATTTAGATTTCACTCCTATAAAGTAATGTAGGAACTGCCAATGTTTTATAAAGCTTCAATCTAATATATCTTCTTGTTTTGTTGTTTAATGTTTTATGCATAGTCCCGCATGTCATTTGAAATTTCGACAGTTTCAAATTTATGCCTCTATCAGTTTTTGTGTTTATAGTAAAATTACAACCCAAATAATTAAAATGTGTTACTTTTTCCAGAGGTTAGTAGCCAATTATGATTTTCGACCTTATATGTCCACTTTACCAAATTGATATTAGTTTTGTTTTTCTTTGATATTTTAAAATTATATTCGTGGAATAACTGATTTAATTGAAGTAATGAGTAGTGCAAATAATTTTCATTTTCTTGAATAATAACCGCATCATCAGCACAGGTTCTATAATTAATAAATATTGTAGCAGAAAATTCCAGCAGTAAAATTGGTTTTAATGTAAGTTAGAATAAAATAATTGCTACTATCAGGTGCACATGAGTCATCCGTTTGTACAATTCTGTAATCTCGACCTTTATGCAGGTTCATATCTGACAATTAATGTCAATAACAAATTACTTCATTACCCACTGAGTCCTGGACAATGATCGTAGAAAAAACTTACAAAGCAAACTTCATTGTGTTATTCGACGCAATTTTAATCTCTCAATCCAAGACAAACAAAAACTTTGTACAGGCTAAATAAAATTTAAGGTGGGGATGTTATCATGGAGTTCAAAGCGATTAAAAAAGCTAAAAATAAATATTTAGCTTGTCAACAAAGAAAATTACTTTTCTCTAACTAAAATTAGGGGATTTCAATTATAATTTCAAACATTATTGTGCATTCTACCAATTGGCATATTTATGTTATATAAAATATCAGCTAGACCACCGTTGTGGTTTCAGGATAGCCTGATGCCTTGTCACAAAATGGGCTCGAGTTTGATCCCCGGTCGGGACATGTTTCCTGGATGTTTTTTTCGGGGGTTTTCTTCAACTCTAAGGCACATGTCAGGAAACTTTAAGGCACCAGCAGTCCCCGAACATCAGTATCATATTCACCTCATACTCAACATATTAAAAAATAATGTATCTAAAAACCTCATCGCAATCATCAAAGAAATTTATTCAGGAAACAGTACAACTATCAAATATAGAAACAGTAAATCTAAAGAAATTTTAGTCCAGCAAGGAATACGACAAGGAGACTCATTAAGTCCCATATTGTTCACACTAATAATGGATGAAATCATCAAAGAACTAAAAGTTGAAGTTAGAAAAGGGATTAAAATAGATAACAAAGAGCTGAAGATAATAAACTATGCTGATGACACAGTTCTAATTGCACAAAGTGAAGATGATTTACAAATGCTATTGCACAAATTTAGAATCATTGCAGCAAAATATAACTTGAAAATATCACAAATAAAACCAAATCAATGGCAATATCCAAGGACCCACGACGTGTTAAATTAGAAATAGAAGGGAAAAGTATAGAACAGGTCATGAAATTCAAATATTTTGGAATAGAAATTAATAGCAGCAACAGAATAACTGATGAAATCCTCCATCAAGCAAATAATGCAAACAAAATATCGGGATGTTCAAAACAATACTGTTTGGAAAAATAAAAATTTAAGAATAGATACAAAAGTAAGAATTTACAAATCTGTCATAAGACCAGTTCTAACATATGGTTGTGAATGCCGAACAGAAACTCAAAAAACAAAACAAATCAATGAAACAATCGAAATGAATTTTTTAAGGAAAATAGTAGGAGAATCGCTGAGAGATAAAATTCACAGCTCTGTTATTAGAGAAGAATGTGAAATTGAACCTATAAACCTCTGGATAAATGATAGAAGACTAAACTGGAACGATCACATACATAGAATGGAGAACAGTAGATTAGTGAAGAAAGTAGGCTACGTGACTGGACACCTCAGCAGAAAAGGCCTTTAGGATGACCACAACTACGATGGGAGGACGTCACCATACCCCGGACATGTACTGAATGAACACGCAACAAGCTGCGAGCTTTCATGCGTAGAGGAAGAAGAAGAAGAAGAAGAAGATTAAGTTTATAGGATTACGGCCTCTCCCTGGCGCCTCTTCAACGTTATACACCATTCATATCATTGAGGCAAGCGTAACCGTCATTCCAGAATTTTTAATTTTAATTCATTAAATAATAGGGGGATCTAATCCTAGTTTATTAATGAAGGCGATTCATAGCCTCATCAAAAATAATTAGAAATAAATTAAAATTTAAATTTCACCCAAAAATTTACCTTTTAAATCCCCCAAAAAAATAAAACCCCCAATTCAAATGAGTAAAAACCTCTTAAATAAGGGAAAATTATTATGAATAATAGGGGTTGTCTGGGTCTCCTAGAATGTAAGGTTCTTTTAGGGTTAAGATTGCTAGTACTATAATTAAAATTAAGAACCCGAAAGTGTCTTTAATGGAAAAGTAAGGATGAAAGGGAATTTTATCAATATTGCTATTTAATCCTATTGGATTATTGAAAAAGTTAAAAAAAACTATTCTAAAATATAATTCATAATTAAAAGAAATTAGATAAAAATATATAATAAGATAAAGCGAAAGTACAATAAGTTCTAAGACTTGCGTCTTGGATTTTTTCATCATAAAAAATTCATCGTCCCCGGCCGGTTTGAACCCGCGACCCTCGGAATCAGAGGCAAGGAACATAATTAGGAGCCCACCGCGGCCGATAATTTATGACTACAGTCTGATTAAATTTCAGAATAGTAATAAAATAAAGGAACAAATATATGCGAATCCGTACATCCAAAAATCCATTGTAAATAACAATTTAAGTTATGTAATTTTTTAAAAAATTATAGACTTATACGAATGTGTCTAAATGGCTCAACGAGTAGGGTGCGTGTAGGCAAACAGTTTTCAGACACTTTTGAAATCCAGAATGGGTGAAGCAAGGAGATGCACTATCTCCTCTACTATTTAATTTTGTACTAGAGCATGCCATTAAATCTTTAGAGAATGAGGAAGGCTTACAACTCAATGGTATTAATAAGCTGTTAGTTTATGCTGATGATGTAGTACTACTGGCCGATAGCGAGGAGATACTAAAGGCCAACACGCACACACTATTGAGTAACACTAAGAAATTAGGACTGGAAGTAAATATCAGTAAAACTAAATATATGGTCACACGTAGAAATACATTATATAATGGAAATGGACAGCTAATGACAAATGAAAGAAATTTTGAGGAATTGGCAATTCAAATACCTCGGAACAATAATCACAGATAGGAATGAGATGCACAAAGAAATTAAACATAGGCTCAATTCTGGAAATGTGTGCTATTATGCATTGCAGAGACTTTTGATGTCCCAACTCCTTTCAAAAAACTGTTAAGCTGAAAATATATAAAACTATTATTCTACCAGTTATATTATATGGGTGCGAAACATGGACTCTTACTTTAAGGGAGGAAAGGAGATTACGAGTATTTGAGAATAAAGTTCTTAGGAACATTTTTGGACCAAAGAGAGATGAACAGACAGGTGAATGGAGAAGACTACATAACAATGAACTACATGGTCTTTATAGGAAGCCAGATATAATAAGAACAGTTAAGTCCCGTAGACTGCGATGGGCAGGACATGTTGCGCGTATGGGGAATGAAAGACGTGCATGGAAACTTCTTGTAGGAAAGCCAGAAGGAAAACGCCCAGTTGGTAGACCAAGAATGAGGTGGGAGAACAACATTAACTATGATTTGAGGGAAGTAGATTATACAGGGAATGATTGGAAAGCATTAGCTCAGGATAGGGATGTATGGAGAGCTTATGTCCGTGCGGCCATGAACCTACGGGTTCGATAGTGCCAGTGAGTAAGTAAGTAAGTAAGTATTATCATTTTCCAATCTATGTAGAGGATTTGGAAATCAAGAGTGGCAACGAATAAAATTAAGCTGTTTCTTAAAAATTCACTATTTAAATATAGTTACCGGTATTTTACAATATTTACATATTTAATGCAAATGACGATGTTTGAAAACAAATCAGAAATGTGTGGTTATGTTTATTCATTGCAACTTGATCATATTATTTATTGCCAAATAGGATCGCAATCAGCGATAACCCACTAAGATCGCAATATTGTGAGAATGCACCCTAGTGAAGAAGAAATGAAACATATCAAACTGTATATTACAACCAACATTATAGGTTACTAATTATTATTTTAGGAAACAACTCAGTAAAATCATTATTGAAAACAATTATTAAACACACCATTATTAAATGTGTAGTTGGAAGAAAACTGTTCATTATTTGCTATATTCAACATATTTGTTGGAGAGTCAGTCACTGCAAAATAATGCTCTGACCTGTTCAAAATTATTAAAAAGGAGGAGCTTTCTTTATTTTGGTAAACAATCTCAACAAATAGCGAAGCGAAACACGACTGTCATTGGTTGTAAATAAAAAATAATTGAAATGTGATTGGTCATTGACTCCCATTTGGGGCATAAGGTAAATAGTAAGAATAACTGATACATCAGTCGTTCTCAATTAAAATGAATTTCTGTTTAAAAAAACTTGGTCAATTAGTTAAAACTATGTAGGCCTTTCATAACATGCCCCATTTTCAGTACCTAATGACATGCCGAAGATGGAACATGTTCTGAAAGGCCTACTTGGTTTTAACTAATTGACGAATTTTTTAAAATAGAAATCTATTTTAACTGAGGATGACTGAAATATCAGGTACTTATATTTCATAACTAAAAAATTTAGAATCCGTTCCTACGCGCACACACTATTGAGTAACACTAAGAAATTGGGACTGGAAGTAAATATCAATAAAAGTGAATATATGGTCACACACGGAAATACATTATATAATAGAAATTGACAGATAATAACAAATGAGGGAAATTTTGAGGAACTGGCTGATTTAAAATACCTAGGAACAATGATTACAAATAGGAATGAGATGCACAAATAAATTAAACATTGGCTCAATTCTGGAAATGCGTGCTATTATGTATTACAGGGACTCTTGTCCCAACACCTTTCAAAAAACGTCAAACTGAAAATATATAAAACTATTATTCTACCAATTATATTATATGGAAGTGAAACATGGACTCTTACTTTAAGGGAGGAACGGATTATGAGTATTTGAGAATAAAGTTCTTAGGAAAAATTTTGGACCAAATAGAGATAAAGAGAAAGGTGAATGGAGAAGACTACATAACAGTGAACTACTCGTACATGGTCTTTATAGGAAGCCAGATATAATAAAAACAGTTAAGTCTCACAGAACACGATGGGCAGGACATGTGGCACGAATGGGGAATGAAAGACGTGAATGGAAGCTTCTTATAGGAAAACTAGAGGGAAAACGCCCAGTTGGTAGACCAAGAATGAGGTGGGAGAATAACATTAACTATGGTTTGAGTGCAGTAGATTATACAGGGAATGATTGGAAAACATTAGCTCAGAGTAGGGATGTGTGGAGAGCTTATCTCCGCGCGGCCATGAACCTACGGGTTCGATACTACCAGTTAGTTAGATGTAGAATATGTAATTGGAAAATCTTTATGAAAGAGTAGAAATAAAATCTTTGCTGTTATTTCTGTCGAGAAAAGGGCACAATATTACAACATCCGTCGCTACGGAATTCTGCTCCCTTCCCCAGAGTTTTTCCCCACGAGTCCGCGGCCTCCTTATTGCACAAACACATGGAACTCCCAATCAGTTGGCCACGCAATGGCAACTCAACGCACGCACGCACTCACGCAACGGAGATCAATCGTCCGGAATAAGGCGAAGAGGGTTAGCTTGGTCCACGTCCCGATAACACGGTCCACCTCCCTCTGTATCTCGTGCCAGCCACACCAACTCCTCACTTCATTTAGCAAAACAATATTCGTTGCCAACACTGTTCATTCTACTTACAAATAAACAAGTAGCTAACACCCGGCGTACGCTGCTACTTCCAAGTAAATTAAATACGTTTTTACACGCTTTATATTAGCTTGACATGTATCTATCTATGTAACGGAAAACACAATTTTCACCCACTTAAAAACATTGGATCGACTTCAAACTTTGTATACTTGTAAAGGGCCAATGACAACACAATAATTTCATAAATAATACGTAATAGGTTCAATAATATAATTTCAAAATATCAAAAAAAACAAAAATAATGACATTTTGGGGAAACGATCATATAAGATCAAAAATCGTAATAAACAACAAACCTCTACAACAAGTAACAAATTTTAATTATTTGGGTTGTGATTTTACTGTAAACATAAAAACTGAAAGAGACTTATATATGAAACTGTTGAAATTTCAAATGATATGCGGAACTATACATAAAACATTAAAGAATAAAACAAGAAGAGATACTAGATTGAAGTTTTATAAAACATTGGCAGTTCCTGCATTACTTTATGGGAACGAAACTTGGGTAATGATCAAAAAATTGCAAAGTAGAATACAAAGTGCAGAAATGAACTTCCTTAGAAGAACAAAAGGCTGCACAAGATTGGATCGGATAAGGAATGAAGATATAAGAACAGAGTTAAATATATATCCATTGGATGAGAAAATCAGAGAATATAGAGAGAAATGGTTTACACATGTGGAAATAATGAATGTATCAAGATTACCAAGAGCAGCATTCAACTACAAGCCAAAAGGTTCAAGGAATGTAGGAAGGCCAGTGAAAAGATGGACAGAACAACTGTGAGGCGGAACAGGCAATTTGCCTAGCCCATGAAGTGAAGAAGAAGAAGAAGAAGAAGAAGAAGAAGAAGATATAATAGGTTGCGGACTTATCGACTTTTCAGTCCATCGTTGTAAGAAATTAGTATTATATCCTCTGGTAGCTCAGTTGGTAGAGTAGTGGACTGTTGTGGATCCAGTTTTGAATCCTGCCGATGATGGGACAAGTCCCGAAAGCGCTACAGTTACATAATTAATTAAGTTGAGGAGACGGACCTTTCAGATGAATATTCCATAATTTTATATTTTAATTTTGAATAATACCTCAACGGAACACAACATGAATCAAGGAGACGGACCTTTCAGATGAATATTCCATAATTTTATATTTTAATTTTGAATAATACCTCAACGGAACACAACATGAATCAAGGAGACGGACCTTTCAGATGAATATTCCATAATTTTATATTTTAATTTTGAATAATACCTCAACGGAACACAACATGAATCAAGGAGACGGACCTTTCAGATGAATATTCCATAATTTTATATTTTAATTTTGAATAATACCTCAACGGAACACAACATGAATCAAGGAGACGGACCTTTCAGATGAAATAGTCCATAATTTCATATTTTAATTTGGAATAATACCTCAACGGAACACAACATGAATCAAGGAGACGGACCTTTCAGATGAATATTCCATAATTTTATATTTAATTTTGAATAATACCTCAACGGAACACAACATGAATCAAGGAGACGGACCTTTCAGATGAATATTCCATAATTTTATATTTTAATTTTGAATAATACCTCAACGGAACACAACATGAATCAAGGAGACGGACCTTTCAGATGAATATTCCATAATTTTATATTTTAATTTTTGAATAATACCTCAACGGAACACAACATGAATCAAGGAGACGGACCTTTCAGATGAATATTCCATAATTTTATATTTTAATTTTGAATAATACCTCAACGGAACACAACATGAATCAAGGAGACGGACCTTTCAGATGAATATTCCATAATTTTATATTTTAATTTTGAATAATACCTCAACGGAACACAACATGAATCAAGGAGACGGACCTTTCAGATGAATATTCCATAATTTTATATTTTTTTTGAATAATACCTCAACGGAACACAACATGAATCAAGGAGACGGACCTTTCAGATGAATATTCCATAATTTTATATTTTAATTTTGAATAATACCTCAACGGAACACAACATGAATCAAGGAGACGGACCTTTCAGATGAATATTCCATAATTTTATATTTTAATTTTGAATAATACCTCAACGGAACACAACATGAATCAAGGAGACGGACCTTTCAGATGAATATTCCATAATTTTATATTTTAATTTTGAATAATACCTCAACGGAACACACATGAATCAAGGAGACGGACCTTTCAGATGAATATTCCATAATTTTATATTTTAATTTTGAATAATACCTCAACGGAACACAACATGAATCAAGGAGACGGACCTTTCAGATGAATATTCCATAATTTTATATTTTAATTTTGAATAATACCTCAACGGAACACAACATGAATCAAGGAGACGGACCTTTCAGATGAATATTCCATAATTTTATATTTTAATTTTGAATAATACCTCAACGGAACACAACATGAATCAAGGAGACGGACCTTTCAGATGAATATTCCATAATTTTATATTTTAATTTTGAATAATACCCAACGGAACACAACATGAATCAAGGAGACGGACCTTTCAGATGAATATTCCATAATTTTATATTTTAATTTTGAATAATACCTCAACGGAACACAACATGAATCAAGGAGACGGACCTTTCAGATGAATATTCCATAATTTTATATTTTAATTTTGAATAATACCTCAACGGAACACAACATGAATCTCATGAAAGTTGAAGTAGACAAACAAACAAACGAATATTAAACAGGGGCTAACAAAGCGTTACTTACAGGCTTTCACAAGACTGCATACCAAAGATAAGAGTTTGATGTTGGCAGAGAGACATCTTTAAAAGAGCACAATTTATTGCAGTGGTGATTTACTAATGGTGGAAGAATGTATGAACACTTTCTCCTCATATTTCCGACAGGAATGTTACATGATTCATAGCTCTCACAAGTGGATGAACTATCTCATGGCCCTGGAAATTACTGATCTCTCATTCTGCAAATACATTTATTCTCAAATATACAGAGTGATGGGCAATTAACTAAGTCACTGGCACTATTAAACCCGTAGGTTCATGGCCATACGATATCCTATCACGTCTTCTTCTTTTCTTCTTCTTCTTCCTTCCTCTACGTATGAAAGCTGGCAGCTTGTTGCTTGTTCATTCATTACAAAGTTAGAGCAAATATAGATTTCTTTTTATAGATGCTAACGTCCGGCAGCACCTGATTTTCCTGTGGCAGGGAATTCCAAATGCGATAAGTGTAGATAGTATATGACATGGAGTGATGTGATGTCCTATGTTGCTGTATATTAAGTAAGAGATTATTTTGTCATAGTGTGTTTATATTATGGTTGGAGGATAGATACTGGAAACGAGAGGCTAAATAACTGGGAGTCGAGGTACGTAGAGCCTTAAAAATAAGTGAACTAGACTGTAATTTTCTTCTATCTCTGAGATGTAGTCATGACAATTCGTGGAAACATGGAGAATCGTGATCATATTTTCGGACATTAAATATTAATCTGATAACTAACTAACTCACTGGCACTATCGAACCCACATGTTATTGGCCGCACGGACATAAGCTCTCCATACATCCCTATCCTGAGCTAATGTTCTCCAATCATCCCATGTATAATCTATTTCCCTCTAATCATAGCTAATGTTATTCTCCCACCTCATTCTTGGTCTACCAACTGGGCGTTTTCTTTCGGGTTTTCCTAAAAAGCTTCCATGCACATATTTCATTCCCATTCGTGCCACATGTCCTGCCCATCGCAGCCTACGAGACTTAACTTTTCTTATTATATCTTCTTCTTCTTCTTCTACGCATGAAAGCTGGCAGCTTGTTGCGTGTTCATTCACTACAGGTCCGGGGTACGGTGACGTCCTTCCATCGTAGTTGTAGTTTTCATAAAGGCCTTTTCTGCTGAGGTGTCAAGTCTCGTACTTTCTTCACTAATCAACTGTTCTCCATTCTATCTATGTGATCTTTCCAGTTTAATCTTCTATCATTTATCCAGAGGTTTATAGGTTCAATTTCACATTCTTCTCATAACAGAGCTGCGAATTTTCTCTCTCAGCGATTTTCCTACGATTTTCCTTAAAACTTTCATTTCGGTTGTTTCATTTATTTGTTTTGTTTTTTGAGTTTCTGTTTGGCATTCACAACCATATGTTAGAACTGGTCTTATGACAGATTTGTAAATTCTTACTTTTGTGTCTATTCTTAAATTTTTATTTTTTCCAAACAGTATTGTTTAAACATCCCGATATTTGTTTGCATTATTTGCTTGATGTAGGATTTCATCTGTTATTCTGTTCATATCACTGACAAACTTAATATCTCGGATAGCGGATAGGATCCTCCATTGGACTAAAAAAAACAGTTTCAAATTCACGTCTCTCTGCACCCCCCGTAGTATAATGCAAAGCTTCCTGATTCCTGACTACCTTCTCCTGGCCATCTAAGTTCCTGTAAAGCGCCTATATCTAAGGGCGATTTATCTAATTCACGGGTTAATATCTCTAGTGCCCCTCTATTGTATAAAGTCCTAACATTCCATGTTCCTAGGAACATGTCCCTGTGTTTGAGCCTTTGGCTTGTGTTCCCTGAAGTAGTCTCCGTCCGGAGAACCGAATGGGGGACTATTTGACCTCCGGAAAATTTTACCCAAGTTAAACCCATGTCCGCATTTCTTGACGGTTGTATTTTTAAAAGATCGTCACTCTTTCGACCAAGGTACTTTTTTCGTCTGGCTTAACACCTTCGACCAGTCCGGCATGGGTAACCCTATCGGCAGCAATGCTACCGCCGGCAGAGCTATATCAATGGCATCTGACCAGAAAGAAGAAAAGAGGGAGAACAAAGTTAAGATGGGAGGAATACACGAAGAAAGTAATGCAAGCAAGAGGGCTAAGCATCGAAGCTGCCCAAGATCGTAGGCTTTGGAGATTTGGCACGGGAAGACGGCAGCAGCTGTAAAAACCCGAAGATAGATAGAAAGATAATAGTAACCTAGTGCCTCATAAAAAACCTTAATGACCAGTCAAATGAGGCATTAGTCGTCAGATTAGATATGATTAGATGTTTGAATTATATATTTATTAGTAACTTATGTAACTTACTTTTGAGACAGGGTGTATTTACTGAGAGGTTGAAATTAATTTGTTTTTCCCAGATCGGCGAAATTCCCAGAACTTAGTATGCAAACAAATAGCTGGACTAACTATTAGAAGAAAAATAAGTCTGAAGTAGTTAAGCTATGAAAAATCACAAATGTTCTCTTCTTTTCGATAATGATGAACTGAAAGAATGTATTTTATAATAATAAAATCAATATTAGCATGTATGAATAATATTTTTGGTAATTGACATTGATAGATAAATGAAAGTATATAATAACGTAACAATGTAACAATGACAAATGAAAGTAAAATAAAATGAAAAAAATAAAAAAATGAATATGAAAAATATAAATGAAAGTACATATTTATCTATCTATCTATCTTCGGGTTTTTACAGCTGCTGCCGTCTTCCCGTGCCAAACCTCCAAAGCCTACGATCTTGGGCATCTTCAATGTTTAGCCCTGTTGCTTGCATTACTATCTTCATGTTTTCCTTTCATGTTAACTTCGGTCTCCCTCTCTTCTGCTTTGGCCATCGCTCATATTCCATTCTTAAAACATGTCCTAACCACTTTAATTCCTTCTCCTCAATTATTTCAATTATGCTTTCTTCTGCTTCCATTATGTTTCTAATTTCCTTATTTGCGACATGTTCTAATTTTGACTTTCTGGCACTTCTGCGTAAATAATCCATTTCTAGAGCTATTAGTCTATTCTTATAATACTTAATTTATCACAGATAAATTAAAATTAATATATATATATATATATATATATATATATCCATCCATAATAATTCTGCCCGAAGGCAGGTCCTTCACTGCAATCATAGCATGTTTATGTTATGCTTGCAGCTTTACTAAGGATTTGTAGGTGTGGTAGCGTCCCGTTGCTTTCCACACCGGTGAAGGAGGATGATGGTGATGATAATGATAAGGATGATGATGATGGCCATATGATTTCGGGGACCGTTTGGGCCTTAAAGTTTTCCTGACATTTGTCTTACAGGTGAGGAAAAACCCCGATAAAAACCTCACCCAGAAAAACTGCCCCGACCGGGGATCGAACCCGGGCCCGCTGCGTGACAAGGCAGCACGCTACCTCGAGACCACAGCGGTGGACTACATACATTTATTTATTTTTTCTTTCAGTTTGACAAAGTCATTTTTAGTACTATATATGATATCTTTGGCGTTTAATTTTTTCTCGCTTCGGAAATAGGTCCAAATCACTATGATCGGTCGTATCATATTAGATACCTTCAGAGCTTCAAATCTCTTATTTATATTTATATAAATGGGTAAACACTAAACAGTTCACTGCCTTTTTATCCTCCGTTTGTTAATCGATTATTTTTTGTAGCTACTGATGAGCTTTAGAGTTATCATAAGTAATGCCACGAGTGATTTCCAAATTATCGATAAATTCACGACTCACGAAGTGAGGAGTGAATTTATCTAGAGAATTTGGAAATCAAGAGTGGCATTTGTTAGGACTATTTAACGAATAAAATTAAGCTGTTTACTCACAAATCATTATTTAACTATAGTTATTTTAAAATATTTATATATTTAATGTAAACGGCGATGTTTGAAAACAAATGAGAAACGATAGGTACGCTTCTACTGCTTCATTTGTTTATCACTGCAACCAGATCATACTATTTATTGCCAAAGGAACGCAATATTGTAAGGAGGAGCTTTCTTTAATATGGTAATCATAACACTGATAAATATTTGGTGAAACACGATTCTGATTGGTTGTAAAACAGAAATCATTGAAACGTGATTGGTCATTGACTCCCATTTGGGGCATGAGTTAAATAGTCATAAGTAATGCCACGACTGATTTCCAATTTATCTAGAGAATTTGGAAATCAAGAGTGGCATTTGTTAGGACTATTTAACGAATAAAATTAAGCTGTTACTCACAAATCATTATTTAACTATAGTTATTTTAAAATATTTATAGCCTATATTTAATGTAAACGGCGATGTTTGAAAACAAATGAGAAACGATAGGTACGCTTCTACTGCTTCATTTGTTTATCACTGCAACCAGATCATACTATTTATTGCCAAAGGAACGCAATATTGTAAGGAGGAGCTTTCTTTAATATGGTAATCATAACACTGATAAATATTTGGTGAAACACGATTCTGATTGGTTGTAAAACAGAAATCATTGAAACGTGATTGGTCATTGACTCCCATTTGGGGCATGAGTTAAATAGTCATAAGTAATGCCACGACTGATTTCCAATTTATCTAGAGAATTTGGAAATCAAGAGTGGCATTTGTTAGGACTATTTAACGAATAAAATTAAGCTGTTTACTCACAAATCATTATTTAAACATAGTTACCGGTATTTTAAAACATTTATATATGTCATGTAAATGACGATGTTTGAAAACAAATCAGAAATGTGAGGTTATGTATATTCACTGCAACTTGATCACATTATTTATTGCCAAATATAATCGCAATATTGTGAGAATGCGCCCTAGTGGAGAAATAATGAAACAACAAACTGTATATTATATTATAGGCTATTAATTAATTTTTTTAGTAAACAACTCAGTAAAATCAAGGAATTTGTTCATTATTTGCTATAATCAATGCATTTGTTAAAGAAAAATAATGTTCTGAACTCTTCGGAATATTAGAAAAGGAGGAGCTTTCTTTATCATAAAAGCAGGAGCTGATAAGAGAACTCGATAAACACGACTGTCATTGGTTGTAAAACAAAATTCATTGAAAAGTGATCCCCAAAGCTGTTTATAATTATATACGAAAAGGACGAAGATCTCTGGGCCGTCCTATGACACGCTGGAGGGAAAATTTTCTATAGGATCGTAGCAAGCCTTGGCCTAATAGTAATATAATGTACGGTTAAAAACTATAATATAGTTACCTTGTAGGTCCGTCTCCTCAACTTAAGTTCTTTTAAAACTCTGTAGGCCTTTCGGGACTAGTCCCATCATCAGCAGAATGCATTAGGTCCGTTCTTGTTGACCCTTGTTGAAGCACTGACTTGGTTGTGAGAATTTTGTACAGAGGATTGTGTGGATTAGGTGTGTATTCATTGAGAATCAGGTTGTTGTTGATTTCTCTTAGGATTGCGATTTCCTCCAGTATATTTATTCTCGTTGGAATGTTTTCTTTATGTACTATTGTGAGGGTGTTATCGATGTTATGCATATGGTGTCCAGCTTGAATTACATGTTTTGCGTAACTTGATTTTCCTCCATTGTAAATGAAATCTCTGAAATGTTCCTTGAATCTAATGTTGAAGCTTCTGTTAGTCTTCCCAATGTAGAATTTATTGCAGTCTGTACATGTTAATTTGTAGATGCCTTTATTGTCGAATTCATCTATTTCTTCGATGTTGTTGTTTATTAAATTGTTTAATTTGTTGTCATTTCTGTAGGATATATTAATATTCTTATAGAGCTTTTTTAGTGTGTTGGCCAATTTTAATTTTACACCTAATCCACACAATCCTCTGTACAAAATTCTCACAACCAAGTCAGTGCTTCAACAAGGGTCAACAAGAACGGACCTAATGCATTCTGCTGATGATGGGACTAGTCCCGAAAGGCCTACAGAGTTTTAAAAGAACTTAAGTTGAGGAGACGGACCTACAAGGTAACTATATTATAGCTTTTAACCGTACATTATATTACTGTGAACTAATACCTCAACGGAAAATCACCATGAATTTTACTAGTATCGACTTGGCCTAATACTTGGAAGGAAGAAGAAGAATCTTACGTTTCCAAAAATATTATAAACAAAAAATACACTATCCTTAGGCGTAATTAAATTATTTTTAAGTACACAATAACGCTTTCAATAAGTGGACAAGATGCTACCGTCTACACGAGTATTATATTATTTATTATTCATACATTTGAGAATGGTTACAAAAACAAGGGGATGAAAATGCAGATTAGATAAGATATTTACAATAGCAGCGTAACAGTAGCGCAAGAGTTGTATGCATTGCCGTGGTATGCAACATACATCCTACATGTAGGGTTCAGAGTTCATGCAGTGTTCACTTTTATCTCTATTTGCTTTGTAAACAGCATCCCTGGAGCATGTCGCCACAATGATAAAAATTTATCTTCTTTTCTAAGAAAAAAGTTTGCTCTTCCACAAAGATATCGACTGTAATACTATGTATTCAGTCCATAGGTTTCAACATTCTTTCAATATTATAAACTAACTCTACGACTCTCGGAACACGTAGGTTCAAATGTTGCCAACTGAATTCAATTCTTATCTCCTAATTGTCTTCTCCTCAACAGTTTGCCTATAAAAATGTTTACATTATTTCTACTGTCACACATTCTAGCTAAATGATCTGTCCGTCTCAATCTCCTAGACTTAAAGCCCTGACATTATCATAAGTAATGTCACGAGTGATTTTCAATTTATATAGAGGATTTGGAAATCAAGAGTGGCATTTGTTAGGACTATTTGACGAATAAAATTAAGCTGCTTACTCAAAAGTCATTATTTGAATATAGTTACCAATATTTTAAAATAGTTATATATTGTCCACCTCTGTGGTCTCGAGGTAGCGTGCATCCTTCTCACGCAGCGGGCCTGGGTTCGATTCCCGGTCGGGACAGGCTCCTGGGTGAGGTTTGTTTTTGGGGTTTTTCCTCACCTGTAAGACAAATGTCAGGATGCTTATGGCCCAACGGTCCCCGAAAATCATCCGGCCATCATCATCATCATCCTTATCATTATAATCATGATACTTCACCGGTGTGGAAAGCAACGGGAAACTACCACACCTATATTTCCCTAGTAAAGCTGCAAAGCATAGAATGAAAATGTTATGATTGCAGTGAAAGACCTGCCATCGGGCAAAATTATTGTGTATTTGTATATTTAATATATCTAAACGGCCATGTTTGAAAACAAATAAAGAATGTGAGGTTATGTATATTCACTGCAACTTGATCATATTATTTATTGCCAAATAGGATCGCAATATTGTAAGAATGCATCCTAGCGGAGAAATACGTAATGAAACACATTAAATTGTATATTATAATCAACATTATAGGTTATTAATTAATTTTTTTAGTAAACAACTCTGTAAAATCAAAGAATCTGTTTTTTACTTGGTATATTCAATGTATTTGTTGGAGAAAAATAATGCTCTGAGCTGTTCAGAATGTTATGAAAAGGAGGAGCTTTCTTTATCACAAAAGCAGGAGCTGATAAAGAGAAATCGATAAAGAGCGAGGTGAAACACGACTGTCATTGGTTGTAAAACAAAATTCATTGAAATGTGTTTGGTCATTGACTACCATTTGGGGCATGAGTTAAATATTCAGGAAAATTATATAAATTATATTATTCCTTATTATGAAGCTTTCTCCATTCTCCATTTTGATCCATTAAGGAACTGAATATTCGTGTTAGTGTCCATTTTGGAATAGCCTACTTTCATCTATTTTTTCCTAAAGTATTTAATTATCTTCTTTAGTCTGGCGTTAATCTATTCTATATTGAATAATCAATTGAGTTGGTGTTTACTTGATGAAAATCCATATTTATTAATTAAATAAAAATAAAACGTAGTTTTATTTGATTTTCATATTTATTATATAATTCAGTGATATAGAACATATACATTACAAAGTTTTAGTTGAATTAAAATGGAAAACAAAATATATAAATTTAAGAACCAGTTTCAAGACATAAAATAAATTCTGGCACATAAAATAAATAATACAACTGAATTATATAATAAATACGAAAATCAAATAAAACTACGTTTTATTTTTATTTAATTATTCTATATTGTTTTGTTTATTTTATTTCCCCCCTTTTATTATTTATTTTATGTGTCAGAATTTATTTTATGTCTTGAAACTGGTTCTTAAATTTATATATTTTGTATTATTTATATATTGTGTATTATTTCTGTAACTGAACTGCACCTGAGTACGAGCACTGTGTATTGCATTTATTTGTGAATAAAATGTATTCCTATTCAATTTTTTAACCCAAGAGTTCATTTCACATCCATGAAAAATCATAGACAACATTATATTTTTATAAATGCTAGCCTTTAGATTCTTTGATAAACAATATGGTACATGCTATTGAAATAAAACAGAAGGGATATTCTCGAAAAATCAGCAAAATCCAAAGATTAGAAGTGACGGTTTAGTTGAAAGACCGAAATTTAAATGAACGGCGTTAAGCATCAAACGGCTATGCGCCATTTTGTAAGTTTCGAGAAAAATACATTTAAAGTTTAAGTCAATATTCACTATTTACTGTAGCGCCAAACTAACAATACTGGAATTACAAGTTATTTTCCTTGTTTGACAGTTATGCATCAAGAATCTAACAGCAGGAACATTTGACGCTTAGCTGCATGATGCAAAAATTTAGATTAGCATTTATGAAGATCTGGTTTCATAACCGTTTGTTGCAAAACACAGAATCTCTGGTAGGATTGCGTTTACATTTTTCTTTAATAATAAGTATGGGGGATGAAAGAGGTGCATGGAAGCTTCTTGTAGGAAAACCAGAGGGAAACGTCCAGTTGGTAGACCAAGAATGAGGTGGGACAAAAACATTAACCATATCAATGCTGTATTGAGTATTGTAAACATATTGTAGATTGTATACGCAAGGAGTATGAATTATGACTAAACAAAGGCTTCGATTCTGCGTCGAAGGTGGGGGAAGAAAAAGTAACTATTTTCAATTTTTTATTGATAACTTACTTACTCACTGGCACTATCGAACCCGTAGGTTCATGGCCGCGCGGACATAATCTGTCCATACTTCCCTATCCTGAGCCAATGCTTTCCAATCATTCCCTGTATAATCCTATCTATCTATCTATCTTCGGGTTTTTACAGCTGCTGCCGTCTTCCCGTGCCAAACCTCCAAAGCCTACGGTCTTGGGCATCTTCGATGCTTAGCCCTCTAGCTTGCATTACTGTCTTCATGTTTTCCTTCCATGTTAACCTTGGTCTTCCTCTTTTCTTCTTTCTGTTAGGATGCCATTCATATAGTTGCTTCGGCCATCGCTCATCTTCCATTCTTAAAACATGTCCTAACCACTTTAATTCCTTTTCCTCAATTCTTTCAATTATGCTTTCTTCTGCTTCCATTTTGTTTCTAATTTCCTTATTTGTGACACGTTCTAATTTAGACTTCTGGCACTTCTTCGTAAATAATCCATTTCTAGAGCTATTAGTCTATTCTTGTAGTACTTATTGATTGTCCATACCTCACTTCCGTACATTGCAACAGATTCCACCAATGTTTTACCAATATATTTTTTTGTGTCTTTCCAAATATGCTTATCCCACCATATGGAATTTAACAATGATATTATTTTGCTACTCAATTCAATTCTATGTTTTATGTTCTCTTTGCCTATACCTTCGATGTTATCCATAATCATTCCCAAATATTTTGATTGATTTGGTCTTTTAGCATTTTGTTTTTTTTTTCTAATGTGTGGGGAGCTGGCCCACAGCATAAACCCCCAACCTGGAGGACCAGGAAAATTTCTGTCTGGGTTTTCCTCCCTTAGCCTTTGAAGATCCCTCTTCACCGCAAGGCAGCGTTTCTCTATTTCCCTTAGAGATAGGGTTGCCTCTTCCGCCAGATCCGCCGTGATGAAGGACTCCTTCTGCGCCGACTCTGCCGTTGAGGTCTTCACCGTAACCCTGGCTTACAGAGTACTATCAGTCGGAGCCAACTGAACCCTGGTTTTTTAACGAGGTTGTTACTCCTCCCCCTCCTCCTTTCTCATCCGGGCTTGGGACCGGCCATGGCGGAGTTTCCCTGTATAATCCACCTCCCTCAAATCATAGTTAATGTTGTTCTCCCACCTCATTCTTGGTCTACCAACTGGGCGTTTTCCCTCTGGCTTTCCTACAAGAAGTTTCCATGCACGTCTTTCATTCCCCATACGCGCAACATGTCCTGCCCATCGCAGTCTACGGGACTTAACTGTTCTTATTAAATCTGGCTTCCTATAAAGACCATGTAGTTCATTGTTATGTAGTCTTCTCCATTCACCTGTCTGTTCATCTCTCTTTGGTCCAAAAATTTTCCTAAGAACTTTATTCTCAAATACTCGTAATCTCCTTTCCTCCCTTAAAGTAACAGTCCATGTTTCGCACCCATATAATATAACTGGTAGAATAATAGTTTTATATATTTTCAGCTTAACTTTTTCGAAAGGAGTTAGGACATCAAAAGTCTCTGCAATGCATAATAGCACGTATTTCCAGAATTGAGCCTATGTTTAATTTCTTTGTGCATCTCATTCCTATTTGTGATTATTGTTCCTAGGTATTTGAATTCAGCCATTTCCTCAAAATTTCCTTCATTTGTCATTAGTTGTCCATTTCCATTATATAAATGTATTTCTACGTGTGACCATATATTTAGTTTTACTGATATTTACTTCCAGTCCCAATTTCTTAGTGTTACTCAATAGTGTGTGCGTGTTGGCCTTTAGTATCTCCTCGCTATCGGCCAGTAGTACTACATCATCAGGATAAACTAACAGCTTATTAATACCATTCAGTTGTAAGCCTTCCTCATTCTCTAAAGACTTAATGGCATGCTCTAGTACAAAATTAAATAGTAGAGGAGATAGTGCATCTAACTTTTTAGGAATTCCGAACTCCAGCAGGATACTATATAACTTCTCCCTCTTAATTGAATCATATGCTTTTTTGAAGTCTACATATTGATAACACTAAAGATAAGATCGTCAATAGCTACTAAATAAAAGAAAAATGATTGATAAACGAGGAGAAAAGACTACTTAACTATTTTGTCTTTACATCATCATCCAGGGATTAAGCCAGTTGGCTCGTTCCGGTTCCATGAAAGCTAGAATTGTTAAAATTGTTCAGACCATCTTCTGTGTGGGAGCCCGACATTTCTCCTTCCATGCGGTTTATAATTTAGCAATAATTTTGGAAATCTTCCTTCTGGCCTTCTGTTAATATGTTATTTCCAGTCGTTCCTATATTTAATTATTCGGTCTGTAAGTTTGAAAATATTTAGTTCATTTCCTATATCTTCATTTCTTTTCTTATCCAGCAGAGTATATCCTGCTATATTTCTTAAAAATCGCATCTCAGCTGCTTCCAATCTTTGTTCTTGTCTTTTAGTGATCGTCCAACATTCTGATCCATACATCAATACAGGAACAGCCATTACTTTATAAAATTTAATTTTTGTTTCTTTTCTTTTTGTTTTTAAGGGCTCTTTTAATAGTGTCACACATTAGATTAAATTTATTTATTTTGTCATTAATATCTTCAAGTTTAACATATGATAAATTTAAACCTAGAATTATATATTAGCTATTCACTGAAGTTCTTTTATGTGACGTAAATCTTAACAGGGGACCCACTAATTCATTTTACTTTCGAATGAATTCACGCTCAGAATTTGTCTGCCTTAGAAAAAACGAAATAAATAATAGTTTTAAAAAAACTAAAACAATTCGCTTTATTAGAAAACCGAACTAAAAAATGAAAAATAATTCTAATTTCCAACACACTTGGGATAAAATTAAAGTGGTCAACAAAAAAAAATAATCTCCAACACATACAGAATGAAACTAGAGTTATCAACAAGGAAAATCATTTTACCATCAAAAGCGTAGGGTGCTCTATATCAATTAATATATTTGATAATAAACAGATATTGGTAAAATTAAGTCTCTAAGAAGAAAATGTAAAAATCATAAAAAGCTCTAGTTTTATTCTATACGTGTTGGAGATGAATGTTTTGTTGACCACTTTAATTTTATCCCAAGCGTGTTGGAAATTAAAATTATTTTTCATTTTTTAGTTCGGTTTTCTAATATAGCGTGTTGTTTTAGTTTTTTAAATTATTATTTATTTTTTAGTTTTAATATTTTACAGAATAAGATAAAAATGTAAATATCTTTAAATTTGATACTATTGTAGTATGAGCTAAAAGTAATACTCTCCTAAAAAATTCCTCCCAGCCGGATTTGAACCAGCGACAATGTATTACTGAAATTATATACCACTAGAGTTCACCGCTCTACCAACTGAGCTCTTACAACGATTGACAAAAAAATCGACAATTCGCAACCTATTATACCAGTTTTCATTTTTTTTCTGATGATTCTGGCCAGGATTTTAGTAACACAATATGAAATTATTGTATTTTCACAGGTCCTTTAGAAGTATACAAAGTTTCAAGTCGATCCAATGTTTATAAGTGGGTGAAAATCGTGTTCAAAAATTCCGTTACATAGATACAAAGACACTTTTTTTTTATTTTTTGACAATTCTGGCCAAAATTTTAGAAACAAATATGAAAATATTGTATTGTCACGGGTCCTTTACAAGTATACAAAGTTTCAAGTCGATCCAATGTTTCTAAGTGTGTGCACATCGTGTTCAAAGATTCCGTTACATAGATACAAATACACTTTTTTTAAATTTTCTGATTATTCTGGCCAGGATTTTAGAAAATAAATATGAAATGATTGTATTGTCACGGGTCCTTTACAAGTATACAAAGTTTCAAGTCGATCCAATGTTTCTAAGTGGGTGAAAATCGTGTTCAAAAATTCCGTTACATAGATACAAAGACACTTTTTTTTTATTTTTTGACAATTCTGGCCAAAATTTTAGAAACAAATATGAAAATATTGTATTGTCACGGGTCCCTTACAATTATACAAAGTTTCAAGTCGATCCAATGTTTCTAAGTGTGTGCACATCGTGTTCAAAGATTCCGTTACATAGATACAAATACACTTTTTTAAAATTTTCTGATTATTCTGGCCAGGATTTTAGAAAATAAATATGAAATGATTGTATTGTCACGGGTCCTTTACAAGTATACAAAGTTTCAAGTCGATCCAATGTTTCTAAGTGGGTGAAAATCGTGTTCAAAAATTCCGTTACATAGATACAAAGACAGTTTTTTTTTATTTTTTGACAATTCTGGCCAAAATTTTAGAAACAAATATGAAAATATTGTATTGTCACGGGTCCCTTACAATTATACAAAGTTTCAAGTCGATCCAATGTTTCTAAGTATGTGCATATCGTGTTCAAAGATTCCGTTACATAGATACAAATACACTTTTTTTAAATTTTCTGATTATTCTGGCCAGGATTTTAGAAAATAAATATGAAATGATTGTATTGTCACGGGTCCTTTACAAGTATACAAAGTTTCAAGTCGATCCAATGTTTCTAAGTGGGTGAAAATCGTGTTCAAAAATTCCGTTACATAGATACAAAGACAGTTTTTTTTATGTTTTGACAATTCTGGCCAAAATTTTAGAAACAAATATGAAAATATTGTATTGTCACGGGTCCCTTACAATTATACAAAGTTTCAAGTCGATCCAATGTTTCTAAGTATGTGCATATCGTGTTCAAAGATTCCGTTACATAGATACAAAGCCACTTTTTTTTTATTTTCTGATGATTCTGGCCAGGATTTTAGAAAAAATGAAATTATTGTATTGTCACGGGTCCTTTACAAGTATACAAAGTTTCAAGTCGATCCAATAATTTTAAGTGGGTGAAAATCGCGTTGAAAAATTCCGTTACATATATAGATAGATAGATACAGGTCAAGCTAATATAAAGCGTGTAATAAATAAAAACTGGCTTGGCCGGATGTGAACTCGCGAACTTGGTCCTATAAGCGAGCCATTATTGGTACTTTCATAGCCATTTAACACCACCTCACTGATGTCGTGTGTTACTTGACTTTGGGATATCTCTTATTTCCAGAATAACAAGCGGTTTGTTGTAGCAACTTGCCAAATGAGTCGTATAAACCAGGACAAATGACGTGAAATTCCTGGAAAAAGTATTTATACCCTTGAATGTGGGCGGGAGGGAGGAGGGTAGCAGAATTATTGCGTGATGAAGTACTTGCCAATGTGTGCGCACCTCAGTAGAACGCTTCTGGGAAAATAATGTGTAAAGTCCCGATGAGACCCAGGCTTCCATAGATATTTATTATTAAAAAAACACAAGTTGTAATGCAATGCCCCCTTAGGGCGGGATTGTGAATTCTCACACGCGATTCTAACTCAAAATATTAAAAATTGCAATATTCTTCCCCTAAATAATTGATAATCCATAGACGTAATAGACAACCCTTTGCCATTTTTTAATGTTTAACAACTCTCCAAAGAAATATGAGGTTACTGTATATTCATTATTATAAAAATGTGCACCTGTTATATAATTAAACTTATTTATTTTGTTACTTATATCTTTTTCTGCTGTGTATGATATTTCGCAACCTAGGAAGTTACATGTTACTACTTGTTCTATTGGTTTATTTTCTAATATTATCTTTGTCCGAACTGGATGAGCACCCTTGAAGGCCATTGTTTTTATTTTTGTGAGGATGTTTCCATGTTGTATTTTTTTGATATTTCATTTAGTTTATATAGTATTCTTTGTAGTTCATCTGTTTTTTGCTATTGAAACCTGGTCATCTGCAAAGGCTACTGTTTTTATTACTATATTTCCTAAGTTAATTCCCCCTGTCGTCATTTTCTTCCATGATCTTATCATGTCGTCAAAATAAATGTTAAAAAGAGTGGTTGATAGTGGACAACCTTGTCTAACTCCTCCTGTTATATGTATTGGTTCCCTTTGATTTGTTTTGTTTTTGTTTTCTCATACATTTTCTTAATTACTGCTGTCAACAATAGAGAATACAGAACAAACTGGAAACAAAACTTGGCAAGGATGACTGAGAAAGATGGAAAGAGCAGCAATTTGGAGCCGGAACAGGCTAGTAAATAAGCCTAAACCGTGAAGAAGAAGAAGAAGATAAAAAGTGTTTATTTAACTTTTAAATTATTAACTAAATCACTAGCTCAATGGATCCCGTAGGTTCATGGCCGCGCGGACATAAGCTCTCCATACATTCCTATCCTTAGCTGTTTTCCAAACATCACTTGTATAATCTACTTCCCTCAAATAATTGTTAACGTTATTCTCCCACATCATATTTTGTCTACCAACTGGGAGTATTCCCTCTGGTTTTCCTACAAGAAACCTCATGTACCTCTTTCGTTCCCCATTCGTGCCACGTGTCCTGCCCATTGCAGGTTACGAGACTTAACTGTTTTTATTATATTCTTATTATAAAGACAATGAAGCTCACTGTTATGTAGTTTTCTCCATTCACCTGTCTTTTCATCTCTCTTAGGTCCAAAAATGTTACTAAGAACTTTATTCTTAAATACTCGTAATCTTCTTTCCTCCCTTAAAAAAAGGATCTATGTTTCTCATCCATATAATATAACTGGGAGAATCCATCCATCCACAGTAATTCTGCCCGAAGGCAGGTCCTTCACTGCAATCATAGCATTTTCATGCTATGATCGCAGCTTTACTAGGGAATTGTAAATATGGTAGATTCCCGTTGCTTTCCACACCGGTTAAAGATGATGATAATAATGATGATGACGATGATGATGACCATATGATTTCGGGGACCGTTTGGGTCTTAAAGTTTTCCTGACTTTGTCTTACAGGCGAGGAAAAACCCCGATAAAAACTTCACCCAGAAAAAAACTGCCCCGACCGGGGATCTAACCCGGGCCCGCTGTTTGACAAGGCAGCATGCTACCTCGAGACTACAGCGGTGGACACTGGGAGAATAATTTTTATATATTTTCAGATTAACGTTTTTTTGACAAGAGTCCCTGTAATGCATAGTGACATGCATTTCCAGAATTAAGCTTATGTTTAATTTATTTGTGCATCTCATTCCTATTTGTAAATTACTGGATTAGTATATTTTATTGCTTGGAAATGTATCCACATTATAATGGTTTTCCGTCACCCTCAAGAAATTCACCTTCCCTATTTGACCAGTCTCTTGGGCTAGTAGGCAGCGTTTCTGGCTACAGTTCATGAGATCCCTGGTACGATTCCCGATCAGATCATAGGAATTTTTCCTTAAAAGGAATTATTCCTATGGTTGCCCATGATTTGGAATGTAGGTTAAATTTAGGTTAAGGAGACCCGCACCGTAGCCGAGTGGTTAATAACTCGTAGATTTTTTGTATGTACCCAGGTAATTTTTTTCACCCAACTCATTTATGCGTCTATGGTATAACGATTAAGGTGTCTGGATGGCATCTCTGGCTACTTTTGAAAGAAATATATTAAGAGCTGTTTTTGGGGCTGTGAAAGAAGGTGATGTTTGGAGAAGGAGAAATTGTGAATTATATAAGGAACCCGATTTACGAAGTACATAAAATTAATAGATTGGCCTGTGCTGGACATTTGATACGTATGGACAATAATAAAACTGTTAAAAATATCTATATAGCATGGCAAAACAACCATTGCAGACCAGAAAAGTTGGAGGACCAAAATTAAGATGGGACGATGTTGTCTTGCAGGATATTAAAATTAGTAAAATTAGAAATTGGAAAAATTTAGCAGCAACTAGAGAAGTCTGGAAGGACATTCCGAGGAAGGCTAGGGCTCAAAATGGGCTGTCATGCTATTATATCACGACGATGGATGGCATCTGAGAGATCTGGGCTCAATTTCCGATATACTATTTATGATACTTTTTTCCCCCAGTCTTTATTGTTTAATTTTTTCATTCTCTCAATCTTCTTTGCAATTGTTATTATTTAGTGCTATAGGACTATAGGAAATTTAGTGCTATAGGACTGTAGGAAATTTAGTGCTATAGGACTGTAGGAAATTCAGTGCTATAGGACTGTAGGAAATTTAGTGCTATAGGACCTTAGGAAATTTAGTGCTATAGGACTGTAGGAAATTTAGTGCTATAGGACTGTAGAAAATTTAGTGCTACAGGACTGTAGGAAATTTAGTGCTACAGGACTGTAGGAAATTTAGTGCTACAGGACTGTAGAAAATTTAGTGCTACAGGACTGTAGGAGAAATTTAGTGTTATAGGACCTTAGGAAATTTAGTGCTATAGCACTGTAGGAAATTTAGTGCTATAGGACCTTAGGAAATTTAGTGCTATAGCACTGTAGGAAATTTAGTGCTATAGGACCTTAGGAAATTTAGTGCTATAGGACTGTAGGAAATTTAGTGCTATAGGACTGTAGAAAATTTAGTGCTATAGGACTGTAGGAAATTTAGTGCTACAGGACTGTAGAAAATTTAGTGCTACAGGACTGTAGGAGAAATTTAGTGTTATTGGACTGTAGGAAATTTAGTGCTACAGGACTGTAGAAAATTTAGTGCTACATGACTGTAGGAGAAATTTAGTGCTACAGGACTGTAGGAAATTTAGTGCTACAGGACTGTAGAAAATTTAGTGCTATAGGACTGTAGGAGAAATTTAGTGTTATAGGACTGTAGGAAATTTAGTGCTATAGGACTGAACTAATGGAAAAAATCATTTAGCATATTATTTGCAGCACAGGTAATATGCGTGTAATTTCGTTTCCTCAAGTAATCAATACTTGGGAAGTTTTTATGGGCAAATTAATGAATACTATTCGATCCAACACTATCGTCTGAAAGTCTGGCGTTTGACATTCTAGTTATATTGTTGCGTGCAAACATTTATTTGTTTAATATACGGTAATAGCTCCTTATTTGCAGTTCCCTTATTCGCGGATTAAAAAATTGCGACATAGTTCCTGTATTGGCCGTTAAAACATGTCTTTAATCGAGGATCCAGTCGGTATATTAAAAGGATTGGTATTCTTTATTAACGCATCGGCAACTTTTTTTTACTACAGGCACGTGTCAAGGCGGCTTTTACAAAGAGCGATTCAAACCAAATGGACAAATCAATATCAAAGCAAAACAAACACTATTGTCACAGAGCCTAAATTCATTGTTATAAGTCACTGCCATTGTATTTCACGTGCCGCTGTGTCCTTTGATAAATGCCGCCCTCGCCATGATCACTATTTTATTGTTTCAACTTGTCATTCGTTGCAATATTTTTGATTCAATAACACGCGTCTTTTCTGCTTTGTTGCCAATTTATAAAATCGAGTATAAGGAAAATTGTTCAAAATCTCTCATAATTTATTTTATTTTGATAATTTGTATTGTATTTTGGAACCTTGGAATATATACACCCATAAAAATTACCGGTACCGTTCCATATTCGCGGTTTCTGTATTCGCGGGATATTTGCGGAACATATCCTCCGCGAATAAGGAGCTTTTACCGTACTGGACATATGTTTGTGGCTTCAATGACCCTGTCTGAATTTGAGGGTATCATAGTACCTGGAATGGTACTTAATCTTGTAAACAGCTTACAGTAATTTACCATTGTAGCCTATAATTTTTATGCTACAGAATAGATTAATTCTATATAGGCCTATATAATAAACTGAGAAACAAAAATAACATTTTTTTATCTCAGAAAGAAAAATATGTGATTCTGATAGTATTTTTTCTCCTGAATTCAAATATGATATCGGGTTTTCTCCATCACGCAAGGTTTCCGAGAGACGGGAATTTATAATTTCAAACACTTATATAGGACCTAAATATTTGGGAATGATTATGGATAACATCGAAGGTATAGGCAAAGAGAACATAAAACATAGAATTGAATTGAGTAGCAAAATAATATCATTGTTAAATTCCATATGGTGGGATAAGCATATTTGGAAAGACACAAAAAAATATATTGATAAAACATTGGTGGAATCTGTTGCAATGTACGGAAGTGAGGTATGGACAATCAATAAGTACTACAAGAATAGACTAATAGCTCTAGAAATGGATTATTTACGAAGAAGTGCCAGAAAGTCTAAATTAGAACATGTCACAAATAAGGAAATTATAAACATAATGGAAGCAGAAGAAAGCATAATTGAAAGAATTGAGGAGAAGGAATTAAAGTGGTTAAGACATGTTTTAAGAATGGAAGGTGAGCGATGGCCGAAGCAACTATATGAATGACATCCGAACAGAAAGAAGAAAAGAGGAAGACCAAGGTTAACATGGAAGGAAAACATGAAGACAGTAATGCAAGCTAGAGGGCTAAGCATTGAAGATGCCCAAGACCGTAGGCTTTGGAGGTTTGGCACGGGAAGACGGCAGCAGCTGTAAAAACCCGAAGATAGATAGAGATATAGGACTTATTTCAAAATAATAATACTGAACTGTTTTGATGTTGTAAAAGAGGATTGGTATGAAGTGACAATCTTACCAACTGTGACTATGGAATTTCGATCTTTGTCCACCCTCTAGTGTTGGTTGAATTAACATGTGGTTGGGATAACTGAGGTCAGGGTAATCGAAGTATTTGTTTTCCGCGTCCTCGCGTGACACTTTCCCTCAGTGCACACACACATACACACTCTTCAAGCATTTTACTCGTCTTCCAGTCATAAAGATGATTGAATACATTATTATTTCACAATATGACGAATAACGAAGACATATGTAGCATTGTCTAACAGTAGTGCAGATTAAACTGGTTCGTCAAACGATAATTGTATCAGATAAACTGCAGCGTGTCCATAATATGTGTATCAGATTCATATTTTATGTCCGAAAATACGATAACATTTCTCCATCTCTCTTAAGGATTGAAGAAATATACACTACTTCATTTATTTAGGATTATACATACCCCGATTCCCAGTTATTTAGCCTCTCGTTTCCAGTTCTATCCTCCAACCGTAATATAAACACATGATCACAACATAGTCTCTTGCTTAATATACCGCAACATAGGACATCACATCACTCCATGTCATATACTATCTACACTTTTCGCAACTGGAATTCCCTACCATAGGAAATCAGGTGCTACCCGGTAGCATCTTAAAATAAATATCCCATCCATAGTAATTCGGAGGCACGCCGTAGCGTAGTGGTTAAGGCACTGAGCTACAAGCCGGAGGGTCGAGGGTTCAAGTCCCGCTGGGGTCAGGATTTTTAAATTGACCCAAACCCTCTGGCGGCACTATGGCCCTGGGGTCGACTCAGCCTCTAACGGAAATGAGTACCAGACGCTTGTTCTGGGGGTAAAGACGGCCGTCACGCAGGGCTGACAACCCGGCTGACATCAAGTGCCGATTGTCTAGAAAAAGTGGGAGCCTTAACCTCCTACTACCCCAAGGGCCTCCGGGTCTGTTGTGGGATCACTTTACTTACCATAGTAATTCTGCCCGAAGGCAGGTCCTTCACTGCAATCATGGTATTTTCATGCTATGCTTTGCAGCTTTACTAGGGAATTGTAGATATGGTAGCTTCCCGTTGCTTTCCACACCGGTGAAGAATGATGATAATGATAATGATAAGGATGATGATGATGGCCATATGATTTCGGGGACCGTTTGGGCCTTAAAGTTTTCCTGACATTTGTCTTACAGGTGAGGAAAAACCCCGATAAAAACCTCACCCAGAAAAACTGCCCCGACCGGGGATCGAACCCGGGCTCGCTGCGTGACAAGGCAGCACGCTACCTCGAGACCACAGCGGTGGACAAAATAAATATAAGCTTATATTTATTTTTGCTCTAAACTTGGGCTGATCATTACTCCGTGTAATGTAATGTATTAATTAGAGATTCTAGTTTAATTTGTAATATTTCTACTACTGCTATTATTATTATTATTATTATTATTATTATTATTATTATTATTATTATTATTATTATGTTATCGTATAAACTGTCGTTTGTACAAGAAATTTACACAACTTTTAATGCCTTTTTTAATACCTTACAATTAACATGGTATTTATATATATAAAGTGTTTGAATAAGATTCGGCTGGTGGTGTAATGGATAACACGCTGAGGTACAGACTGAGGACTGAGTTCCGGGTTCGAATCCCGTCCAGGCATTTATTTTTCTTATCATACCATATTAAGCTTGCATTGCTCAATGTTAAACATTTAATTATAACATCTATAAAGGGTCACTGCTATAAAGTAAAAATATTCTCTTTAATTTGCTTACTTGTTACAGTCAGCTACTAGATGGCAGTGAAGACCGAGTTCTCGCGACATTTAGTAATAATGGAGAATATAATACATACATAAGAAAAATAAGTGTTTGAATTGGATTCGCCTGGTGGTGTAATGGATAACACGCTGAGATACAGACTCAGAGTTCCGGGTTCGAATCCCGTCCAGGCATTTATTTTTCTTATCATGACATATATATATATATATATATATATATATATATGGAGATGGATCAACAGATACAATATATACACTGTTAATTGCAGATGATCGGAATTGCTCAAGAATATGAAGACATGGAGTTTATATTCAGAAAATTATTGGACGAATACGATAACTGGGGTTTGAAAATAAATTTAGAAAAAACATTTTATATGGGATGTGGAGCCGAAACCGAAGATTTGATATTAGAAGATGAAAAGGGGTATATTAGAGGATGTGAAGAATTTGAGGGTCAGGGAGTAAAATTAGATAAAGGGGATAAACAAGAAAGTGATATTAAGAACAGAATAATTAAAGGTAGAGCAATAAAAGCAATGATGAATGGAGTCTTATGGAACAGACATATAACCAGGAAAAATAAGTTACAAATATATAGTTCAATAGTGAGAAGTACTGTCACAAATGGAGCTGAAGTTTGGAAATTCAACAAAAACTTAGACAAAAAACGTATGTCGATGGAAATGGATATCTTGAGGAGAGTAGCAAGATGTTCAAAAATAGACAAAATAAAAAAATACCGTCATACAAGAAAAAAATGAGTATTATATATTGAATAGTAGACTATATAACATATCCATTCATCCATATTAATCCTTAATTAAATAAAAAGAAAACGTAGTTTTATTTGATTTTCATATTTATATATAAATTAAATAAAAAGAAAACGTAGTTTTATTTGATTTTCATATTTATATATAAATTAAATAAAAAGAAAACGTAGTTTTATTTGATTTTCATATTTATATATAAATTAAATAAAAAGAAAACGTAGTTTTATTTGATTTTCATATTTATATATAAATTAAATAAAAAGAAAACGTAGTTTTATTTGATTTTCATATTTATATATAAATTAAATAAAAAGAAAACGTAGTTTTATTTGATTTTCATATTTATATATAAATTAAATAAAAAGAAAACGTAGTTTTATTTTGATTTACATATTTATATATAAATTAAATAAAAAGAAAACGTAGTTTTATTTGATTTTCATATTTATATATAAATTAAATAAAAAGAAAACGTAGTTTTATTTGATTTTCATATTTATATATAAATTAAATAAAAAGAAAACGTAGTTTTATTTGATTTCATATTTATATATAAATAAATAAAAAGAAAACGTAGTTTTATTTGATTTAAATATTTATATATAAATTAAATAAAAAGAAAACGTAGTTTTATTTGATTTTCATATTTATATATAAATTAAATAAAAAGAAAACGTAGTTTTATTTGATTTTCATATTTATATATAAATTAAATAAAAGAAAACGTAGTTTTATTTGATTTTCATATTTATATATAAATTAAATAAAAAGAAAACGTAGTTTTATTTGATTTTCATATTTATATTAAATTAAATAAAAAGAAAACGTAGTTTTATTTGATTTACATATTTATATATAAATTAAATAAAAAGAAAACGTAGTTTTATTTGATTTACATATTTATATATAAATTAAATAAAAAGAAAACGTAGTTTTATTTGATTTTCATATTTATATATAAATTAAATAAAAAGAAAACGTAGTTTTATTTGATTTACATATTTATATATAAATTAAATAAAAAGAAAACGTAGTTTTATTTGATTTACATATTTATATATAAATTAAATAAAAAAGAAACGTAGTTTTATTTGATTTACATATTTATATATAAATTAAATAAAAAGAAAACGTAGTTTTATTTGATTTACATATTTATATATAAATTAAATAAAAAGAAAACGTATTTTATTTGATTTTCATATTTATATATAAATTAAATAAAAAGAAAACGTAGTTTTATTTGATTTTCATATTTATATATAAATTAAATAAAAAGAAAACGTAGTTTTATTTGATTTTCATATTTATATATAAATTAAATAAAAAGAAAACGTAGTTTTATTTGATTTTCATATTTATATATAAATTAAATAAAAAGAAAACGTAGTTTTATTTGATTTTCATATTTATATATAAATTAAATAAAAAGAAAACGTAGTTTTATTTGATTTTCATATTTATATAAATTAAATAAAAGAAAACGTAGTTTATTTGATTTTCATATTTATATATAAATTAAATAAAAAGAAAACGTAGTTTTATTTGATTTTCATATTTATATATAAATTAAATAAAAAGAAAACGTAGTTTTATTTGATTTTCATATTTATATATAAATTAAATAAAAAGAAAACGTAGTTTTATTTGATTTTCATATTTATATATAAATTAATAAAAAGAAAACGTAGTTTTATTTGATTTTCATATTTATATATAAATTAAATAAAAAGAAAACGTAGTTTTATTTGATTTTCATATTATATATAAATTAAATAAAAAGAAAACGTAGTTTTATTTGATTTTCATATTTATATATAAATTAAATAAAAAGAAAACGTAGTTTTATTTGATTTACATATTTATATATAAATTAAATAAAAAGAAAACGTAGTTTTATTTGATTTTCATATTTATATATAAATTAAATAAAAAGAAAACGTAGTTTTATTTGATTTACATATTTATATATAAATTAAATAAAAAGAAAACGTAGTTTTATTTGATTTACATATTTATATATAAATTAAATAAAAAGAAACGTAGTTTTATTTGATTTACATATTTATATATAAATTAAATAAAAAGAAAACGTAGTTTTATTTGATTTTCATATTTATATATAAATTAAATAAAAAGAAAACGTAGTTTTATTTGATTTTCATATTTATATAAATTAAATAAAAAGAAAACGTAGTTTTATTTGATTTTCATATTTATATATAAATTAAATAAAAAGAAAACGTAGTTTTATTTGATTTTCATATTTATATATAAATTAAATAAAAAGAAAACGTAGTTTTATTTGATTTACATATTTATATATAAATTTAATAAAAAGAAAACGTAGTTTTATTTGATTTTCATATTTATATATAAATTTAATAAAAAGAAAACGTAGTTTTATTTGATTTTCATATTTATATATAAATTTAATAAAAAGAAAACGTAGTTTTATTTGATTTACATATTTATATATAAATTAAATAAAAAGAAAACGTAGTTTTATTTGATTTACATATTTATATATAAATTAAATAAAAAGAAAACGTAGTTTTATTTGATTTACATATTTATATATAAATATGAAAATAAAATAAAACTACGTTTTATTTTTATTTAATTAATAAATACGGATTTTCATCAAGTAAACACCAACTCAATTGATTACATAGTAATTCTGCCCGAGGGCAGGTCTTTCACTGCAATCATAGCATTTTCATGCTATGCTTTGCAGCTTTACTAGGGAATTATAAGTGTGGTAGCTTCCCGTTGCTTTCCACACCAATGAAGGATGATAATGATGATGATAATGATAAGGATGATGATGATGGCCGGATGATTTCCGGGGACGTTGGATTAAGACCGTAACAGACCGCTAGGTCTATCAGATGAAAGGAAGAAGAAGAAGAAGAAGAAGATGTAGGCAAAGAAATTATAAACTTTATTTTCCCCGAAGCACTCAAACATTTTTTAAACATTAAACTATAACTTCTATTATGTGGAAAATCCAAATTTAGCTCAAATACTCGCAGATTTATATGCGAAAATTAACTTAGCACACAAATTTATATTTTTGGTAGAGTTTTATACATTTAAAGTATTCTCTACAAAATTTTGTATAAAAATACGAAAATGTTACATTACTTGTTAAATTTATTTTATAATAATTTCTGTGAGATACTTTTTACAGTACTTAATGTACTACTTGGAGAGTGCTGGGTCCAGTAAAGGAAAATGGAACTTGGAGGTTAAGAAGGAATAACGAATTATACCTCAAGAATAATAAAGAAAATATAGAAGTAAATATCAATAAAACTAAATATATGGTCACACGTAGAAATTCATTATATAATGTAAATGGACAGCTAATGATAAATGAGGGAAATTTTGAGGAAGTGGCTGAATTCAAATACCTAGGAACAATAATCACAAATAGGGATGAGATGCACAAAGAAATTAAACATAGGCTCAATTCTGGAAATGCGTGCTATTATGCATTGCAGAGACTCTTGATGTCCCAACTCCTTTCAAAAAACGTTAAACTGAAAATATATAAAACTATTATTCTACCAGTTATATTATATGGGTGCGAAACATGGACTCTTACTTTAAGGGAGGAAAGGAGATTACGGGTATTTGAGAATAAAGTTCTTAGGAAAATTTTTGGACCAAAGAGAGATGAACAGACAGATGAATGGAGAAGACTACATAACAATGAACTACATGGTCTTTATAGGAAGCCAGATATAATAAGAACAGTTAAGTCTCGTAGACTGCGATGGGCAGGACATGTTGCACGTATGGGGAATGAAAGACTTGCATGGAAGCTTCTTGTAGGAAAGCCAGAGGGAAAACGCCTAGTTGGTAGACCAAGAATGAGGTGGGAGAATAACATTAACTATGATTTGAGGGAAGTAGATTATACAGGGAATGATTGGAAAGCATTAGCTCAGGATAGGGATGTATGGAGAGCATATGTCCGCGCGGCCATGAACCTACGGGTTCGACAGTGCCAGTGAGTAAGTAAGTAAGTAAGTAAGTAAGTATAGTTAGTTTCATCAAATCCAAAAGATTACAATGGTTTGGACATACACTAAGAATGCCAAAAGGAAGATTGCCGAATTATATTTTACATTTGGATGCCACAGGGAACAAGACCAAGAGGAAGACCTAAAGATCGATGGGAAGATGACGTAATTGAAGATTTAAGAGAGATGGGGATTTTTGATTTGAAATCTACTGCACAAGATAGGAAGAAATGGCGTAAACTAGTTGAGAAGTCCAAGACATTCCACTGGAAGTTGCAGAGCCTCACGAAGAAGCAGAATGTACTACTTGAGGACATGTTGTCTAATCTGCTGCATCTAACACTGAAGTCATTAGCAGTCTTCCTCATCAATACTTTGAGGTCTTAGAATCTTCATGTTTGACAGCGATACAGTTGTTCAGATGACCTTCTTCATCTGGGTGTTTGCATAAAATGCATTTCGGTGAAGGCAGAACAATGATTTTGTGAAGGTGTTTTGCCAGGCAGTCGTGGCCTGTTGGCATTCTAAAATGTGCCACTTCTGTTTTTCTTGGTATGTTCGGTATATCAATATGTATTATTAGGCACTGCCAAACTGAAGTATACACTCCAAGTATGCCAAAGGAAAATGGAGAGGAAAATCTTAGGCATAACTCTGAAGGACAGAATCTCGAATACAACACTTCAAGCGATGTCCTCAACAACTGATCCTGCACAACAAGCCATCAGGAAAAAATGGAAGTGTGGAGGCCACGTCGCAAGAATACATGACGACAGGTGGACAATAAAAACAACCATGTGGGACCCGTACACAGGCAAGAGACAGCGCGGAAGACCAAGACGACGATGGGCTGACATCTTCAAAGAACGAGCAGGGGCGCAATGGTCCAGAGTCGCCAGATCCAGGAAAAGCTGGAGAACGATGGAGAGCCAACTGTGTATTAACTAATCACAGAACAGACAGTGTATACAAACCAAGTGCTACATCCAAGTCAACTTCTCACCACGGAGTAGCTCACCGGGTGACGCTCTAAAATAGAGCTTAACCCCCTGTACAGGGAGGCCTTTGCCCTAAATGGACATATCAGGCTTTATTTATTTATTTATTTATTTATTTATTTATTATTAGGCATTCCCATTTTTTGTTTCTGGCCGCTGTTTGAAGTCTATTGTCATTCATAATTTTGGATTTTAACTTTATGTGGCGTTTCACTGAGGAGTAAGGTGTTGGTTTAGATCTGGGCATTTTGTTCAATGCGAGATCCTTTTTTTTTTTTTTGGCGAATCGGCTGTTTCATTACCGGCAATTCCACAGTGGGAGGGTAGCCATTGGAGGACAACTTCTTTACCACAATTTTGCAGATCAGAAATAATGTCATAGCATTCTTGGGCCAGTAAATTGCCTGTATAGGTGCTTTGGAGTCATAGAGGAGCACTCATTTGGAAAACATGGCTTTTAGTGTTAATAGATTTTGGAGAGAGATTTTTATAGCATGAGGACGACATGTGGACGAGCAGGGATGAACAATACTATGTGCAATCAGGCATTATAGTCTGTCAATATAGACAGAGTCAAAGTTTTCAAATTGCATAATCACAATCATTATTTTAATAACTGTTTGATATATTTACAATTAGATACAGTAATTATTTCTAATGGTTGCCCAGCGATCGAAATTCGACCACAATTCATTACATTTTTAAGTTTGTCACAAATACATCATTATGCATTAATTTTCGATTTATTTTAAAAATACGAACGATAGAAAATATGTGGTATAACTTGGCTAAGCAATATTTAAAAACAATAACGCGTCATTTGACATTTGTACACTATTTATAGTATTTAAATTTGCATTTGACCTATTATTATGTGGACGGGAATATATATCCCTTCCTCTTTGTCTCTCACTCCCATCCGCCAATGTTCTATGTTGAGGCATAATGGAGGTAGGTGCGAATATGTAAATATAAAAAAAATATGTAATGAAATTACTGAAACAAAGATTAGACAGGGTTTAATTTAAATTTAAATAATACAATGTACTCACTTTTTTATAACCCACTAATAATAAATACGCGAGAGTAAGTCAATTCACAATTTTTTGCACTTTCAGTATGAACGTAAACAAATGAGTAACACACATAAATTCCTTGGAGACAATTTATTTTATTTTCCTTAATTTAATTTATTTGTAACCCATATTATACATAAATTGTATTTTTCTGTACTCCTTCTCTACATATATCCATAGTAATTCTGCGCGAAGGCAGGTCCTTCACTGCACCATAGCATTTTCATGTAATGCTTTGCAGCTTTACTAGGGAATTGTAGGTGTGATAGTTTCCCGTTGCTTTCCATACCGGTGAAGGATGATGATGATGATGATAATGATAAGGATGATGATGATGGCCATATGATTTCGGGGACCGTTTCAGCTTAAAGTTTTCCTGACTTTTGTCTTACAGGTGAGTAAAATCCCCGATAAATACCTCACCCAGAAAAATTGCCCCGACCGGGGATCGAACCCGTGCCTGCTGCGTGACAAGGCAGCACGCTACCTCGAGATCACAGCGGTGGACTTTATATATATATATATATATATATATATATATATATATATATATACGTGATAAATAAAAGTAGTGATAGAGGGCATCCTTGTCTCACTCCAGTATGAATTTCCTGCTATTATGATAGTTTGTCATTTCTTACAGCAATTGAATGAGTCATTTCGAAAAGGGATCATCTACAGATGATCAAATTTAACAGGAGAGCAAGAAAACTGATTCAACTTGTTCAGGATAAAGCATTGAATCTGAAATTGCCACTGAATAAAGACAGAAAGTGGTAAAGAAATAGTGTAGTTGATCCGTTCTCACGCGGAAACGATTAGAGTACTATCTAAACATGGAATAACAAAATTAATGAATTTTAGAAAAATCGGAGATGATCCCTTTTCGAAATGACACATTCAATTAAATTGGATTTGTGCAGGTTATATATATTTAACATAATTTGTTGTGGACCTGGTCTGTGGCTAATATTTTTAATAGTTTGTTTAAAAATTGAAAATGTACAGAATAACTGGTAAAGTAACTTACTTACTCACTGGCACTATCGAACCCGTAGGTTCATGGCCGCACGGACATAAGCTCTCCATACATCCCTATCCTGAGCTAATGCTTTCCAATCATTCCCTGTATAATCTGCTTCCCTCAAATCATAGTTAATGTTGTTCTCCCACCTCATTCTTGGTCTACCAACTGGGCGTTTTCCTTCTGGCTTTCCTACAAGAAGTTTCCATGCACGTCTTTCATTCCCCATACGCGCAACATGTCCTGCCCATCGCAGTCTACGGGACTTAACTGTTCTTATTATATCTGGCTTCCTATAAAGACTATGTAGTTCATTGTTATGTAGTCTTCTCCATTCACCTGTCTGTTCATCTCTCTTTGGTCCAAAAATTTTCCTAAGAACTTTATTCTCAAATACTCGTAATCTCCTTTCCTCCCTTAAAGTAAGAGTCCATGTTTCGCGCCCATATAATATAACTGGTAGAATAATAGTTTTATATATTTTCAGCTTAACGTTTTTTGAAAGGAGTTGGGACATCAAAAGTCTCTGCAATGCATAATAGCATGCATTTCCAGAATTGAGCCTATGTTTAATTTCTTTGTGCATCTCATTCCTATTTGTGATTATTGTTCCTAGGTATTTGAATTCAGCCATTTCCTCAAAATTTCCCTCATTTGTCATTAGCTGTCCATTTCCATTATATACTGAATTTCTACGTGTGACCATATATTTAGTTTTACTGATATTTACTTCCAGTCCTAATTTCTTAGTGTTACTCAATAGTGTGTGCGTGTTGGCCTTTAGTATCTCCTCGCTATCGGCCAGTAGTACTACATCATCAGCATAAACTAACACCATTCAGTTGTAAGCCTTCCTCATTCTCTAAAGATTTAATGGCATGCTCTAGTACAAAATTAAATAGTAGAGGAGATAGTGCATCTCCTTGCTTCAACCCATTCTGGATTTCAAAAGTGTCTGAAAACTCTTTGCCTACACGCACCCTACTCTTTGAGCCATTTAGACACATTCGTATAAGTCTAACTAACTTTTTAGGAATTCCGAACTCCAGCAGGATACTATATAACTTCTCCCTCTTAATTGAATCATATTCTTTTTTGAAGTCTACATATAGTTGATGTACAGTACCATTATATTCCCATTTATTTTCTAAAATCTGTCTTATACTAAAAATCTGATCTGTTGTAGACCTGTTTCTTCTAAATACACATTGATGATCTCCTAGAATGTCATCAATATAGGGAGTAAGTCTGCTTACTAATATATTTGTTAGAATTTTGTACGAAGTTGAAAGTAATGAGATGCCACTGTAGTTGTTGCAATCAGTTTTATTTCACTGGTAAAGTAAAGGTATGGATTTAATGTGTGATTTTTATGGTGTATACATAAAAGTGAATGCCAGAAGGAACTCGAACAGGATCTTGTGGCGCCGAACAGGCTTGATCCACACAACATGAAGTGCTGTAGAATTTGTGAGAATGATAACAATAGTGTCACGTTTCCAGATGGCGAGGCACGCAGACTGACATATGTATGCACGCAAATAACACGATATCACAAACGTATTGAATTTCTGTAACTTTTAAGCACGACCCCTATATTAACGCTTACTTCAGCCACAAAACTCACCAATCTCCACTATTATACTATTATAGTGCATCTCAGACGAGACGTGTATTCAGAAAAAGAGACAGCGACCAAACACTTCTGTGAATTTACCTCTAAGGCAGCGGTTCCCAACGTTTTTCGACTCGCGAACCCTTTCCACAACGATCTGAGTTGGGTGAACCACTGACTTTTAAATATACATACAGTAGACAGGCATAACATTCAATTCCAAGCAAAACGTTTAATAACCTTAAATTAACTTAACCCTTAACGGTTAAAACCTAAAGTTACTCTAGTTACTGCTTAAAAATTACACAACGTGTAGGCCTAGTTGTAACGACATCAAATGCATTCCTAACGTTGTTACATTACTGTAAATCGGGCATTCGCGGTAAATATTAATTTATTGTGGAAATAATGTGATAAATTCCCGATGTTACACATATGCAACAAGAGGCATTAATAATAATAATAATAATAATAATAATAATAATAATAATAATAATAAAAATAATAATAATAATAATATAACACGACATAATATAATATAACATAACATAATATAATATCCATCCATCCATAGTAATTCTGCCCGAAGGCAGGTCCTTCACTGCAATTATAGCATTTTCATGCTATGCTTGCAGCTTTACTAGGGAATTGTAGGTGTGGTAGCTTCCCGTTGCTTTCCACACCGGTGAAGGATGATGATGATGATGATGACGATCATGATAATAATGATAATGATGATTGCGATGGCCATATGATTTCGGGGACCGTTTGGGCCTTAGAGTCTTCCTGACATTTGTCTTACAGGTGAGGAAAAACCCCGATAAAAACCTCACCCAGGAAATCTGCCCCGACCGGGGATCGAACCCGGGCCCGCTGCGTGACAAGGCAGCACGCTACCTCGAGACCACAGCGGTGGATATAATAAATATAATATAATATAATATAATATAATATAATAAATATAATATAATATAATATAATATAAATAATATAATATAATATCATATATATAATATAATATAATATAATATAATATATATAATATAATATAATAAATATAATATAATATAATATAATATAATATAATATATATAAATATAAGATAATTATAAATAATATAATATAATATAATATAATATAATATAATATAATTAATAATATCAATATAATATAATATAATATAATAAATATAATATAATATACTTACTTACTTACTCACTGGCACTATCGAACCCGTCGGTTCATGGCCCCACGGACATACGCTCTCCATACATCCCTATCCTGAGCTAATGCTTTCCAATCATTCCCTGTATAATCTACTTCCCTCAAATCATAGTTAATGTTATTTTCCCACCTCATTCTTGGTCTACCAACTGGACGTCATCCCTCTGGCTTTCCTACAAGAAGCTTCCATGCAAGTCTTTCATTCCCCATACGTGCAACATGTCCTGTCCATCGCAGTCTACGAGACTTAACTGTTCTTATTATATCTGGCTTCCTATAAAGACCATGTAGTTCTATAAATATAATATAATATAATATAATATAATATAATATAATATAATATAATATAATATAATATAATATAATATAATATAATATAATATAATATAATATAATATAATATAATATAATATAATATAATATAATATAATATAATATAATATAATATAATATAATATAATATAATATAATATAATATAATATAATAATATAATATAATATAATATAATATATAATAATAATAATAATAATAATAATAATAATAATAATAATAATACAATCCCTAAGAAGATCTTGAAATGGAGAATAGTTGGAAAAAGAAGAAGGGGAAGAAATAAAAATAGTTGGATGGATGGAGTGAGAAGAAGAATGGATGAACTGGGTCTTACAAATGAGGATGTTCTGGACGCGACACAAGGGGATGGCGAATTTTTTGCAAGTGACGGAAAAACATTGTATTGTGGACAAAAAAATAATAAATTTCTCAACAAGTTTCAGGCCCAAACATGTTACGGTTTCAGTGACGCATTCTGTGTCCGTCTTTTCCTAGGACGTCCCAAAGATCTCTTCCCTTGGGGACGGTATTGAAGTCAACAGTGATTCATTCGTTGCACAAATATAATAACAAGTAGCGGGCCCGACAGACGTTCTGCCCAAATTACTCTCTGAAGACCAATTAATCATTAACTTCGCAGAAGGTTTTAATGGAATTTTTTTAATTTTTTTTTTCATTTTAAAAAATATTGGGGTGAGTGGGACATCTAGGCCCTTCCCCCACCCCTTGGGATACCTCGGTCGTCATGACCATACTCACAAGTCCTATGTGCTTGTCCTCCCTATCGTATCTTCGCGTCCACATTCAAGTTCTGGTCCTGAAACCAAGACCCCTAGGGAGAAGGTGTTGGAGTTGCAACTTCTGGGAATTGCTGAGCTACATAGTACATCAGGACGACCCCACAGTTGGTCCACGGGCTCCATAAGCCTAGCCGGGAGGACTGCTGTCGCAGATCCACCGACCATTCCCCTGTTCTGCCTCCAGGGACGTGTCCTGCAGCTGTTGTGAGACCGGCTAGGGCTACAAGCCCAACAGTGTGAGACTTTTAGTACATCCCACAGTTTGTCGACGAGCCCGTAGGCTGAGCCAGGAACCAGTACAGTTGCTCCCCTCTGCACTGGTCCGAGCCGAGCCCTGACCAGCTGCCGCTGTTGTGGGGTGAAATTTTGGGGTTATATATTCTGATATGCGAAAAATCTTAAGAATAATAACAAAATAGTTTTCTATAACCCGATCGCAGCGCCACCTACCTGGTCCAATTGTGAATAAAAACCATCCAGGGGCCCACTAAAAAAAAGAAAAAAAACTATAACCCGATCGCAGTACCTCCAACGGAGTTCCAATTGTGCATATAAACCATTAAGGGACTCACTCAAACACACACAAAAATTTCATAAAAATCGGTCCAGTGGTTTATGCACTTTTTGATTTCGGGTTTCAAGTAAACCTCCACTTCTAATTGTCGGCTTTCGCTCATTTTTTGACAATACCTACCTCGGTTTATTTTAATACAATATACTGAGTTTCGTTGTGAAACATCGAAAAATGTGACAGCTAGAGCGATTTTTAAATTTTCATTTGAGATGAACACTACACCTAATGGTTTTAGAGAGTCCAATTGTGACGCACACAAAAAATCATCTAAATCGATCCAGTCGTTTAAGAGGAGTTCTGTGACAAACACACGTACACAAGAATTATATATATATATATATATATAATTTTTATTAACTAACTCACTGGCACTATGGAAACCACTATGTTTTCCAATCATCCCCTTTATAATCTACTTCCAACAAATCATAGTTAATGTTATTCTCCCACCTCATTCTTGGTCTACCAACTGGGCGTTTTCCCTCTGGTTTTCCTACAGAAGTTTCCATGCATATCTTTCATTCCCCAATCATGCCACATGTCCTGCTCGTCGCAGTCTACGAGACTTAACTGTTCTTATTATATCTGGTTTTCTATAAAGACCACGTAGTTCACTCTTACTCCATTCACCTGTCTATTCAGCAATAATAATAATAGTAATAATAATAATAATATTATTATTATTATTATTATTATTTATTTATGTATATTATACATATATATATATTTATTTATTTATTGATATATATATAAAACATATATACATATATATATATTTATATATAAATAATCAGACATTTAATGTTTACGCATCTTTCTTAGCCTAAAGTTTTATTTTTCTTCTCCACTCATCTCTATCCATCCACTCCATGTCCTCCAGTCCTCTTGTTCTCATTCCAGTTCATATTTCTTGCATCCACGAGTTTCGAGATTTTCCTTTCCTTCTTCTTTCCAGTGGACACCATTCCAATGTTTTCCTGAGTAACCTTTCTTCTTACATTCATCGTACGTGCCCATACCAATTTAATTGCTTATATCTTATATGATCTAGTATTGAATATCTAATATTCATTTTTCTCGTATGACAGTATTTCTTATTTTTTCTAATTTTGAACATCTTGCTGCTCTTCTTAAGAAATCCATTTCCATCGACATAATAATAATAATAATAATAATAATAATAATAATAATAATAATAATAATAATAATAATAATAATAATAATAATAATAATAATAATAATAATAATAATAAAGATAATGGAATTCTACGAAAACAGAAGTAAACTTCCAGTGGATACTATGAAGTGGATTGGTAAAGTCAAAAAGGACTTAAAATTGGCAGGAATTACTAAAGAAGATATCCCAAACAGAGATATATTTAGAATTAAGGTGAATAAGTGGCAAGTTGACCAAGAGGACAAACCGAAGACAAACACAGGAACAACTTGGACAGATGATAGAAAACAAGCTCATAGCAAAAGAATGAAAGAAATTTGGGCTCAAAGGAAACGCCTCTAAGTACTTTGCGTAGTCCTACATGGGCTCATCCGCAATAAAAAATAATAGTAATAGTAATAATAATAGTAATAATAATAATAATAATAATCATCTGCCTTTCAAGTATTAGGCCCAGTGGCCCGTTACGGTCTCCCGCCATCTCCGAAAAGATCGACCCACAGATCTTCTGCCTCGAGGAATGTAGTGAAGAATCTGTTTTGGTATTCTGTGACGATCCATGCGCTGAATATGGGCTAGCCAATTGTTTCTGTATTCTTGGAGGTATTCAGATATAGGTACGATGTTTAACTCTCTGGCTATTGTTGAATTTCTTTGGTGGTCTAGAAGGCTATAACCTGCAGTTCGTCGCAGAAATTTCATCTCCGTGGCTGTAATATGACGATCATCCTGAGTTCTGATGGTCCAAGCTTTACTGCCATAACAGATTATGGGTCTAGCAAGAATATTTTATAGATTTTCATTCTTGTGTGTCTCTGCACTTTTGATGGTTTAAAAACTTGGTTGATAATTCTTAAAGCTTTATTATAGTTTTGTATTTTAAAGGATATATCGCATTCCTCATTATAAGTTAGATTATATCCTAAGTATTTAAATGAATTAACTTGCTCTAATATTGAATTCTGAATACAAATTTTACTTCTTACTGGGAATTTCCCTTGAAAGGCCATAACTTTAGATTTTGTTGTTGATATTTCCATGTTAAATCGTTGGGCTATTATATTAAGATGATGAGTGGAATATTGTAATTCATCTTCATTATTGCTGAAAAGAGCCTGATCATCTGCATATAAGAGTGTGTCTAAAATTGTGTGTCTTGAGAGAGGAATATTACCATGAACTGTCAATCTCCAGTGTCTGATGATAGCATTAATGTATACATTAAATAGAAGTGGTGATAGAGGGCATCGTTGTCTGACTCCGCAATTTATATGTTTCCAATCTGACAATTCTGTTCCTATTTGTACTGCTATGATGTTATTTTTATACAGATTAAAAATTGTTTGGATCAGTTGAATAATAATAATAATAATAATAATAATAATAATAATAATAATAATAATAATAATAATAATAATAATAATAATAATAATAATTCTTGGACTATGATGGCACCACTGAGAAGACCCAGAAGAATCCACTACACTCATATTAAATTACTACATATATATTTTTTTCAATGCAAGGAAATATAATTTATAAATTAGATCTGCAATTCACACAATAATTAACTGTATCGTTAAAATTATTAGCGCGGAACAATTTAAGTAAGTCTATGGAAAATTAAACGCCACTTTGAAGTCTTTTAAAAAGGAAATACGTCAATAATTAATTGTTCGCAGTTGGAACATCATTTGTTCGTGTCGTGATCACATGTCAACACAGCCTGATAAACTGCCATAAATATAAGTCGCCATTTTTAATTCAATCCTTACAAGAATTTCGTGCAAGACTTCTTGCCAACCACCTGGTTTCAAAGACATTTCATTATGGAAGACTCCCATATCTCTTCAAGTATTCAAGAAAAGTGTTGTAAAATGGATGAATTTCTTTCGTTTTCTTACTTTTTTTTTTTTGTTCGATGTGTTGCAAATGAATTGTTATATCCCTACAATAACGTTCGCGTGGTTACCGATGTAAATGATTTAACAATTTCACCGGAATATTCCGCCTGTATCATTTTCATACCATCGTCCATATTTCACACTTCCGTCAAGTTCTTCACATCAAGACCAAATACTATTCAATCAAATTTTAAATTCAATTATATCCTTGAGGAAGTGGCTGAATTCAAATACCTTACTTACTTACTCACTGGAACTATCGAACCCTTAGGTTCATAGCAGCGCGGACATAAGCTCTCCATATATCCCTATCCTGAGCTAATGCTTTCCAATCATTCCCTGAATAATCTATTTCCCTCAAATCATAGTTAATGTTATTCTCCCACCTCATTCTTGGGCTACCAACTAGGCGTTTTCCCTCTGGCTTTTGAACAAGATGCTTCCATGCAAGTCTTTCATTCCCCATACGCGCAACATGTCCTGCCCATCGCAGTCTACGAGACTTAACTGTTCTTATTAAATCTGGCTTCCTATAAAGACCATGTAGTTTATTGTTATGTAGTCTTCTCCATTCACCTGTCTGTTCATCTCTCTTTGGTCCAAAAATTTTCCTAAGAACTTTATTCTCAAAAATTCGTAATCTCCTTTCCTCCCTTAAAGTAAGAGTCCATGTTTCGCACCCATGAAATATAACTGGTAGAATAATAGTTTTATATATTTTCAGTTTAACGGTTTTTGAAAGGAGTTGGGACGTCAAGAGTCTCTGCAATGCATAATAGCACACATTTCCAGAATTGAGCCTATGTTTAATTTCTTTGTGCATCTCATTCCTATTTGTGATTATTGTTCCTAGGTATTTGAATTACAATCAAATTTTAAGGGGACCCGGAAGGCCAGATGCGATGAAAAAATGCATTTTCATTTTTTTTTTCAATTAAAATACTAGAAAGATTCCTCTTTAATATGGTATAATTATCTTGCCTGTATCTTGTTTCTAAGTGCGTTTATTATTTGTTTTAAATATTCCTCGTCCCTTTAAAATGTGGGCGTGAGCCGTCAACTCTCTCCCATACTTAGCATTCATTTTTTCGATATATAAAGAACATTTTCTTCTAAACTATTAAAGTTAGAGACCTGAAATTTTCAGGGCTTCAATATAGCGCTCATATACAATTTTTACCATATTGATGTTGTGATAGCTCAGTAATTAAATAATTTAGGTTGCAAAATACAGTGTAAAAAACTGAAAGAAAATATTTGTAAAGAAAAAAAATTGATATAAATGCATATCTATATAAATCCTTATGGTAGAAGACTCCAATTACTTGAACCTTTCCACTGCAAAAATTTCAACTTGATAGGATTAATAGTTCAGGGGAAAATGTTCCTTGCATTTAACATTATAAGTATAGGACGTTCCGGGTCCCCTTAAATGTAATTGTATCCTTGAGGAAGTGGCTGAATTCAAATACCTAGGAACAATAATCAGAAATAGGAATGAGATGCACAAAGAAATTAAACATAGGCTCAATTCTGGAAATGCGTGCTATTATGCATTGCAGAGACTCTTGATGTCCCAACTCCTTTCAAAAAACGTTAAACTGAAAATATATAAAACTATTATTCTACCAGTTATATTATATGGGTGCGAAACATGGAGTCTTACTTTAAGGGAGGAAAGGAGATTACGAGTATTTGAGAATAAAGTTCTTAGGAAATTTTTTGGACCAAACAAAGATGAACAGACTTGTGGAATGGATAAGACTACATAACAATGAACTACATGATCTTTATAGGAAGCCAGATATAATAAGAACAGTTAAGTCTCGTAGACTGCGATGGGCAGGACATGTTGCACGTATGGGGGATGAATGAGAGGTATGGAAGCTTCTCGTAAGAAAAGCCAGAGAAAAAATACCCAGTTGTTAGACCAAGAATGAGGCGGGAGAATAACATTAACAATGATTTGAGGGATGTAAATTATGCAGGGGATGATTGAAAAACATTAGCTCAGGATAGGGATGTATGAAGAGCTTATGTCCGCACGGCCGTTGTCCTACGGGTTCGATAGTGCCAGTAAGTAAGTTAATTGTATCCTGAATTATTGAACCAATATGGAGGTTTATTGTGAACAACAATATTTTAGAATCAAGGAAATAACGTATGGTATACAGGGTGTTGCAAAAAAACACCGACAAAGGAGATGAGGTGGTATATTGAGATATCCTGATAATTTTTTAATGAAGTATCCATATCCGGAAATGATGCGTTTTCAAATAATAATAATAATAATAATAATAATAATAATAATAATAATAATAATAATAATAATAATATATTATTGCAGCCAACGACCATGTAGAAAGAATTATTTTCATGTCTTACGGAAGTCTGTTATCGAGGTTCCTATGTTTTTACACTGTAACAGGTGATATCGGTCGCAGTCCGAGCCACACAGTTTGCACTTGCACTTTTCTTGTGGGTTATCTCCACTGTTGTGCATATCCGGTGGTGAAAACCACGGACCGCGACTCTTGTCACGGTGTGTCTGAGGTCGTATCAGACTGCTGTCCAATCCCTGTATATCATCGCATCCGTTGTGTAGAACTCAGGCCATATCTGTTCTCTCTTCTCGTTGAGTTCCCCCAGTAATTCTTTATAGGCATCTGTTGCCAGTATGAGAAGGTCCAGGTGGAGCCCTTCTCTGAAGAAGGGTTCCTTTATCAGCATGTATGTTTGGCGATTTTGAATAATTAATTATGTCTCAAGATTAGTATTAGTTCGAAGGATTTGAAGACTCATTACTTGCACAGCGTACATCGGCAGTGTAGTGATTGGCGCACACGTTTGAATTGTTTTTGTAGTAGACTGTTTCATGTCGCCCCACAAAAAGTAGTCGAGAGGGTTAAGATCAGGCGATCTCGGAGGCCATGGGTCTGGTGTAATCCAAATGTCTCCTCACATTGGAATCGAAGTGAGCTGGAGCTCCGTCATGTTGCTGCCACATTCCTTAGCGAAGCCACGTATCACAGGTTCGGTAGGCCTACCTGTGAAGTGTTGTAAAGTAATGAGTCTTCAAATCCGTCGAACTTACACTGATCTTGAAACATAATTAATTAGTCATAGTGTAAAAACGCATCATTTCCGGACATGGGTACCTTGTTGAAAAATGATCAGCATATCTCAATATGTCCACTGCTGTGGTCTCGAGGTAGTGTGCTGCCTTGCCACGCAGCGGGCCCGGGTTCGATTCCCGGTCGGGAAAGGCTACTGGGTGAGGTTTCTTTTGGGGGTTTTGCTCACCTGTAATACAAATGTCAGAAAGCTTAGGGCTCAACAGTCCCAGAAAATCATCATGCTATCATCAGCATCATCCTTATCATTATCATCATCATCCTTCACCGGTGTGGAAAGCAACGGGAATCTACCACACCTACAATTCCCTAGTAAAGCTGCAAAGCATAGCATGAAAATGCAGTGAAAGACCTGCCCTCGGGCAGAATTACTATGGATGGATATCTCAATATAAAACCTCACCTCCATTGTCGGTGTTTTTTTGCAACAGCCTGTATAAAAACCGTGTAAATTATGTATTTTTATTTTATCGAGGCTATATGTCAACCGATATGATCTTGAAGTAGCGTCGCTGTCGTAAGCAGAGGGCCTGTGTTCGACACCCGGTCGGGACAAGTTTCCTGGGTGTTTTTTTTTCGGTTTTTTCCTTACCTGTAAGACATACATCTAGAAACTTTAAGGTCCAAAGGTTCCCGAACATTATATGATCATCGTTATCATATTTGCTATATTTAGTATGAATGTGTGTGTGATTGGTGTGTTTCGTCATAATGTTGTGTTGTCTTGGAGGTGGCACTGACATTGATATGTTAACTCATTTGGGGAGGCCCACCATATCCTGGTGAAGTAAAAAATGTGTGTGTGTGATCCACAGTTTAAAATTCCGCTTCCGACAGGTCGTGCCACGCATGGCTTAGATGGCGTGTGGCTTGTAAAAAGTACCTATACGATCCGATTGAGGGTCTTTCCACTTTTAAGCGGTTGCCCTTTTACCAGCCGGCTGCTGGCCCTTCACATCCATATGTGTCAATCACAGAGGTAGATGATCAACAGCCAGTGTAGGGGTGACATGTGGTTAGCATGTCGAGTCCCCCAGCCGTTATAGCTGGTTCCTCAACCTGGAGCCGCTACTTATTGTAGCTACCCGATTGCCTCACGATGCTGGGTGGGCACCGGTCCCATACTGGCCGAAATACCATGAGAAAATTTCTTCCCCCATGGAGACTCGAACCAGCGCAAGTCCCGTAGCTCTGCGCCAAGGCTTTCTACCTTAACCACTCGGCTACAGCGCGGACACCTATAAGATGAGAGGCTAAATTGAGGTAAAGAAAGAAAGAAATCTAGGTTATATGATCTAATTTAAGTTAGCGATTACAATATTCATAATGCTTTATTATAAACCTCAAGGTCGAAGAAATGTAGGAAGACCAAAACTACGTTGGAAGGACAACTTGTAGTATATTGTGCATCGGGAAGCGGAACGGGCCAACAGGCTCAAGCCTTGAAGATATGATGATGATGGTGAATCATTATCTTCTTCTTCTACTACAAGGTTTAGGTTATGGAGCCTGTTCCGGCGAAGTTAAAAGTGGAGTCCATCTTGTACGTGGTCGGTCAACATCTCTTGTTCCTCTGGGATTATACAGGAAGGTTCTTCATGGTATTCTTTCGTTGTTCATTCTCATTAAGTGTTCTGTCCATTTCTTATTATTTTCGCTGATTTTATCTTCAATTTTATATATTTTTAATTCTTCTCGTATAGTTTCATTCCTTATTCTATCCGCTCTTGTGCATCCTTTCACATTATGTAAAAACAGCATTTTCGCAGTCTGTATCCTGCTTTTATCCCTTGATTTCATTATCCAATTTTCACTTCCATACAACAATAAAGGAACAGCCATTGTTTTATATAATTTAAGCTTCGTATCTTTCCTTGTTTTTCGACCTAAGGTTCTTTTTATGGTTCCACAAATAGCCTGAAATTTATTTACTTTATTTTCTATATCTTTATTTTCTCTATAAGTTATATCACATCCTAAATATTGGAAATGTGATACTTGTTCTATTATTTTGTTATCCAGTACAATTTTTGATCTAATTCCATATTTACCAATAAATACCATTACTTTTGACTTATTTACTGATATTTTACAATTATATCTATTGGCTATTAATTTAAATTTATATGCTAACATTTGGGGTTGGGAGGCTGTAAGGTGGCAATCCCACCACCCAACTATATCTGCGCAGCCCTTGTAAGGCGGCCAGATGAATTTTCTATTACTGAAAAGCGAAGGAGAAAGCCGGATGAATCATTATATTAATTAATATTTTCAATGCCAACCTTCATATCCAGTTTTATTTTCTACTCTATAGCGCAAGAGGCTTAGAAGACCATTGGCCTATAAGCCGATACTAGCCATACTACATATGCCATTTGTTAATTACACTGGTCAACATAATTTTTGTCTCATGAGTACCAACAGTTGTATTTAATGCAGTTATTTTATCATGTTTTCAAATATGAATTCGGAATTTCTCCATCACCAACAGCTTTTTTTTTTTAATTTCAATTAATGGATTTAAATAATTATTTTTTTAATAAACGTTTTTTCGTCCATTTGTCCATTGTAAAATAAAACGGGGAACACTTTCATCAGGAGATTTCAGCTATGGAGAAGAGATATCAAGGCAAATGGAATCCTAATATGCTGGCCGATTATTGTTGGACCATCAAGAGGGATGCTCCACAGGCGAAATATAGCAGAAAATCGTCATTTCTTACTTTCTAGGTGAGTCCGAATGTTCGAATACTGTGTAGTTACGAATGTAGATAATATTAAAGTGTTTGAAATTATAAATGCCTGTCTCTAGGAAGAAAAAAAAATACTATCGGAATCACATATTTTTCTTTCTGAGACAAAAAGGAGTTTATTTTCTGTTGCTCAGTGTAATTAATTTTTCTTCAGATCTAAATGCATTCTATGTCATTAATATATTTTTATTTTTATATATTTTACATTTTATTGTGGTGTCGAGGTAGCGTGCTGCCTTGTCACGCAGCGGGCCCGGGTTCGATCCTCGGCCGGGACAGTTTTTCTGGATGGGGTTTTTATCGGGGTTTGTCCTCGTCTGTAAGACAAATGTCAGGAAAACGTTAAAGTCCAAACGGTCAAATGGCCATCACCATCATCATCATCATCATCACCCTTATCATCATCATATTTATCACCGATGTGGAAATCAACGGGAAGCTACCACACCTACAATTCCCTAGTAAAGCTGCAAGCATAGGGAGAAACTGATTATGATGCAGTGTAGTGAAGTGACCTGCCCTTCGGACCCCTCCAGAAATTACTATGGATTGATTATATCTGGCTTTCTCCGTAAAAATACAACCGCAAAGAAACACGGACATGGGTTCCACTGGGGTAAAATTCTCTGGAAGTAATGCATTCAGTACAGGAGTGACATTTAGTCACCTGGATTCCCCAGGCTTTATAGGCGCAACTACTTATTGTAACTGCCCATTTCCTCGCAATGCAGGGTGGATATCGGCATCATAATAGTCGAAAGTACCATCAGAATTTTTTTTTTCTTCATGGGGACTCAACCAGCGTATGTCCCTTGGTCTGCACCAAAGCTTCAGACCGCTCAGCTATAGCGCAGGATCAGAGATTGTAATATTTTCAGAACATTAGACATTTTTTTATACGTCAGATTGAAATATTCTGGAGGAACACATTATTGGAAAGGTATGACATGTTGATTGTGTTAGGTTGCAGGCCAGCACGCATGTATGCGTGAGAGGGAGCGGGATATCTTGAGTACGCATGAGGTCGATGTATGGGGGAGATTACGACAACATGGATTATGGGGAGACGGAAGCAGATTGAGGAACAGATTCTCTAAAAAAAGCAAACACTAACTTCCAAACCTATCCTCTTTTTTCAATTCTGTTGAATAAATGAATTTTCCAAAAATGACTTTATATATATACATATATCCATCCATAGTAATTCTGCCGACCTCGGAAGACCCTTCAACCGATGGAAAGATCAGTTTTTGTAGTCGCAGAACGTGCATCATCACCCAATACTGCATTCGGAAGAAGAAGAAGAAGAATAAGTAATTCTGCCCGAGGGCAGGACTTTCACTGCAATCATACCGTTTTCACGCTATGCTTGCAGCTTTACTAGGGAATTGTAGGTGTGGTAGCTTCCCGTTGCTTTCCACACCGGTGAAAGTTGATGATGATGATATAATGATAAGGATGATGATGATGGCCATATGATTTCGGGGACCGTTTGGGTCATTACATTTTCCTGACATTTGACTTACAGATGAGGAAAAACCCCGATAAAAAACCTCACCCAGAAAAACTACTCCGACCGGGGATCGAACGCGGGCCCGCGGCGTGACAAGGCAGCACGCTACCTCGAAACCATAGCGATGGAATATATATATATATATATATATAAAAGTAAAGTAAAGTGATCCCACGACAGGCCTCAGGAGGCCCTTGGGGTAGTAGGAGGTTAAGGCTCCCACTTTTTCTTGATAATCGGCACTTGATGTCAGCCGGGTTGTCAGCCCTGCGTGACGGCCGCCTTTACCCCCAGAACAAGCGTCTGGTACTCATTTACGTTAGAGGCTGAGTAGACCCCAGGACCATAGTGCCGCCAGAAGGTTTTGGGTCAGTTTAAAAATCCTGACCCCACCAGGACTCGAACCCTCGACCTTCCGGCTTGTAGCGCAGTGCCTTAACCACTACGCTACGGCGTGCCCCCATATATATATATATATATATATAGTCCATCGCTATCTATCTACATATATATATATATATATATATATATATGATACGATATGAAAAGAAAAATGAATGCTTGAGTCGGGATTTGAACCCGAGTCTCTAAACTCTCTACGTTTAGCGTAACTCTCTCTCTCTCTCTCTCTCTCTCTCTCTCTCTCTCTCTCTATATATATACATATATATATATATATATATATATATAGGCCTATATATATATACACACACACATATATATAGTCCATCGATATCTATCTACTTACACACACATATAATATATACATATATATATATATATATATATATATATATATATATATGTAGATGGATAGGAAGTTCGGGTAATGTGAACCCTTCGGTTTGAGTGAACCCTGTTAATATATACTTCAATTGGTGCTGCCCTCGAACAAAAAATATTTTAACTTCTTCCCTTCATCAACTTTGACTTTTTCGAGGCCATTTTATTTTATTCTTTGTGTGAAGAAGTGTTTGTGATATTCATGAAAATGAAAATTTCAAAAGTTTTTCAAGCTAAGAATTAATTATTAATGTCTATTACATGTTTTAAATATTGAAAAATCTCCTAGATATATTATATTATGTAGGGCCTAGATGCTGTTTTAATATACTGACTGGTTTAGTTTGACATTATGTTATATGATGGCTGTGTAAAATAATTAAGCATAACAAAGGACCCTCCACGAGGCTATAAAAGTTATCCTGGGTCTACTTTACAGGAATACGTACATTTTATCAATGAGTATGCTATCTATAAAAACCATGCATTTAATTAATTTTATTTAATATCCTTGTTTAACCCATAGACTGTCGCTGTCTGCAGATGAATGACGGTGAATGTTATAATCAACAATAATTTTCAAAACATTAAATAAATATCAATATTTTTTTATTACCATCAACCATAAATACTTTCATAAGTAATGCCACGAGTGATTTCCAAATTATCGATAAATTCACGACTCACGAAGTGAGGAGTGAATTTATCTAGAGAATTTGGAAATCAAGAGTGGCATTTGTTAGGACTATTTAACGAATAAAATTAAACTTTACTAACAAATCATTATTTAAATATAGTTATTTTAAAATATTTATATATTTAATGCAAACGGCGATGTTTGAAAACAAATGAGAAACGATTGGTACGCTTAATTTGCTTCTCTTGTTGATCACTGCAACCAGATCATATTATTTATTGCCAAAGGATCGCAATATTGTAAGAATGCACCCTAGTGGAGAAATTATAACCAACATTATAGGTATTAACAAGTGAATGATGACAAATCAAGAGCTTCAGAACATTTGAATACTACTACTACTTATAGGTATTAATTAATTTCTGATGTCCTATGTTATCATCATCATCATCATCAGTATCATCATCATCATAATCGTAATCATAATCAACATCATCATCATGATTATTATTATTATCATTATTATTATTAATATTATTATTATTATTATTATCGTTATTATGATTATTAATATTAATATTATTACCATTATTATTATTATTAATATTATTATTATTATTATTATTATTATTATTACCAAATATTACGTGGATTCAGGGAATCAATGAAACTAAGAGGGAATGGGAAATAGAAGAAGATATATGGATGAACAGACAAGAATGGAAAAATGTGTTGAAACAAATGTGTAGTTAACTGTGAACATGGGTACCGGAAAAATGTATATTCATTGTAAAAGCCGGAATAATAATAAAAATATTATTATTATTATTATTATTATTATTACAATAAATGGCGTACCAGTATGAGTAAGTAGGCCTACTTATTAATACAGAGATGTGAGAAAATAGATAAAATTACAAGTTAAGAAAGCACAGTATTTATACACATAAAAAGAGTGTTACGTATTTAAATATAAATGATTCATATCATTAACTAGTACATTTTATGTGCAAAAATTGGGGGGGGGAAGTAGCAATGATTACAATATTAGAAACGACGACGGACTCATTAAGGCTGTCAAGCATACCTGGACAGTATGCAAGACTTGATCCGTACATACACTGACAACTTCGTTCCTACAACATGCATATGAATAAGAGATACCAGATGTGGAGGAATTTGTTTTGAATGTAGCAGTAATAGTGCAGCGCTGCCACATTTTGCCAGCTGAACTAATCTTCCTGGAGGGGGAAACCTCTGGACTTGTACGTAACCTTTGATTTCCATGCAGAGCGATAACATTTATTCTTCTGCCAACAGCGTAGTTTCGTAAGCAAATAATGTATCTTTCTTTACAATATTATTAACAAATGTAATAGCTATTAAAACATTAAAGGTTTTATCATTAAGCAACTATGACCTTAAGTACCTACTAGGAAACCAAATTAAAACAAATATTTCGTATTGTAAACAATAGTAAAATCCCAATGAACCATCTTGAATCAACAGAGCATTTTGAGTTATCTCAAGTTGTTGCGTATACATTCCAGCATTCACAAATGGAATTGTAAATATAATTCGTAATTATTTGTTGTACTACATTATGTACAATAGTCCACCAGTTGTATTGTATGGATGCGAAACATGGATACTTACTTTAAGGGAGGAAAGGAGATTACAAGCATTTGAGAATAAAGTACTTCGGAAAATTTTTGGACCAAAGAGAGATGAATGGAGAAGACTACATAACAGTGAACTACATGGTCTTTATAGGAAGCCAGATATAATAAGAACAGTTAAGTCTCGTAGACTGCGATGGGCAGGACATGTTGCGCGTATGGGGAATGAAAGACGTGCATGGAAGCTTCTAGTAGGTATGCCAGAGGGAAAATGGCCAGTTGGTAGACCAAGAATGAGGTGTGAGAACAACATTGACTATGATTTGAGGGAAGTAGATTATACAGGAATGATTGGAAAACATTAGCTCAGGATAGAGATGTAGGGAGAGCTTATGTCCGCGCGGCCATGAACCTACAACTTCGATGGTGACAGTGAGTTATTATTATTATTATTATTATTATTATTATTATTATTATTATTATTATTATTATTATTATGAGAATATATTACCAAAAGCAGCATACAGCTATTCACCACGACGAAGAAGAAGTTTGGGAAGATCAAGAAAAAGATGGAAACATCAGCAATTTGGAGCCGGAACAGGCTAGTAAATAAGCCTAAACCGTGATGAAGAAGATTATTATTATTATTATTATTATTATTATTATTATTATTATTATTATTATTATTTTTTTTAACTGTCATATGACAAAAAACATTAGATATTCAATAGTAGATTATATAACAAATAAAGCAATTAAATTGGTATGGGCACGTATGACGAATGCAAGAAGAAAGGTTGCCCAGGAAAACATTGGAATAGTGACCACATGGAAGAAGAAGGAAAGGAAGACCTCGAAACTCATGGATGCAAGAAACAAGAACTGGAATGAGAACAAGAGGACTGGAGGACATGGTGTGGATGGATAGAGATGAATGGTGAAAAGATGTGTAAACATTAGATATCTGTATATAAATAAACAAGTAAATAAAGAAATTATTATTATTATTATTATTATTATTATTATTATTATTATTATTATTATTTATTATTATTATTATTATTATTATTATTATTATTATTATTATGTCTAAGTCCACCGCTATAGTCTCGGGGTAATGATATTGCTTCGCATGCGGTGGGTCCTTGTTCGATCCCGGTGAGGTTTTTTCAAGGGTTTTTCCTCTCCCGACAGATCGTGTCCCTGTAAAGCGAGAGGCTAAACGAAGGCAAAGGCAGAGACTAGTATGCCGGTATCTAAAATGACTATACAATATTAATTATTCCCTCAGACTTCGGTTTTATGACAAATATTTTCCTTTCTAAATTCGTTTACAACCATATTTTTTTGGACGTCTTGAAATACAGTAAAACCTGTCTATGAAGGAACATGACGGTTCATTAAATATATTTCCGTCTTGGCTGTTTTATTTCTTATAAAGAGTTCCCAAATTACAAGCTTGAATTTTCTCCCGCAGTGTAAGGGTTTTACATGCACGCTTTAAAGACATAACGTATTGACTGAAATACAGACAAAATTGTGTATGTAACACAGCTCTGTTTGCACGGCAATACAAAACAATTTTATTACACAAAAGCGAGAAGGAACTCAACTACAGGAAGACTGAAGAATTTCCCAACTCCCTCGCAGGTAACGTTAGCAGGCAAGGAAAAGCGAGGGATTCCCCGCTGTCACACATAAGCAAGGGTATCCCCGCAATACAATGGCAACACAAGAAGGTAAAACGATATAATGTACAAAGCGTCATATGCAGAATTTTCACGTGTGGTCATTAATACTGTAATTAGAACGACCTTAAAAATAATTTTCCGTTCTTACTGAGGTAAAAATTAACTATTGATACTTAAAAAAAAAACATTCAGTTTCCGCATTATGAAGGTTTCCGGCTTATACAGGACTATTTTACATATAAATAATATTATATATATATATATTATATATATATATATATATATTTATATATTTTACAATACTAATAAAATTCATTGTTAAAACCGTTGAGGTGGAGAGTCATAAAATAAGTTAAAATATACCTTGTTAGGTAAAATCCGTCGTCCTCAACTTATAAAACGTATAATCTTTATGCCTGTAGGCCTTTCAGCACATCCGTCCCATCTTCAGCAGTTCATTCTTCTCTACAGCATCCGGTATGGTGTTTGATGCTGCTGGTCCTAATGTGGTGTTGTCGTGACTAAAGCTTCTGCCTGACGATATCGTATAGTGGGTTGTTTAGTCTGGGAGTGCTTTCATTTATTAAAAGCTTGTTGTCTATTTCCTTGATAATTTCCAGGTCTTCCAATAGGTTGATTCTAGTTGGATTTCCCTCTTTGTGTACTATTGTAAGGGTGTCTTCTAACTGAGTTCATTCTATGGCCGGCGTTTATTATGTGCTTAGCGTAATTAGACTTTCCATATGCGTATACGAAATCGTTACGATGTTCTTAGGGTCGAATGTTTGAACGCATTAGACAGTAAAAGGCGTTCTCTGCTGGTAAAGTTTTATTCAAACACATTTTTCTTACTCAGAAATCTATTCACGCGGTAATAATTGTAAAGCTACCTGACAAGGTACCTTAAGATCGTAGCTCAAGATATAAACTTATGTGAAAATCCCGAAGGGAACCGATGGTAACCGATGTAGTTTGAAACTTATCCAAGATGTCGGACCTTGAAGACTTCGATCATGTTTTCGGTATACGCGGAGAACAGGAATTTGATAGAGTCTACCAAAGAATTCAACTGGAAGAACAGGAGAATCGGCGTCATATTGCGCGTCGCAGACGTGTTTGTATACGGTATTATTTGCGGGACGCAAGCATAAATGCGTTCCTCTATAGCAGACGAAAATAACGGAAGTGGTTTTATCGCTGAGAATTCTGGGTAATTCGTTGCCAATATTACGAAAACGTCAACATTCATGCATGACCGGTTAAGGCGGCCGTTAATTCGATCTCAGCTCACCAGTGATTGGAAGTAATTTGAGTAGAGAGTAATGTATTTGCATACGACCCTTAATCTTATGTTGAAGCTTCTTTTCGTTCTACCTATATAGAACTTGTCACAATCTTTGCATGTTAATTTATACACACACATATATATATATATATATATATATAAATTAACATGCATACATATATATATATTTTACATTTGGACGTCTTGAAATATTATGAGCATTGCTGGACGGTGATATGAGACTTAAAGTGGTGGGATTCCTCATGAGTGTACAAGGTTATTTTCCAAGGTTTTATAGGACAAAAGGGACATCGGTGTAGGCAACCACAGCACAGGTGCGACTGATCATAGCGGAGTGAATTCGCGGTGGAGGTGAACAAGAGCAAGTGGGAAATTCTCATCAAGTGTTAATGCAACGATTGCGTATCAAACTGGGTTTTTAGAAAACAATTTGTTAAAGCTCCTGTGAAGAGATTAAGAGCTTTCAAGTATCTTAAAGGTCACTTTACACGCTCCGTCTTATTGTACGTTTTGTAGGACTTAACCCATGCCCTAAATGGGAGTCAATGACCAATCACATTTCAATAATGTTTTATTTACAACCATTCACAGTCGTATTTCGCCTCGAATTTATCAACCGAAGTTTATCATATTAAAGAAAGCACCCCCTTTTAACATTCTGAATAGGTCATAGCATTTGCAGTGACTGACTCTCTAAGAAATACGGCTACCAGATTATATATATATATATATATATAGTGCAGGAATGCCAGCAGATAGCGCATGTGGGATATAATATAAAAACATTTGTAGCAATTGATTATACCACACAAAAAAACACTGTTTGCACTGTTTGCACTTTCTTAAACGAATTATTTTCCAGGAAATGACGTTGCAGAAAAATAGAAGTGACATATTTACATCATAGGACATCAGAAATTAATCAATACCTATAATGTTGGTTATAGATTTCTCCACTAGGGTGCATTCTTATAATATTGTGATCCTTTGGCAATAAATAATATGATCTGCTTGCAGTGATGAACAAGTGAAACAATAAATGTTTCTCATTTGTATTCAAACATCGCCGTTTACATTAAATATATAAATATTTTAAAATAACTATATTTAAATAATAATTTGTGAGTAAACAGCTTAATTTTATTCGTTAAATAGTCCTAACTAATGCCACTCTCGATCTCCCAATTCTCTAGATAAATTCACTTCTCACTTCGTGAGTCGTGAATGTATCGATAATTTGGAAATTACTCGTGGCATTACTTATGACTATTTAACTCATGTCCCAAATGGTAGTCAATGACCAATCACGTTTCAATGAATTTTGGTTTACAACCAATGACAGACGTGTTTCGCCTCGCTCTTTATCGATTTCTCTTTATCAGCTCCTGCTTCTACGATAAAGAAAGCTCCTCCTTTTTAATATTCTGAACAGCGTAGAACATTATTTTTTCCAAAAAATACAATGAAAATAGCAAATAATGAACATATTCCTGGATTTTACCGAGTTCTTTACTAGAAAAATAAATTAATAAGCTATAATACTGATTATAATACCCTAGTTTGATGTGTTTCATTATTTCACCACTATGGTGCATTCTTACAATATTAAGATTTTTTTTTTTTTTAAGATTTATTTAGCCTGGTGGAGTTAAGGCCATGTGGCCTTCTCTTCCACTCACCAGGACAAACATATATTACATAAGAATATAACAATCTTAATTAACTCTAATATTAAACACTAAGTAAAAATTTGATCAAAAGATAATATCTAATATACATATTACGATCTATAATACAACCAGTTAATATTAGTTAAAATTAAGACTAAAACTAATAATAAAATGTATACAAGCAAGACATATTAAATTGTCCCTGTCTAGTGTATATAAAAAACAGGAAAATAATAGAGATATAGAAAACTAATTTTACGATTATACAATATTTAAAACAAAACAAATAAAAATATTTGTTATTCTTAATATTATTTACATAAATAATTAAATATATTAATATTGCTAAAAGAATACTATCAGTGAGGTGTATAAGTCAGTTTGTTATTAAATAATTCTTTAGTTTGTTTTTGAAGGATGTTATAGTTTGACAGTCTCTGACATAGGGTGGAAGGGAATTCCATGTTTTGGTAAGTGACACCGTAAAAGATAATGAATAATATACAGTGTGATGAGGCGGGATATAAAGGACAATGTGCTGATGGGATCGAGTGTCAAGATTATGTGTGTCGGATAGTCTGATGAAGCGGCGTGCGTGATAAATAATTAGGCGATGATGTGTGAAGTATTTTATAGAGAAGGGATAGGGAATGGACAGTTCTACGATCTCTTAGACGAAACCACGATAATTGTTCCAGGGACGGTGTAACATGGTCAAATTTGCGAATACCACAAATAAAACGTGCGCAAGAATTATGAACACGTTGAAGTCTTTGAGTGGAAATAATATTTAAGTCTGTAAAAAGAGTGTCACAATAATCAAAATGGGGCATTGCAAGTGTTTCTACTAACATTTTCCTAAGGGCGAATGGCAAACAATTTCGTACACGATTTAATGAATGTATTATTGAGAAGACTGTTTTGCATGTATGGTTTATTTGTGTATTCCAATTTAAGTTTTTGTCAATAAATACTCCTAGAATTTTTACTGTCTCACTATATGGGATTTGAACTCCGTTTAGTGACACATGCGAAACTGTGTTTAGGTTAATTGTAGATAATAGTCTCTGATGACCCATATGATTGATTGTGACTTTGTAGGATTTAATTGCAGTCCATATTTAACTGTCCAAGTCATTAGTGAGTCAAGATCCTCGTTAATTTTGGCAACAGCGTCATTTAGTGAATATTTGTCTGTGTGGATGTAGATTTGCATGTCGTCTGCAAATAAATTATGTTTGCAATGCTTTAGGGAGTTAGATATGTCATTTATGTAGATTGAAAAAAGCAAAGGTCCAAGTACCGAACCCTGTGGAACCCCAGCTTTACGGAAGGACCAAGAAGAACATAATGTATGATTTCCTATAACAGATTGCTGGCGCTCATGAAGGTAGGAATTGAACCATTTCGTGGCACTATCAGAGAGTAAGAGGTTTTTAAGTTTATGCAACAATAAGTCCAAGTCTACCGTGTCGAATGCTTTACTAAAGTCCAGTAATGTAAGAATGGTAAGTTTTCGATTATCGGCAGCTTCGCGTATGTCTTCACAAATATTTAGTAGAGCAGTATTTGTATTGTGTCCTGTCCTGAAGCCTGACTGAAATTGATCTAGAAGGTTGTAATCATTTAGGTATTCAGTCAGTTGTTTATGGACTAATCGTTCCAGAGCTTTTGAAAGAGTAGGTAAAATGCTAATGGGTCGAAAGTCGTTCGGGGTTGAGGGCGTTTTAACTTTAGGCAGTGGACGTACGAGGGCTTGTTTCCACAATGAGGGATATGTAGAAGTTTGTAGTGAGGAGTTAAAAATATGAGTTATAGTAGGTAGTATAGCTTCGATTATTTTATTCAGTAAAGTAATATTTATACGGTCAGTTCCTTCTGCTTTGGTTTTTATTCGCATGATGGCTTTCTTTACGTGTCGTAGTCTGTAACATATGAGAAGTGGAAATGTTCTCTGTCGGGTTGATTTGTCAGTGATAATTCATTTATTGTTTGTTCTTTATCCTTTGGAGTAGTAGTTATACCTGTGAAGTGATTATTGAGTGTGTCCAGGGAAACAGGTAATTTGTCTACCTGTGTGTCTTTTCTCCCAATTCCCATTCTATTCAAGTTTTTCCAGATTTCTGAAGTATTGGTATTTGTTAGGTTGTATAAATGTCTAAGTTTGGCGTTTCTTATAGCTTGATTTGTCTTGTTACGTAACTGTTTATATTGAGTGAGACTTGTGTCTGTTTTGTTGAGTCTATATTTCTTATGTGCTGCGTCTCTATCAGTCATCAAGTTACGAATTGAAAGAGTCATCCAGGGTGCAGGGCGTCGTTTCACGAGTTTAGTTTTTGGTAGGGCATGTCTGTTGTATAATTGTAGTATACATTGTCCAGACTGTTTTTTTTTTTTTGGCAATAGATAAATATGTATATATTGATCAAGTTACAGTCAATTACATAACCTCACATTTCTGATTTGTTTTCAAACTTCGCCGTTTACATTAAATATATAAATATTTTAAATACCAGTAACTATGTTTAAATAATTACTTTTGAGTAAACAGCTTAAGTTTATTCGTTAAATAGTCCTTGTCAACTTTTTATAAGATTCATGATGTGTTCCGTTGAGTATTATTCAAAATTAAAATTAAAATTATGGAATATTCACCTGAAAGGTCTGTCTCCTCAACTTTATTAGTTATTTAACTGTAGCGCTTTCGGGACTTGTCCCGTCATCGTCAGCAGGATTCAAAACTGGTGTTTCACTGAAGATCTGGTAGAGGGGGTTACACGTACTGGGTTCGTTTTCGTTTATCAGATGGTCGTTGTTGTGAACTGCTTTCATAATTTCCATCTCCTCGAGTACGTTTATTTTCGCTGGATTATTTTCTCTGTGCATTACTGTTAGGGTGTTTTCAATATTTAACATGGGATGTCCTTCATGGATAACGTGTTTTGCATAGCTTGATTTTCCTTCTGCGTGAACAAAGTCTCGAAAATGTTATTTAAACCTGATGTTAAAACTTCCGTTAGTTCTTCCTATATAAAATTTGTTGCAATCCTGACATGTCAATATATTTACTCCTTTGCTGTTGAAAATGTTATTTTCTTCAATGTTATTGTTTATTATGTTATTTAATTTGTTATTAGTTCTGTATGCTATTTTTACGTTTTTATCGGCTTTCTTTAGTTTTTTGGCTAATTCTGACGTTTCTTTTCCTGTATATGTAAGTGTTATCCATGTTTTCTTGTTGTTATTACATTTGTTTTTCTAGTTTAGTTATGTTGGTTATATT